>OZ010597.1:60893113-60918113 GCA_963932145.1 Acanthosepion lycidas | reverse complement strand
ATTCTATAGAACATGCTGAGTAAGCCATGTACGAAGCACGTGAATAAAGAAAAGTTTTAAGGAATAATGAATCCAAAACGGACACTTATACATAGAAATAGTTTCTTCATTCACACTTCTCGCCTGTGGAACCCTACCTTTTTTTTTGTTTCCTTGCCCCCAAGAATCTACCCAATTCATATATTTTATTTTAATCTTATTTTTTAAAAACCTTTTTCTCAGTAATGTTTTCTCAGTTTCCTTCACTTTACTGTTTTCTATGATCAGTATCCCGTCTTAGTGGCTTTATCTCCTTGCTTGGGTTAAAGCCATAAGCAAATGTCAATTGTAATTGCTAGAAAAAAGGAAAAGAAAGAGGGCTTGAAAAATTTGACATTCACTGGATATACTGAAAGTTACTTGACCTTCAAAGCGAAACGAATTTTTGATAGCCATCTTCACCCAAACTATTTAGTTTTTTTTTGGTTTGTTTTGTTTTACGGCATATCAACCTCAATGGGTCATTTTATGCCGACAACTTTTTTTATTTCTTTTTTTTTCAAAAATCTATTTATTTTTTTCCTCAAAAATGTAGAGTTGGTAATATTATTTTTCCAAAACGTGTAGCTGATAATATTTTTTTTCTAAAAGTATAGCAGGTAATATTATTTTTTGTCGCCATATTTATCACAACGTTTCGGCTGTTGTACGCTCCGGCCTTCTTCAGGTGTTTGGAATTTCGAACTGAACCCTTTATTTCGCTCACTAATAAAGGGTTCAGTTCGAAATTCCAAACACCTGAAGAAGGCCGGAGCGTATGACGGCCGAAACGTTGTGATAAATATGCCGACAAAGATGAGGACAATAGTCCGAATAATGTAAATAATGTAAATAATACCTCATCTCAGAAATATAGACAGACTCTAACGTAGCTGGTAATATTATTTTTTAAAAAATGTACAGCTGGCAACATTATTTTTTCAAAAACGTATTATCAGAGGGCTTGCTGTTGGACGTAGTTTATCGTCTTACCCAGGACGCGGATGTAGTTTATCGTCATACCGAGAACGCGACTATTTAGGAGAAGAAAAAATACCGAACATGTTAATAAGGTCAACATGAAAAGACCCGTGTAGAAAATTAATCGCAAATAATCAAATACTAAAAACCTATTCCTCCCAGAAATATTGGGTTGGTGGAAAATATATGAAAAATAAAAATAACAAAAATAATGACGTAATAATGTCGTTTTTTGACGTTAAAAAATACGTCAAAAAACGACATTATTACGTCATTATTTTTGAACCAACTTAATAACTCGCCTACAACAACGCCTGATAATTATGCACCAAAACAATATTAATCCAGTATTCTCAATAAATGCTTTATGGTCGAATGCTAATAGTTATAATATTATCGAAACTTTATAATAATGTTGGCTGTTTATATTAAGTTGATGCAAAAATAATGTCGTTTTCTCCCATGGAGACATATGTGAGAAAACGACATTATTTTTGCACCAACCTAATACCACCCACATAATGGTAAGACATTAGCTAGATAAAGACACATTTAATACTAATGTCTTACCAGTATGTGGGAGGTATTTCTGAGAGGTATTTTTTTGTTTTATGTCTTACCCTGTAGAAAGAAAGGATAGAAAAAAAAAGACGAGGGAATGAAGTTAACCATGGTCACCAGATATTATAATTATTAAAACTGGCTCATTTTTGCTTGTATTTTTCCGTGCTTATCTTTGACGCTCGTTGCTTCTTTAGTCGCTTTCTCTGTCTCTTTAATTCAGCTACGTCTCAATTATTCTCCCGGCTTTAGCCCCCTTTGTTTTCCACAGCGACCATCCGGTCCTTAACTAGTTCATATCTACCTTATTATCTACCTTATTCTTTCTGTCGATCTCTGTGACATTTTGTTGCTGATGTCTTGAAGAACTGGCAATCCCCGCTTAAGAAGCATCAGGTGACGAGATAAGATCTCACAGGATACATTTTTGAATGTCAAAGATATTTTCCTACAGGTTTTTATATCGCTATTTGCAACCGATTTACGTTCCGCGGAGGCTGACCTTTCATCGATGGAAAATGTCTTTTGTTTTTTTCTTCTTTTTTTTTGTTTTTTGGGGTAACCTTTAAGCCTAATCCTCGCTATATAAATTCTTTCCTCAGCGAAGCGTGAAATCTCGCCTTTTCTTATAGTTAACAATCCAGAAAAAAAAAATACCGTCTAGTGGGAGCTTCAGTTGAGTGGAGATCATCCTGAATTTATGTTATCGATTATTTCTCAAGATTGGCGCCTTGATGTAAAATCCATTCTTGCGTTGTTTTGAAATTAGCGCTGTTCTGTAGAGTTTTTGAAAGTTCTGTTTTACTGTTAATAGCACTGAAACTCATCGACGCCCAAAACCCTTACTGCAATTTGTAATCCTAATGGCAATAATAGCAGTTTATTTATTTGACATTCATTGACCGAGAGGTCACAATTTGGCATCCATTGAACGAGAGGTCAAAATTGGCATCCATTGGCTGAGAGGTTTCAATTGCTGTCGGTTGAAACATATAAAATATTTCCATTAAAATAATTTTTCATGGAAATTAGTTTTCTCAAGTTCTCTAACTACTACTGCTTTTTAGCATTGGTGTTTCTTTTCTAATCTTTTGCTTGATGTACTGTGGAAGGTTAACATCTTGATTATGACATTATTTGCACTTCGTGTTATATGTGCTATTCAATTTAGTTGTTGCTGTTGTTGAAATATGTCAAATGATGTAGTTTGTGTTATTTGGCACATTGAATTGTTTGTGATTTCGTAGCGCCAGTTCAGGAGGTTCGAACTAATACAATCCTCTCTAAGCTCAACAGGTTTTAGTCCCAATTTTTAAGAAATCGGTTGTGTGCGGCTGACAGTTTAGATATCTTCCGAATGTGGTTGGTAATCTACGTTACATTCACCTAAAAATTCGCTCGATTTGCTGATGCTATTTAAGGACATGTCTATATTTCTGAGATTAGGTATTATGTACACTATTTATATTTTTCGGACTATTGTCCTCATCTTTGTCGCCATATTCATCACAACGTTTCGACCGTTGTACGCTCCGGCCTTCTTCAGATGGTTTGGATGTCGAACTGTACCCTTTATTTCGCTCACTGGAGTAGACTGTTCTAGTTCCACGTGCCATGTGTAATAGATGACATTAATCAGTTATCTCCTGTTAATTCCTCTATGAAAGTTCTCCACTGCCTTAACCGGGTATTGAACTCAAACTCAAAGGTACATGGTACAGTGGATAAAGGTGTAAGTTAGATCCAGTGACAGGACCCAAAGAGTGTGAGTTCAATACCCGGTTAAGGCAGTGGAGAACTTTCAGAGGGAAATTAACAGGAGATAACTGATAACTGACATCCATTAAACATGGCACGTGGAACTAGAACAGTATAACCCAGTGAGCGAAATAAAGGGTTCAGTTCGACATTACAGCCACCTGAAGAATGCCGGAGCGTACAACGGCCGAAACGTTGTAATAAACATGGCGACAAAGATGAGGACAATAGGCCGAATAATGTAATTAGTCTATTTAAGGACATAACTCTAGTTCTTAGGAAATTGTTATCAGGATGGCTGATGCGGAACTCCAAATGGGAAACGCTCTTTATTAGTCTCACGTTTTCCACTGACACGTAGTGAAGCAACTATATCGAGTCAATTGCTACGTCTTGTGTAAGCAAGGTTGATTCACTGTGCCGTGCCAAAATAGTTTTCTTGTCAGAATCCATCATACACATTTATAAATTTTCTACACGTCCGTGTATTGAATCCTGTTATCATAGTGGGTGTGGTGCTCGAATTGTGCATCTACAGATTCTTGAAAAAATCCAGAGAAGCATCTACAATAGAATAGATCCGACATCTCGTCTCCAGTCACGTTCTCACCGACGTGACGTGATTCCCTTTGTCTGTTCTACAAATACTTTCATAGCAAATTCTCTTATGAGTTTTTTTCCTGGTACCCAGCCTACATAAGCGTATTTAAGCGTGCTACTAGATTGGTAATTAGGTCTTAACGTTTTACTGTTAAACTATCTACATGCAAACGATAATTCTACTCTAACATATTTTTCTCGTAATTTCTACCTGTGGAATTCCTTTCTTGCTTCCTTGATAACTAAAAAAGATCACGATAAAATTAGAAGGGATTAGATTTCCGCTTAAACTGTAAATAAATTCCACGTATAAGCATCCCCTCCCCAGATATAGTCTCCCATCATGTTTTCGTTATATGATCCTTGATAGAAAGAAATTTCTAGAACGTTCTAGAAATTCTGGAAACTTTTAGAAATTTCTCGAAAGTTCTTGAAACTTTTAGAAAGTCAAAGAAAATTCTCCTTCAGCAACTCATCGGTCTGGAATCTCTCTAATGTAAAGTAGGTTAATTTCAAAACATCGATGTCCAGGTGACTAAAACAAGGTTTGTAGGGAATAAAAGCCATTTCATTAGCTTTCTAGACAAGAAATAATACTTACTAACCAAAAACAATTCAAAATTTGTCACACAGTGTAATATATTAGAACGGAATTAAATGTTTTAAAATAATTTTTTTTCCGAACAACTTAATAATATATGTTTTGTAAAAAAAAAAAAAAAGAAAAAAAAGAAGAAATTGATTGGTCTCCTCATTTTCCTTCACCTTCATCCTGGATCTGCTGGTGGCTCCTAGCTCTTTGGGAATCAAAGTTTTCTCCGGTCGAAAGATAGAACCTTCAAGAAAGACTAGAGATAGATTCTGTTGACTGGTGAGCGCGCGTAATTAATTTGACAAGGCAAAAGGAAAGTTTTTGAATATGTTCTAGAGCGGTTCAGGCATAATCACGGTTGGTGCTTCAGTTACAGACATTCGCACGAGGATCAATCAGAGCCAAGTGCGCAGTGGCCAGTCACTAGTTGAGGTGGAGGAAGAGGAAGAAGCCATGTTGGGTCGAACCATGTGGTTTATAACAAGAGAACTCGCAGAGCAGGAGGAAAGAAGGAGAGAGAGAGAGAAAGAGAGAGAGAGGGAGGGTAGTGGGAGGCAAATATTCACGGGTCCGTTTCATTGTTCCACTGATATATGAGGGTCCAATGTTCCTATCATTTCAGCAGGAATAAAAAAAAAAGATAAAAAAAAAAAAACGAGAACAAGAAAAATTGGAAATTTTCTCTCATACATCACGTCTGTCTATTTCTTTCCCCGACCAAGAGGTTTTTCTCTCATGGTGTGTGTAGTTCTTCCAATCCAGCCCATCTCTTGCAAGTTTTTCGGCAACGGCTGTCTCCGGCCACAAAGAAAAAAGACGAACTATGTATTGATATAGGATATCAATATAATGGGAACACTTCAGCATTTTTATTTTTTTTAATTCCATGTCCATCAAGACGAAGGCCATCATGATTCTTCGCAGGCACCTTTTCTTTATAAAATATAATTTTTTTTTTAATTCTATTGGCTTGGCCAAAAAATTCGTTCACTTTATCAATTAAATCTTCAACTGAATTACCGAACGGGCTATTTGTCCAACGAAGTGATCATTATAGTCTTGGCATCTACGCTGATGACACAACCGTTTACTCCTGCCTCTACAGTAAGGCTGATCAATCTGACAAGGTCAAATTGGCAGCCGATGTCCAAAACGGCTTCAAGTCCGTCATTAACTGGGGCAAAAGATATCTTGTCAATTTTAACGCCTACAAAACGAAACTTCTCGCCATTAATCATCTACGAGAAACCCTCCCTGCCTTCCATCAACATGGCCGATGCTGTCCTCCAGGAAAGTGACTCGTGAAGTGGAATGACTATATTGAATCCATTGCTAGGTCAGCTCCTTAGTTCACCGTATCAATCGAAACAATTTTTCTCCCCAGAATCTATCTTGCATACCTCTGCCTACCATTTGTCCATGCTTAGAATATTGCTGCCACATAAAGTCAGATGCTCCTGCTATTTTACTTGGGCTCCTTGATAAGATCCAAAGAAAAATCAGGAATATTATTGCTCCTGATCTGACCAACTTTGACGTGGTATAATGGCTAGCAAACTTGTCTCGCTAGAGCAATTATAACTGAATAGTCAGTTCGATTCTCACTAGGTGCCCCATACTTTCGGCCTTGTGCCACATATAAGCTACGCTAAAAATCACCACTCTAGGTGCTTCCGCGCTTCGATTGTTGTGCCATATCTGAGCTACACTTAGAAAATCCACATGCAAGCACTTATAAAATACTAACAGGCTTCTACCACTCGCTATCGCTTCGCAAAGTAAGATATATTCACTACTTGTAATATTTGAAACTAAAATTTGACATGAACATTTCATTCATAAATTGGCTTGTAAAGTTTTACAAATAGATGCCAACTTGTTGAAGGCCAAGTAAAATGGAAATTCCAAACACTTTTCTGCACTATATAATATGATATTCCTAAACAGAACAATTTTTGATATGAAAATCAAACCAATCCTCGAATAAAAGAACACAAATGATGCACAGTTAATTAATGAAATATACTTTTTTAAAATCAGTATGCAAATTAGTTAAACCTGAAGAGTGATATTGCCTAAAAGCATATAAAATATAATACAGATATTGTGCCTTTAGTGGTTAAATTCAAATTCAGTGGTGTTGAGCGGTCTCTGACTGCGCGCGCCTTCTGTCGAACTCTCTGCGTTAGCAGAGGAACCCGGACTAGTCTTTGCCGAAGGGCAAGCTTTCGTCCGTGGAGGTAGACAGGGCCTGAACCCGTCTAGACGCGTTCAAAGGCTATATTTTTGGCCGATCCTACGGGCTCGGAGAAACCCACATTAAACCGGCCTTGTGGGTGGATCGATAAATACCCAGTGGGTAAATTACTATAAGTAGTTTGTACGTATTATTTATCATCTCTCAGTTGCGTCTCTGTCCTTGGACAGAGTGCGCTCAGTGGCGGCTCCGTCAAAGGGCAGAGTCGCAACTGAGAAAATTATACTGAATGGGTGCCTGGCCCTGAGGAACAGCTGCCCGAGTCCGCGCCTTCTCATTGCACTAGAGAGAAGGCTCGGTGCACACACCGAGGCCAGCGCAACCGACGTTTGCGGGTACTCGGGGAATTCTTGTTCCTTGCCCGGGTGCACGCGCTCGGGCTCCCCACATTAAACCGACCTTGTGTCACTACCTGACCTCGTGGTGGGTCAAGTAAATACCGTGCGCTCAGGGGCGACCCCGTCAAAGGACAGAGTCGCAACTGAGGAAAATTATACTGTAGGGGTGCCCAGCCCTGGGGATCAGTTGTCCGAGGCCGCGCCCTCCCATTGCACAAGCGGGAGGGATCGGTGCTCGCACTAAGGCCAGCGTAACCGACGGCTGCAGGGGCTGAAATAGCTAATATGGTGGATCAAAGTGTAGTATCTGTTCTTATTTCTAATGAGAAATAAGAACAGATACTACACTTTGATCCAATCCTGATAGCCAGAGAGTGAAAAAAAGCGTAACTCGTTTTGCACTAGCTGTTCGTACAATGAATGCCAAATGTTTCCTTAGAAGGAAACGATTAATATTGCCATTACAATTAGCAAGGAGGAGAACAGATACTACATTTTGATCCGTGATTGGGACCAAGGAGTGAAGAAAAACATAGCTTGTCTTGCACTGGCTGGTCGTTCAATGTATGCCTAAAATGTTTCCTTATAAGGAAACAGCTAATATTAGAAATGAGAACAAATGCTACATTTATTTCAGGCTTGATATCCAGGGAGTAAAGAAAAGGCGTCACTCATCATGAACTGTAATCTTGTTGATTGGGTGCCGAATATTTCCTCATACGGAAACAGCTAATATTAACATTAAGATTATCACCTCTAGTTAATTATTTGCATTCCTTCGTTTTCATCTTTTCATTTTCCGTCAAGTATGTATATTTTTCTTTTTTTGGCCAAGGCTTTATTTTGCTTTTAATTCTTTTTCGTTTTTCTTGGCAATCTCAGCATTTTCAACTGGAATCGAACCCTGATACGCAACTATTTCAAATACAAGCTCGTCCTATCATTCAATTTATTTGAATGTAGCACAAAAGCTTAAAAGCCATTGAAGAACAAATATTGAAGGGAGTAATGGCTTGCAAGACGAATTTTCAAACCATTCCTCTTCAGCGAAACGTTTTAGCAAATCATTTGCTTAAAACCGATTTTAATTTCATTCCTTTTATTTTCTCTTCCTATACGATTATTATTATTATTGTTTTTTTGTTTTTTTTTACCAAACTCATATTTTCTATTGCATTTTTGTATTTCGTATTTATTCCATTTCGCACTCGATAATTCTTTGTCTTCTTCCCCATTTTAATGTCTTACTCATATTTCAGGGTTCTTAAATGCGTATTCCCTTTTTTAGTCACATTTCAATTTATTCGTGCCGTCATTAAAAATAAATGCATGGGGGTGGAGAAAATGCTAATTTTAAATTCCCCTTCGTTCTAATTTTAGAATTCTTGACAGATCCAACCATTTGCATCCTTTCTGTTTTCTCAAGTATCAAACTCTGCGTAATTTTCATTCCATTTTTGCCTGAATTTTAGTCCCATGACTGCCAGAATATCAAGTGCTCTTCTCAAGACTACATTATGGATACTAATGTTCATCAACACAAATTCTTAGAGCCTCTCAATGTAGTGTTACTGCTAAAATTATTATGATGTTTGATTCGTTTTCTACGGCTTATTACTGTTTATTTAAGAGCAGAAAATATTTTTAAATTGTAATAATATTTTTTGGAGATAATAACGATTTACTGATACCAATGTTACTAATTAACCCTTTGATCCCAGCGTTCCTGAACAATTTTAACCTTTCTGTCTGAGCTCCTGAATTAATTGGCATGTAATGCTTCACGGTAGATATAAAAATAGTTAGAAGGGTTTAACTACCGTTCAACCGGTGGCTGAATTTTCTACGACGACATTACTTTTTACATCTGGCCACCGAACTGCACAGACTGCAAACCCTTGATTATAATATGTGGGGCGCAGTTAAACGAGAGACCGACAAAACTCAATGCAACACCAAGGATGAACTGAAGGCAAGGGTTATGGCAGCATTCTCCAACTTAAAAAAACGAGACTTTCCCGAAGAGTTATAGGAGATTCCGAAGTCGTCAGTACATTGTGTCCGTGTTCATAGCTGATATTATTGAGTGTTGGCTTCTTTTTTTATTAATAATGCTTCCATTATTTTTATTCCTTTTTTTTTTAACATTAGATGAGACTATTATATTTGTATTATTAACAACTATGTTACGGATGGATTTTGGAAGGGCTACTCATTTGTGCGTAAATTAGACGACAGTTTATTCATCGCACCCTGTGTGTGTGTGTGTGTGTGTGTAAAAATAAAATCTGACTCTTGCGAAGTGGCAGACGGAATCGCGTATATTCTATATTCTGTAACGGAATAATGTACCGACCATTATTCCAGCACCTGCAGCAATAAACTATTTTTAGTTTTTGACCACAAAGTATTAGAATTTACTTAGTAAAACTTGTAAATATCTGAGTGGGAGAAAGCAGTGTTTTTTTCTTTAGACTCTATTTTACGTGTTTTATACCTGACCCGGCCTCATTTACCCACAAATCCTTTTGATCAACGCTGTAGAAATCTCCGTCATGCGTTTTTCAAAAACTAACACATGAATTGTTAGTTTGAAAGGCAACGATATTTAGTGAGGAAGTCAAGCGAGTGGCAGATAGCGAATATTTTTCTTTGATGATTGAGAAACAGTCAGTATGGGTTGTGTAGTTGACAGTGACGTCATTTAATAATGTTAAGCTTCCTCAATAGAGTTTGATAATTGTATTCACAATTCATTTCAGCTAATAACAGTTGAAAGGCTCATATATATATATATATATATATATATATATATATATATATATATATATACTTTTACTTTCAACCCGTTTTGGAAAAACTGTATAAGGAGTTACATTAAATTCACTCCAGAATAGCTGGAGGGAAATAAAAACAAATTTCGACAAAGCGAGAAAAATTTAAAAGCCAACAGCTCGAAGTAAAGTAACAGCTTTTGAACAAAAGCCACACAGTTTCATGCTTTCATCCCAACTGAGGGACGCTTCTTAAAAAAACAAACAAATAAACTATTAACGATTTAATATTGAAGCACAAACACACATATATTTCTTTCTTTCTGGTACGAATCTGAAGATGCTGAAACGTGTAATCTATTCAATAAAACAGTTATCCACTTTGTCTAAACTTTGTAACAGACTTGTCGGCACACGGTATTAATTTCAATGTTCCCATATATTTCTATCCATGATTTCCTTTATATAATATTTTTTCGTCAATAATAATAAATATAATAATAATATTTTTTTTAAGCGTTTCACCGCAAGCAAGGCGGGTAGCCACTAGGACGCAAAGGGTTACAGAAGATTAGGACCAAGATCAGATAGGAGTGATAGAGGAAAGGATGAGGAGAAGGATAGTGGATAGATCAAGGCAACTGGAGATGCCGATTGACATTACATTTGAATAGTTGGAGATTATAGCTCTCAGGGAAACAGGATAATAATAATAATAATATCTAGAAATTATCAAGCACACATACTGAAAGACTCCGTTAACTCGAAATGCAGGTTCTGTGATAAATATCCAGAAACAATTGATCATCTTGTATCAGTTTGCAAGGTGGTAGCACTGACTGAATATAAAACTCGGTATGATAGAGTGGGCTGATATCTGCACTGGCAAATATGCAACTTTTATGGGAAGGAAACTGCAAGAAACTGGTATAAACATCACCCAGACCCAGTTACAGAGAGAGGACCTGTGACAAATTTTAAGTGACTTTACAATACACACAGGCAGAACAATCAAAGCTAATAGACCAATATATCGTGATCAAAGACCACAAAAACAGAATGTGCTTTCTTATTGGCGTTTAAGTCTCTGCAGATTGTAATGTACCTTTGAATATCTTTCAAAAAAAAAACTATCAAAATACAAAAATCGTGAAGTGAAAATCTCGAGAATGTGGCATATAGAGACATCAGTAATTCCAGTTGTAGTTGGAGAACTCGGTTTGATTGGAAATGGTTAAGATAGACTCATTGAAGGGATTCCTGGTAGTCTATGTATTAAAGGAAAGCAAAAAATTGTACTCACAAGTACAGCTCACACATTACGAAGAGCTTTATCTATGTAAAATGTGGGTGATCTTAGTTGTTTTTTTATTTTATTTATCTATTTATATATATATATATATATATATATATATATATATATATATATATATATATATATATATATATATATAAATGATCAGTGGAAAATGTCATGAAGTCATTTCTAAACTTAAATCTCTGGTTGGGACCCAGAAGGAAATGTGTATGTAACAGAAATCAAAGGAATTATTATTATTATTATTATTATTATTATTATTATTATTATTATTATTATTATTATTATCAATAATAATAATAATAATAATAATAATAATAATAATAATAAGAAGAAGAAGAAGAAGAAGAAGAAGAAGAAGAAGAAGAAGAAGAAGAAAAATCCAAACAGGAATATTAAGAAAAAACCCTAGCGCTCTCTGGTTAATAGAGATAAAAAAGAACATCACATAGTGTGGAATTGTTCATCGACTCAGGAGAGTTTTAACATCACAAAGAAAATATAAACACTGTACATGTATCTCTTAACATCAGAATTTGTACAAATAGGATATTTGATTGCCTTTCCTAGATCTTGGATAACGAACCAGTAAAGGATTGTACTACTATAAAGGAAATAATAATAATAATAATAATAATAATAATAATAATAATAATAATAATAATAATGATGATGATGATGATGATGATGATGATGATGATGATGATATGCAAGAAGCATAAAATCAAAACCACTGAGAGATGATATGAGCACCAATCAGACACAGTTATCCAAAATAACGATGTAACTATCCTCTGGGATATGCCAATTCAAACTGAGAGGGAAATAAAAGCCAACAGACCTGATATTATCATAAAAGACAATAAATTCAGGAAATTGTATGCTTATTGAAATAGCAGTAACATCTGAGAGAAACATCTAAATGAAAATTATCGAAAAATTGTCCAAATGCAAGGACCTGCATGTCAAGATTAACAGGAGGCGGGGAATGAAGGCTGAGACTGTCGTACCAATAGTAATCGGAGCACTGGGCCTCGTGAGAAAAGGAACGGACAATTTTACTAACAGTGTCCCAGGTAACAGCAACATACAAGTTGCCCAAACGATCGCCCTACTAGAAATATCCTGTATGATAAGGAAAGTGCTATCAATTAAATGATAATTCTTCTATAGGGCCTAAGGACTCTAGTTTGTACCTGACTCTTCAGGATACAAAGCATAACGTGCACAGATGATAATAATATTTATTTTATATTATTAGGCCATTAGAAAAAACAGAAACACGAGAAAAATGTTAAAAATCGGAATTTCCCAACGAAAAACAAAATGAACATTTTAAGGATCCTTAGGCCCATAATGAATAAAATGTACTAAGAGTTTCATAAAAAAAAAGATTGAAATAAAACTAAAAATTGATTCCAGGTCAATGAACTTTTAATTAAATGTGTACGCATTTTTTTTTACGTACAAGCTTCTGAAGAAAGTAATGAACACAAAAGTTAGTTTTAAGAATTGATGAGAGAAGCCGTCTAGTATGGCTTGCGGCTTTTTCAATGATTCATTGATTTCGTCTTCGTTGCTCTCTCTCTTTCTCTCTCTCTCTCTCACTTTTTCTCTCTCTCTTTCTCTCTCTCTTTCTCTCTCTCCTTCTTTTTCTCTCTCTCTCTTTTTTTCTCTCTCTCTCTTTTTCTCTCTTTCTCTCTCTCTTTCTCTCTCTCTCTTTCTCTCTCTCTCATTTCAATATTCGTACCTGAGTAGGATTGGAAAACCTATCCAGATGCAAAACGAACCTTTATAAATAAGATATATTTAAGTTTGAAGTGAAGATATTGAGTGATGCCCAAAAATTATTCAGTGAATTTGAACAGAAATTTAAAAAAGAAAAAAGAAAAAAGTTTGAAATAAAATAACAAAAGAAAAAAAAAAAAAGAAAGTAAAATTCGTCGAACATTTCAAGGTTTTGATTTTTATTTTCTTTCTTAATATCAAATTTTTGTAAACAGAAACTGTATTCTCACGTGTAAAATGGATGGCGGGAAATGTGAAACGAGGTCAGGAGGAGGTAGTTGAGACGGTGGCGGGGCGGAGAGAAAGTAAGAACGAAATCGGAAAAGAAAGATAGAAAGAAAGCAACAAAATAAGGCGGTTTGAGAGAAGAGAAAAATCTATCAAGAAACAGGAGGACAAAAAGTGAAGTGAGTTAACAAAGAAAAAAAAAGCTTTAAAGAAAGAGAGGAGATAAAATAAAAAGAAAATAAGAGAGGGTAGAACAGATGAATAAGAAAAGAAAAAGGTAGAGAAAGAAAGGAAAAGTGAGAAAGAGAAAGTGAGGTGAAATAGAGGAAGACAGAATGAAAGAAATAGAGACGAGTAGAAGTGAAGTGAAAATCTAAAGGTAGAGAACACTGAACGGATGAGAGGAATGTTAAATTAGGGGAGAAAGAGAGAGGATATAAATGGAAGAGAACAATGTCACGACGAAATGAGGGGGACTGAAAAAGAATCATCAACAAGAGAGAGTGAGATAGATTGAGAGAGACTGAGAGAATGAGTGTTGTTAGTTTGGGTTGTGAAGCTTATACAAAGGAAATGTAAGATGAACAGACGGAAATAGATAAAATTGATTGATATTCACATAGAGACAGACATTAAAAAACTTCTATCTATCTATCTATCTATCTATCTATCTATCTATCTATCTATCTATCTATCTATCTATCTCTAATCTCCTCATATCTATCTATCTATCTATCTATCTATCTATCTATCTATCTATCTCTAATCTCCTCATATCTATCTATCTATCTATCTATCTATCTATCTATCTATCTATCTAGTTAGACATACAGATAGATAGTTAGAAAACAAAAGTGGATGGGCACAATGAAATAGGTGTGTATGTATGTATGTATATATATATATATATATATATATATATACATATATATAATTAAAAATGAAATACGTATATATATATGAATATAGATAGATAGACATAAACGTATATATATATATGTATATATATATATATATATATATATATATATATATATATATATATATATATAACAAATTGGCACACATATATATGCAGATAGATAGACTGAAATGAACAGATATACGACCATATATTTAGAAATATATTAACAAACATATGTCTCTTTCTGTTTGTCTGTCTTTCTCCCTTTATCTCTCTCTCTCTCTCTCTATATATATATATATATATAGATAGATAGATAGGTATGTGTGTTTTTGTATATATATATATATATATATATATATATATATATATATATATATATATATAGAGAGAGAGAGAGAGAGAGAGAGAGAGAGAGAGAGAAATAACTAGATAGGGACAGATACATGAACATTAAAAATATATACAAGCATATACATATTTCGCTTCCTCTCTCTCTCTTTATCTATCTATCTATCTATCTATCTATCTATCTATATATATATATATATATATATATATATATATATATATATATATACGCATAGCTAGCTAGATAGCTAGATATATATGATGACGAAATACCAACTGAATATTCACAATGTTATAACGATAGAGAATGACAAAAGAGCTAGAGAGAGAGATAGATAGATAGATAGAGAGAGAGAGAGAGTACAAAAAAGAGAGATAGAAAAAGAGAAGCAGGATTGGGCCTTTTTTTTTCTTTTGGTGAGTGATGTGGTTCTTAAAGACGCAGAGATGTTGATGAATGTCAATTGGAAGCTAGAAAAAATGGTTTGACGCTTGGAAAAAAGAAAAACTTCGAAAAGGAGCGAGAAGTGAAATTTTAGCTCTTGGTGGGGGCAATCTCAAATATCAATCGATTCAGGTGATGCGAAATGGAGGAGAAGGCGGGCGAAAAGAAAGAACTTTCTATTTCTCATCGGTCGATAGTTATTATTATTATTATTATTGTTATTATTATTATTATACAGAAAAAAAGAATTTGACTTCACAAGTTACGAAACGCATTTGGGAATAGGGATGCGTACAAAGTGGGTCAAGACAACATCAGTCGATGGGGGTAGCCACCATTTAATCGATTTGCGAGGCAAACTTTCGAAGGTTAAAGAGTATGAATATCAATTCCTTTTTTTTTATTATAAGTTTCAGGACTTAAGCGTTTCTTGGCTCTCCATACTTTACTTGGTTTTATTTACGTGGTCTGAGCAAAAAGTATCAGGACAAGTGCTATAAAAAGTAAACTACAGCACATAAAATAGGATTAAATGACGTTTATTATCCGTTATTTAATCTTTAACGTAGCCTCTTTTCCAAAGCCACCCACTTTATCCAGCGTTGTTTTCCACGGGTGGAAGCCTTCCTGGAACTCCTTTTAGCGGATAGTGAGCAGTTGCGTCGTCGCATTTTCTTGGATTGCCTCAACCCCTTCACATCTTGTTCTTTTCAAATTGGAAATATGCTTTTTGAAGAGATACAATCTCAAGAGGCAATAACTGGGGAATATGGTGGCTGTAGGATCTGGGGAATGTTGTCATTGACCAAAACCTACTGCACAAGCTATGACCACTGATGAAAACTCTGTGGTTTGGTGAGACGACCTTGTTTTACACGCTTTCTTTCCAAGAATTGCAAGAAACAAATCAATTCAGCATGAATGTTATAAGTTAGTGCTTATGCAAGATAGGGTTCAAGATCAATCTGTGCTAAGCGGCTCCATTCTGTATGCTTTAGCTCCGTTAGCATAGCAACACTCCCGGTACTTTTTAATCAGACCTCATAGACTGACTACCATATTCACGGAAAATTCCAACTAAAATTTTCCGGGGAATTCATGAGGAAAGAAAGCCTGGAGAATGTTACACTCACAGGAAATACGGAAAGCAACACAAATAGAGGAAAAAAAATGATTAACTTAACGAGAAACGGGATTAAGAGGAATAAATAGGACAAAACGTTCTGGCAAACATACAAAGGTTACTTTTTTTTAATATGATATTTCTATTTTAATACAATATTTTTAATATCATTTAATATCATTTTAATACCATATTTGTTTATGTATTTGTTTAATACAATTTTAATACCATTTAATACCATTTCAATACCATATTTTATTTATTTAAGTATTTATTTAATATTCTAATACCATTTAATACCATTTTTAATACCATTTTCCTTCTGGACGTAAGCGACCAGATTAGTTTCCTTTAGTTCATGTGAATTATTACGACATTTTAAAAAATGTTTTTCCTAAGGGCAATTATTGCAAAAGCGGACACAAGAGACAATGTCATATTTTCTGATGTGGTCCGTTGGACGCATTTCTCACACTGCTGACGGTTATATGACACGAGACGTTTGAACGTGACACGCGAAGACGCGACAATTGAAAGACGATGAAAGTGAAATAACAACATTAAGATATGCGTAGATAAGAGCGTTTTGATTGCAGACAGGTAAAAGAAACTGAAGGATAAGGTTTTAACGGAAAGAGGAAAGAACGGTCGTCAATTGTAAAGCGACAGAATGAATGGTCGTTAGCAGTAGGAATGGCGCAAGTTGTGAATTAGAACGAATTAGAGATGTCCAAATCAAAAAAAAAAAAAAAATCACAAGTATCTTGATTGATTGACTGATTCGTTTTTTTTTTGACTTATCAACCTTTTGTAGGTTATTTAAAGCCAGGAAATATTTTTACATTGTAAGGTTATTGGCGGGGATAGATAATAATGGTTTAGTGATATAAGGAGTTGGTCGAAAGTAACATTGAGGGTAGGAATTAACGAAAGGAAAATAACTAAAAAGATCAGTGTGTCCTGGTACGAAACAGACTGTTTCCACTCAGTATATATATATATATATATATATATATATATATATATATATATATATATATACATATATTTATATGTGTGTGTGTGTGTGTGTAATGGTGAAAGAATAGGATAATTTATTGACTGATTTGTTTTCTACGGCTTATCAACACCTTGCGAATCGTTTTTTTGACTTATCAACTTTTTGTAGGTTATTTAAAGCCAGGAAATATTTTTACATTGTAAGGTTATTGGCGGGGATAGATAATAATGGTTTAGTGATATAATGAGTTATTCGAAAGTAAAATTGAGTGTAAGAATTAAAGAAAGAAAAAAAAAACTAAAAAGATCAGTGTGTCCTGGTACGAAACAGACTGTTTCCACTCATAATATATATATATATATATATATATATATATATATATATATATATATATATATATATATGTCTTTGTGTGTGTGCGTAATGGTGAAAGAAGAGGATAATTTATTGACTGATTTGGTTCCTACGGCTTATCAACATCTTGCGAAAAATCTGTTCAAATGTTCATCATCATCATCATTATTATTTATTAATTATCGGTCGAATCATCATTAATTGAGGTTAATAATATTTGAATTACTGGTCCTGGGTATGACGATAAACTACATCCGGTAGCAAGGCTTCTGATCGGAAGGTCGTGAGGAGCGTGAAACCACTTCTTAATTTCTGTGGTTCCCAGGTCCACACTGACCCGGGTGGTAGCACCTGTTAGGTTCCCAGCTATTGGCAACTAGTTAATGCGCAAACTTGGGTCAAAACACTATGAAAGTGTAAGAATTGTTTTTTATAGTAAAAATACCAGTAATATATATTTTATTTAAATTATTACCAGCAATATATTTTTGAAAAAAAATAATTGCCAGTAATATTTGCCAATAAGTAATAGTAATTTGCCAATAGTAATTTTTGCCAGTAATAATTGCCAATCTCTTGAAAAAAATTATTGCCAGCAATACATTTTTGAGAAAAATATTTCCAGCAACACATTATTGAAAAAAAAAATATATATAATAAATATCTTGTAGTTGACAAAAAAAAAAAAAAAAAAAATATTTAAAAAAAATAAAAATATATTACCAGCGATACATTTATTATAATTTATTACCAGCAATAAAAAAAAAAATTTTGGCATTAAATAACTCATTGAGTTTGGGATGCCGTAAAACAAAACAAACCAGACCAAACCAAACTTGAATTACTACATGACTTTTACGTATTTGCTAAACAATTTTAAAAGTAGATTTGATTCAGCATAACCAAAATTAAGCACCCGAAAAAAGTATGCAAGATTGAAATTTTTGAAAACAAGATAGATATTATTTTTTCATTCTGTTGCCAACGTTTCGCTCATTAAGAACCTCATCAGACCAAGGGGAAAATTAAATAAAAATCGTTATGATGTTAACCTTGCTGCTTAGAAAGCAGGGGCTAATTTGAGCTTAAAAATATATATTAACTATTACTAAAAATTAAAAATAGATACTTTTGAGTCAAATAAATATATCTGAATTAGCAATGGGATTTGTATATAGGAAAATGTTGAACTAAATGCAAAATATAATGATTTGATATTGGAATATAAGAGAAAGAGAAATAAGAAAATCGTGAAGACATATAAATCAAATTATGATCATAATTATAGTGTTAGAAAAAAAATAAAATTATAATAAAAAGTGTAATATAATTTTATTTAGGTGATTAGACAGTATCAATTTTAATATTATTGTCATAGCCAGAAAAGGTGATATGTTATAAAAGCCTACCTTTTGATTAAATCAAACTGAATCATGATATCGTTGAAACACCGGTTCCCGTACGATCACCGACGTTAAGCAACATCAAGCCTGGTTAGTATCTAGATGGCTACCTCGGCGTGATGTAATGGTTAACAAGCTTGTATTGCTAAGACAGTTACTACTGAATAGTGAGTTCCATCCTCACGCATACATTAGGCCTTGTACCACATCTAAGCTTCGCTTACAAAATCATTTGGGCACCTCGAGGCGGTGTAATGATTAAAAAGCTTGTCTCGCTAGAACATTTACGATTGAATAGTGAGTTCGATCCTCACTAAACTAAGGATTTGAGGACATATGTTTACGTGGATTTTTGTCCATGTTTTGGTTTGAGGAGCCAGCCCCCAAAGTTTGTGAAAATATTTTTGACACAACCAGTATATATGAAAAAATATACTTTTGAAGTATGGTATATTTATGGGATAAAGTGCTTAATATCAGATATAGAGCATATGCAAATATATAAGAGGAGATTGAAATCAACACCCAGAGGTGAAAATGTGTTTCATGCTAAACACAATCGCCAGGCTATGTACGTTGTGTTTTTGCACAGCTATTTATATATACATGTCAGTGATGCACTGCGGGTAGTCTATTGCTTTTAACCAACAATCAACAATAAAATAATCAATAATAAACAAACAAAAAAATTAACAATATAATTAGTAAAATAACTGCATTCGGATCCACAATTATTTCCACTCAATATCCCCTAGAATAATTAGAAACAACCGTTATCGCCCAACAAAACAACCGTTAGTATAATACAATTCAGTATTTGGATCATTGTAATTTTTTAAATTTCTTACCGTTTATACGCCGGATCATGCGACCTTTGAAGAGCTAATTTGACTAAAGTAAATTGATATATAGTTTGGTCCGTGGTGTAGCCCGGACCAGCAGTACATACACTAATTTTATATCTCGTGTATGATGCAACCCTCTTAAAATTAGCTTCAAAATTAGGTCTTCAAAAGTCGCATGATACGCGAGTATAAACGGTATAGCTTTCATGGTAAAAGATGTAGTTGTGACGGTTTTAATTCCATGGGTCTTGAGGTTATCAGCCTTTATTTGATATGGGAAATTAAAGACTGACAGTAAGAAAAATAAATGGCGTATATCTAAAGTATATATTGAATACGTACAATTCAAATCATAATTTAGATTAAGTAGATTTGTAAGTCTTAATCCTGTTTCGTGGCCTTAAAATTTTTTATTGCAAATTTCTCAGATGCGTGAGTGAATTTTACTGCTGTTGAAACCCCAGCGTTAAAATGGCGAACGCTTTTAACGTTGTTATGTCACAAAAACCTACAAACCCAGTCTTTCGTACGAATTTTCAAGCCAGACGCAGACATATATTTTGAACTGTTCCCGATCATCTGGACAGCACAGAGAGAGCCAAGCATTGAGACATATTCTGGTTTGATAGTATTTAGCTATGTCGATGAAAAATAAGGAAGGAATATTTTAATAATTACTTTCTTCATGTAATCATAATCAGACCGTCTTATTAAATATATTTTTGCATATTTATTGTCCTCGTTTGCCTGTTTGGTTGGCTGTTTTTTGTTTTTTTTTCCCTCGTGTTTTCTCTTTTGCATTCGACCTCAGTTCTTGTTGCGAGATGCCACCATATTTCCCAATCTAAACATCTTCTCTTTTTTTTACCCCTTCAATTATTTCAGAATGAATATGAGTAAACATCTATTTTTGATTGCAATAATATCGTTGCCAGTAAGCGAGATTGAATCTGTCCTGTAATTAGCAAGAGATACGAAGCCAGAAACAGAAAAAAATGGTCACAGCAGCTACCACAAATCACCATTAATAATAACAACAACAACAACAATAACACCACCAATAATAATAATAATAATAATAATAATAATAATAATAGAGCAGATATAAGTAAAAGACGTTGGAAGATTGGAAGAGGCGACATTTTGAAAAAATGAAATGTTAACTAAGACGAAAAGACAGCAAGGTAACAGTGCAGTTAATGATTATATTTAGAAGGAAAACGCTGAATAATAATAATAATAATAATAATAATAATAATAATAATAATAATAATAATAGAATGTCATGAAGTCCCTAATCTTTGGGCTATAGGCATAGATATAGAAACGTTAATAGACACAGTGTTTAATGCCTGCAAATAATGTCTTCTCGTAGATATATATCTTCTCATAGTAATCGGGCTTCGCTGTGTCTTTTCTATAAATACTTTCGTAGCAATTGTTCTGATGAATTTTCATCGATGCATATCGAGCGATTATGTATTTAAACGCAGTCAAAGGCATTTGCTCGAACAGAAGCGCATCTGAAGAATATTGCTTTGAATATTGCTGACATATCTTGTCTGTTGCTTCTTACATGTATTTAGAATTTCTTGATAAAATCGAAAGAAGGAACATCAATATTATCGGCCCTGATCTGGCATCACAGCTTCAGTCACTTCCACACAGCCCTAACATAGCTTTTCCTCATAATTTTATATATGTGGAGATAATCGTACAAAGTGGAAAAGCGTTTTCAAATGACAACACGTTTCGCCAAGGTGAAGTAGCTTTGTATAATTCCACTTCTGTCCTATTGTTGTTGTTGTTGTTGTTGTTGTTGTTGTCATCTTGTTTGATGCTAGCTTTATCTTGTATTGTCTTAGATGTTCTGATGATGAATTTGATTAACTTTGCGTAAGTTATTTTCTTTGATGGCTGTTATGGAGTAAGTAAATAGGATTAGGTGGATACTTATGTCACTGTTGTTAGGATTTATATTTGTATATATATTTTTTCCGTGGATTTTGTAGGCTTTGCGTTTGGTATTGTACAGGAAAGATATCGGCATTATAATATATATATATATATATATATATATATATATATATATATATATATATATATATATATATATATATATATAATGTGGGTGTGTATTTAGGCAGTATATCTTTATTCAAATACGTTTCATTGATGAATTTCATCTTAACATCAAGAAACAGATTAGACAACTGAAAAGAATAAGTATAAAAATAATGTCTGTATTATTCAATGAAACATTTTCAATAATATATATATATATATATATATATATATATATATATATATATATATATATGATCGATAAGAGCTGGTAAGGAATTATATAAAGAGATATAAAACCAAACGTCTTTGCTGATACAAAATATTAAGAAAAACATAATGTAATGTTCTTGAGAATATAAATTGATACTCTTGATCAGAAATAAAAACATTGGATAATTTATTTATAATCAAATATACTCATTAATCTTATACTGCAAATAAAGAGCTAAATATTAACGATAACTTGCATAAATACACACACACACACAGAGACACAGACACAGACACACACACACATATATATATATATATATATATATATATATATATATATACATACATACATACATTCATACATATATATATATATATATATATATATATATATATATATATATATATATATATATATATATTAAATGACATCCCAAATTTCCAGGAACCGGTTCTCTAAAGGCAGGTAATCTTTTGGAACGTATTCTTCTTTTCATACTGAAAATGGAAACAAATCATTTTATGTAGTATCAAAAAAATTTTAACCATTTTGATAATTTAATAGAAAACATTTACTTATTGAGAGAATTCCAGATTTAAATTCTGTTCTCATCATATTTCTGTTCAGAAGTATGATGCTTTTTGACTCGCTAGTGGCGGGTTGATGCCAAAAAATATGCTATTGGAAATATGTAAAAGGCTGGTCCGATTAAGATAAAAAAAAATGGGGATAAAACACGAGGTGTATGACATAGGACCAAAGCAATAAATATTTGTATTTCTGCGTGTATACACGATGTGCTATAAAGAAAGTCGAGGAAATTGACAATAGAATGCGCGTAACAAACTTCACAATATTGAACGTACGAATCTTCTATCCTCTATAAAAGTCCAAACCTTACGAACATTGATTGAAGCTGTCCTACTGTATGCACCAGGAACTTGGACATTATCTGTTCGTCTTGAAAGACGACTGGATGTAATACATGTTACAGTCTTTTGGGTACTTAAGTACTAGTGAGCTAGCCAAAATGAGCTGACTCATTTTATAGTTCACCAATAGAAGGGTTAACCAATCAGAAATCTCAAAATATTCAATGCGACGTGTATAAAGGCAGCCATTTTGTTTTTTCTCCCAAAATATCTTCACTGTCAACCTGATATCGAAGACTTAAAGAATTACTTAACAGCCTGAATGTTCACTGCCAACCTCTGATATTGAACACATTACGGACTTCACTGGATTCCATATTCAGAGACTACGGCAAACATGGTCAACAATATATACAAATCTGCTTAGAAAATCCAGAATAGCAGCTTGAGATCCCATGAAACATCTAACGCGATTTACAGAGATCTGAGACCGGTATCTCTTTAGCTCTAACAAAAGCGATTGCAGTTTGCCGGCCACTGTCACCGATTGGACAGGGGGGTCGTATTATCCTTATTTCTATGTCATCCTTCTGGAGGTGTTTTCTCGCGAAAGTTGACTTTCCCAGGCACCATAGCTCGGGATTCAGGGTTGGACATTCGCGATCTGCAGACGGCAATGCAGGACCGAGCAACGTGGAAAGCGCTTGTTAATAGAGTTCCGACCAACCACAGGGAATTCTAATCGTAATACCTAACGCCCTCTATGATGCAGTAAACTGCAATTGTGACAAGATAAAATGAGTTCGCAGAAATGAAGGTTTCATCGAAGTTTTGTATAGAAAATATAATAGTTCAAAATACATTTTTTTATGTCCCTACTTTTAAAAGCAATAGCAATGGCGACACTATTAATGAGACATCACCATTCAAAAAAAAAAAAAAAAAAGAAAGAAAAAAGAGTAAAGTTTTTATCATTACGACAGCAGAATTACAATCCCTGTTGAAGGCCTTTGGGTTCATGGTAATATAATCATAAGACTGGTATTATGATTATTTTGAGCGATAGTATTAGTTGTAAATTATGTTCCTGATAAACGCCTTCGACAGGAAAACTGATCAGACATTTGGGGAAGATTGTAGCTGAAATGAATGGTCGAAAGCTTTCATTATTACTTTGCCAAGAGCAGGAAAGTTTCGAAAGAAAACGAAAAATAATTCTATATACAAATGCCAAATATATATTTCTCGTTTCCAACAGAAGATTGCTTTAGTCTCAGATTATTTGCGGTGCCATTGATAATTCGTTTCCTGATTATAGTTCCTTGGTAACAGCGGGCATTTTCCTTCTTTTTTTTTTTATACCTTTCAAGTTGCTGTTTAACAAGAAAGGAACAACTCTTTTTAAATCAAAGGAACAAAAAAAGGTTAAATTGGTGACACTCATTAATACCTTTTTAAGATTCTATGTGTGCACTATGTTTTCGCTAGATACCCGTAAAAAATTGAAAATATTTGAAAAATCCGATGATTGATTGGTTGGGATACAAACGGCGATCTTCTCCCTTTTCGTTGAGATAGTCACGAGGGTCACGTGACGGCCGGCGAATGATAATTGTAATTGTGACATGGTAAAATGAGTTCGTAGAAATGAAGGTGTTCAATCGCTGTTTAAGCCCATCGAAGTTTTGTATAGCAAATATAATAGTCCAAAATAGTATAATTCATGGCTCTCCACAGGTTCCTTTTTTAATATATATGAATTGCCAAGAATTGCGTAAGCTAATAGAGTTGTTTCCCGTTGCCTTTTCTTTTAAAATTATCTCTTACTTTCTCCTAGATTGGTTACCACCCGAATAAACAGAGGTCTGGTATTTAAGCAAACTAAATAGGAAAACTTGGGCACCTAGGCGTGGTGTAATGGTTAGCAAGCTTGTCTCGCTAGAACAATTACGACTGAGTAGTGAGTTCGATTCTCACTGGGTGCCCTATACTTTCAGCCTTGTGCTACGCTTAGAAAATCGCTATTATAAGAAAACTTTAAGGTTATTTAGAGTAACAAAAACCAGTAAGTAGTGGAGGGCCGTGATCCCCGCTGGCTTGAAAGGATATGGCACATAAAGCAAGAAAATGAACAAGTAATCAGGCTGTCAACAAATCTCATCCGTTTAATATCGGGTGCATTCCTCTGGTTTGTATTAATTTGTATCCC
>OZ010597.1:60883113-60888113 GCA_963932145.1 Acanthosepion lycidas | reverse complement strand
TGCGTGTCTGTGTGGGCAGGCGCGAAGCGGCATAGAGCAAAAGATAAAACATTATAAGAATATGAATCGTGTTAGATAATTAGATATGAAGAAAAATATACGGAAAAAAAATCCTTATATGCAATTATGCTGTTTTAATGTTAATATAATGTCAACGTCGGACGTTTCGGTCTAATAAACCATCTTCAGGACATATTCATAAAATATAATTAACATTATCAATTCAACATGACAAAGACGATGGACATAAGAACAAGACTTATCCAAACAGATAACTGAATATATATATATATATATATATATATATATATATATATATATATATATATATATATATAACTTTCGGCTATCCTATTTGTTTTAAAATGTTAGTGTTGTGTTTAAGGAAATATATTAAATATGTATGTTTCTAAATTTGATATCATATTATTAATGTTAATGTGATAGTAGGTTTTATATAATAATAATAATAATAATAATAATAATAATAATAAAAAGTCAAAATAAAGAAAAATTATAAGAATTTTACGCGTTTTTCGGTCAAGCAGAAATTTGGCAAAGACCTCTCAATGGTTATGGAAAGATGTAATATTAAATAATGGCCTTGGTTAGGGTCAAATTATATATATATATATATATATATATATATATATATATATATATATATATATATATATATGTATGTGTGTGTGTGTGTGTGTGTGTGTGTAATTCAAATCCCGAGGTAGTAGGGATTATTCCAAGGAGGTCTGTTAATATAAAAAATATTAAAAATTTAAATCCATGATGAGAGCTCAATGTATAAATTTATATAAAGAGCAATGTAAGCAAATATATGGATATAGATCCGACAGTATGAAGAAAAATATACGAAAAAAAACAAACAAAAATCCTTATATGCAATTATGCTGTTTTAATGTTAATATAATGTCAACGTCGGACGTTTCGGTCTAATAAACCATCTTCAGGACATATTCATAAAATATAATTAACATTATCAATTCAACATGACAAAGACGAGGGACATAAGAACAAGACTGGTATTTATTCGTACAAAAAGTACAAATTGTGGCACGAGGCCAATAAAGGGGAGGGGAAGAGGCTGGTCAACACTAACTATCTTATCCCTAGCTAATCAGATTCGCGACCCATTCGTACATTACATTTTACCCATTCACCAAAAGAACTCGTCCATCACCAAACAATCCTTCAACCACCATAATATCACGTGCTCTCAAGGGAGACCTACCAAAATCGCGCCCCATACCATAAAAATTCTAATGATGATATAAATATAAAATTCTAAAAATGATAAAATGAGAGGGGAGGGAAATGAACCCAATAATAAACTTAAAATAAACACAAATACGAACTAAACATAATTGATGTTAGTAGGGACCGTCCAACCCATAAAACAGAGAGGACGCTGTATTCTGCCCAGGGGACAAAATCAAGAGACGCTCTCGCTAAGGGAGTGGGAAAAAGTATAAGATATTAGGCTGGAATGGGAAAATATAAAACTGACCCAGTCGAGATGAAAAGTGGGGTGGGGTCAAAACGAACTGGGGAGGATGGTAATCTTGACTTGGATCATAACCAAAGAACGGCCGGGTTGCAGGCCGGGAACAACACTTACACACATTAACTAGGTACACTGAAGCTTGTCTAACCTAACCAAAGGGAGGGTTCCACAGGAAGCCACCCTGATGTGCAAAAGGTTGACCTATAAGAGAAAATCAAGGCTAGTCTCGTTCACACGAAGCAAGCTCGCTTCTTTTACCCACCTTTCGCTAAAGACTGTCGAATGCAATCTTTTTCTATCCGATCTAATCTTCATCTTGAGTTGATGCTCAAAGAATCGAATTAGATCCGAATGAGAAAGACGATTGCCTCGCATGACTTCCTCCTTTCGCGTCGTCCAAATCACCATTCGAGCCGTGGCCATCAGCGTCAGAAACACCATCCGTTTCATCCCGGAATACGGGGGCGACACATTGTCACACGTGTATGCGCGATCAATGGACACAAGCTGTTCGGGAGCGAGACGAGCCGTCAGCTCGCCGACATGGTCCCATAAGGGGCGGATCTGGGGGCAATGGTAGAAGGCGTGCACAGTCGTTTCTTCTAAGCCAAGGCCACACTGTTCACAGTCTGGCAAGTCCGCCAAGCCCCATATGAAAGCTTTGTCGTTGAGAGGCAGCCGATTCCGAGTCAATCGCCAGCTAAGCGAAAACTCAGGGTTACTGAGGTAATCCGCCGCTGGCGCAAAAGACCAGTAGGAGCGATACTCCTCCTCCGACAAGCCGAGCGTATCTCGTAGGAGATCCTTCGCGGGCCTCTCCACTAATTCACGATAGAAGAGCTTCCTAGGCCGAGAAAGGTCACTGGACCGGGGAACGACCCTCAAGGCCGACCGACACTCGCGAAGGAAAACCGATCGATCCCGGGGTTTACGACTGCGCTCAACCCGCGAGATGTGGGGACTGATGGTAAGGCCAGGGAACGTGTCCCTAACAATCCCCTTCAGAATCGGATCTCCTACAGTCAATGCACGGCGTAGAAAAGCCAACCTAGAGGCACGGATGTGACTCGGCAAGTGCGGCATTCCCAGCCCCCCATGACACGGACGTTTAGTGCAGACTCGTCTGTCGACCCGATTCCCGCGTCCCCTCCATAAAATGGAGGATAGAGATTGCCCGAGCGCCTTCTTGTGAGTCTTACAGAGAGGAGGTACGGACAATCGATAAAGAATCAGGGGGAAAATGTATGTAGCACACACCTCCGCCCTGCCCTTCACGGTTAACCTCCGTCGATTCTAAGTCTGACCGGCGGAATTGACCTTTGCTCGTACTTCAGACCAATTCTTCTCCAGCTGGAGATCAGGCCCAAACCACACTCCAAGAATGCGGACACTGTATAAATTTATATAAAGAGCAATGTAAGCAAATATATGGATATTGCGGACACTCCAAGTCGCTCTTCCGGGTCGTTTCAACCGAAACGACCCGGAAGAGCGACTCCCGGGCCCCTTCGGTTGGACAAAGCTCTTATATGAATTGAGCACTCTGAGTCACTGGCGTATTTATTCTAAAATAAATGCATAAAAATTCACCTTCCTCTCTGCCGGGAAAAAGAAATCTTCGTCAGATGTCAAATCAGCTGGGTTTCGATCCTAGTTTGAGGCAATCGAATGTCTAGCCACACTGATCAGCAGTGATACAGCAAAAGAGTCTGTCTGTATATCACACTCACTCACACACACACACGCACATACACACACACACACACACACACATATATATATATACATATATATATATAAAATACAAATTAAAATGTGAAATTAATAATAAAATTGATAATATTGTTACCTCATCATTTTGTATCAAGCACTGCTTTTAAAAGAAACCTAACCAATTTATGGGAGGTCTAATCATATTTAAAAATCTATTCAGGCTTCTTCCTTTTATGGTTTGAATTCTTTGCAGTTTTATTCCTTGCGTGATGAAATCAGATTTTAAATTGGCACAAATGTTAATTGCCTTCATTTATAATTTGGGAATAATTAATTTAAAGATACTTCAATCCGCAGTATTTAAATTTAATATGCATATTTGTTAGCAGGCTTTGACATATTAAAATGAATAGGCTAAATGATAAGATCTAACTCATCATAATCGTCATCGTTATTATCAGACCTATGACCTCTGAAGCAGCGGTTATCGCATGATTACTGAAGTTAAGCAAGCTTCAGCCTGGTCAGTACCTAGATAGGTGACGACTTGGGAATACAAGGTGCTGCAACCGAGTAGTGTAACCGATGATGGCTCGGAATTGTTAATCGGAGAGCCGAGTTGCGATTCTAGTTGGGTGCATTATATTCAATTACGCGACATACTATTGAGTAAAGGTACGAATCCATCTCTTCTCCCCCAGCTATGGAATAATTAGTAAGACATATATCGCTAAATCATTATTATCCAAAAAAAAATTCTTAAAATCTAGAAATATTTTCTGGCTATAAATAACCTACAATGTGTTGATAAACCGTAGAAAATAAATTAATAAAATAAACAATGTAATGTTTAAAACAGTTTCACAGAGCTTGACGTCAAAGAAAGAATGTACGAAAGATTTTTAAAAGTTTTATTATTCTATACAGAAAATAAATGCTTTATACACCCTTTAAAATACCTCTACGTGGCAAAAGATATTTTATTAATACGTTTCTTTTCTATAATAATATCTTCGAGTATTTTGCGTCTTTCCTTGTAGGGAGTGCAGTATACTATTTTAGTATTATCAAGTCATATTTGTGACATATTAAAGGTTGCGTTTTTAGTTATAAAGTACAGGCTCTCGGGAAAGCAGTGGAGCAACATGCTCCATAAGTTTTCTATGGGTTTGAGGTCAGGAGATTGGGGCGTCCATGTCATAACACTCACCTGCTTCTCATCAAAGTATTGCTTCATCAATTTTTATTTGTGACAGGGAACATTATCCTGCATAAAAATGAGCTTGGTGGGGTCGATTTGCACCCTTTCAGCAGAAGGGAGCAGACAAGACTCTAAAATTCTCTTGTACTGCTCACGCCTGAGTGTTTTTTTCAATAGGTTTTCAGAAACCAGTTCCATGAAAAGAAAAGCATCCCCAGTATATTGTAGTGAAAGGATGCTTGACAGTACTTACTGCTAACTTCAAAGAGCTTTCAAAGCTTCTTCTTTAGATTTTAGATCGCTTATCCTTTGAATTGAGCTCAACTTTCATTTCATCGGAGAAGAGAACATTTAGTAAAAAAAAATCAGCTGAGTCACTTTTATCGAACAGCACTGTATACGTTTTTAGAAATTTCGTGTTGATGATTTTAGAAAAAATAAACTGAATTAAATCCTCTTTCATTATTTTTTAACAAAAGTTCATCAAATTATGATACAGAAAATAAAATATTTTACAAAAATTCAAAACGTCATAAGCGTAATATATATATATATATATATATA
>OZ010597.1:60865613-60878113 GCA_963932145.1 Acanthosepion lycidas | reverse complement strand
TTCTAACCACTCGGCCACGTGCCCATGTTACTCAAAGATATCGTAATAGTAAATGGTAATATTAGGTGTTTCCCTATAAGGAAACATTTGGCATTCATTGACCGAGCAGCCAAAATCCTTCTCAAGTCCAATAGCTGTCATCGCTCTTTCTAAATTCCTTACCTTTTGTTTGAAGTAGTGTGGAACGTTAACATTTTGATTATGCCATTATTTTCTCTTCGAGCTACAGTTGCTATCCATTTCAGTTGTTGCTGCTCTTGGTGATATGGGTTTCCGTTATTCAGCCCCAATTCACAATGTTTAAAGAAATATGATATTTGCCAAGACCCTCAAGCTTCGTGTAGGATATACAACCACAACTCTTTTGAATAGACCCACGTGTCATAACTCAGTACAAAATGTAAAAAGTAGAATATGACACAAGAAAACGTATTAGGTTGGTGCAAAAATAATGTCGTTTTCTCACATATGTTACTAAGTGAGAAAACGACATTATTTTTGCACCAACCTAATAAATTACATTCATATGGAAATGATAATAGACAGCCCCCCCCTGTGAATACACAACAATACTGAAGAAAACACATAGTAAATTTTAGAAGCTATCTGTATTTGAAAACAATCAATAATGAACAAAGACGCCTATCATTCTTGATTAGGCATTCCTAAAATTAATTTCCTTAATCCTAAATCAGATAAAAATTCTAAACACGTTAGATTACCTATATCACTGTATAATCCATGTAGTCTTATAACTGCAAATAATGCTACATAATCTACACAGACTGTGATAAGAAGGAATGACTATCCATACAGCTTCTTCCCGACAACATCTATCTTTTCGAACAGACTTCTGTGAGCATGTTTCCTCGATTACTACAGCCTTATTCTCAAAACGAACTGTACCAAGATAACAGAAACCACATCACTTGAGGACTTTCAAAAGCAGCAACAGTTAAACTGAATATCGCATGTTACTGAAAGAGGACATTAGGATATAATCAAGATGTTGGCGTTACACACTACTTTAAACTAACGTTTAGGGAGGAAACTTCTCTCAGTACTGGAAAGAGCGATAACAGCTACAAGAATTGGGAAACATTTTCATGAAAAATTCTTTTACGTGGTTTTCTAAAAATTTCACCGGACTTCTGTATTGGTTGTTCGGTCATTGAATGCCGGATGTTTCCTTATAAGGAAACGGCTAATATTACCATTACAGGCGTCGATGCCTGCTTGTGGACATATAAACAAAAGGTAGACATGCATTAGTGCAAGCGGTTGTGGATTTCAAAAGAGAAGAAATGAATTGTTTACAACACTGACGCTGATACAGAGTTCTTCAATCGTTGGTGTTCTATTCTACTGTCTAGAATTTCTGCTTTTCTTTCAGCTTGTTTGTATTTCCATTCTAAGGTTAACCGTTATCTCTCCTACATATCCCCATAATTTTTCACTTCATTTGGCAACGCTCTGTTTTGAGTTTATCTTGTTTTGTTTTTTTTTTTATTGCGGAAGCGTTTAAAAAAAGCCCATATGCAGTAATAAATATCAACGATTTATTATATATTACAAAAGTTAGAAACTCTAAAATTAGTCATTTATACACTATGCGTAATACACGCTTAGGCGATCATGTATCTTTCGATACATGACTGACGAGGCAGATATTTCTCCCGCAGTTGGTTGCCATTTCTTTCTGTGGTAGACCAGTTGCTATCAAAGTCTGTCCTGCTATTTACCCATAACTGGTGGAAGAAGAGGATTCATACCTTTTCCAAGGGTATTAGCACGTAAGTGAATGTAGTGGATTCGACTGGAATTCGAACTCGGCATCTCTGATTCCTCAATGCAAGCCGCTATCCATTACTCCATCATGCCTTCTCGCTCAAATACTCCGTTAAAATCAAACCCTCTCTTTTTCAGTTTATAAATTCACATGCTCTACATTGGATTGTATTTCTGAAAATAACAACAAAAACGCCTTATGTAGGATATACAACCACAACTCTTTCTCGAAGGCTCACTTGTCATAATTTCGTCCCATGTTATTGCAATTTTTGTGCTTTTATCATGTGATCCCAAAGCGACGTCACTCCCACTTCCTCTTTAGTGTCTGGAAGGGAAATTACGGATTTCTGTGCCATGTTTTTGTCGTCTACACAGCTTGATTCTGACGTCCCCAATAAGTAGCTCAAAAATCTGTGCTGTCAGTTTTGCTTACAACCATTTATAGAGAAATAATAAATGTAAATAAAGTAGAATGAATCAAGACTAACAGAGAAATTACGAACACAAATTATCCAATCGATATGAAACGTCGAAGGATATTTTTTTTTCGGGTTTCACCAATGCAAATTAGTTTCAAGAAAACAGACAGCGTCGGAAGAGAATGAAAGATAATAAGATGGAAAGAAAAGAAAGAGAGAGGCAGAGAGAGACAGAGAGAGAGAGAGAGAGAGAGAAACAAAAAACGACCAAATCTAAAAACGACAAAATCCAAAAACAAAATCCAAAAATGGAACTTTTAAAGAAATGATCCGAACAATTCAACAAAGAAGCCGGACACAAACGCAATATAAGTATGATGATTCGATCAACGTATCTCATTCCGTATTCATTAGATTTTGAGTCTCCGCCAAAGATAAAACTCTTGCTGAGAGAAAAGCAGAAATTCTAGACAGTAGAATAGAACGCCAAAGATTGAAGAACTCTGTATCAGCGTCAGTGTTGTCGTAAACAATTCATTTCTTCTCTTTTGAAATCCACAACCGCTTGCACTAATGCATGTCTACCTTTTGTTTATATGTACACAAGCAGGCATCGACGCCTGTAATGGTAATATTAGCCGTTTCCTTATAAGGAAACATCCGGCATTCAATGACCGAACAACCAATACAGAAGTCCGGTGAAATTTTTAGAAAATCACGTAAAAGAATTTTTCATGAAAATGTTTCCCAATTCTTGTAGCTGTTATCGCTCTTTCCAGTACTGAGAGAAGTTTCCTCCCTAAACGTTAGTTTAAAGTAGTGTGTAACGCCAACATCTTGATTATATCCTAATGTCCTCTTTCAGTAACATGCGATATTCAGTTTAACTGTTGCTGCTTTTGAAAGTCCTCAAGTGATGTGGTTTCTGTTATTTGGTATATGGTTCGTTGTGACTCTGTAACGCTAGTCAACCTGGTTGGGAGAATTGTGCTCATCTCTAAGACCTACAGATTTCAATCGGTCAAAGAACATTTTAAACTTTTCTTTTTATATTACACCCGGTGTATTTTCTTAAACATAAATAAATATATCTGAAACTATAAATCACTAAAATGTGTCAATGTACTTCAAATTGATTATTAAAAGCAACGTATGATTAGAAGTTAGAATTATACATTCGTTATTACAACTAGTTCTCATAAAGGAAATTACTTACGAATCAACCTAATAAGCATATATATATATATATATATATATATATATATATATATATATATATATATATATATATATATATATATATATATATGTGTGTGTATATGCTACACGCGTTTCTGGTTTCACTAGCTTCTTCAAGCAAAGAGTAGATATTTCCACATATAAAAATGAATTTTTGAATCGTAGTGATTCAAATATCTTTCTTGGACTGATGATAAGATTATATATATATATATATATATATATATATATATATATATATATATATTATTATACATATTATATATTATTATATATATTATAATTATTTAAAAAAAATATGATTCCATCGCTACATAAGAGTTCTCATGTTTCAAAAACAAACAAACAAATTATTTTTTGTCTGTGTGTGTGTGTGTGTCTGTGCGTGCAAATATATAAAAAATACGAAATAAACGTTAAGGCAATAATCCGAAGTTCTTTAGCATTTTTGTTTTTGTTTTTAAAAAACAGTGCTGAATATATAAGTAGATCCTAAATTATATATATATTTTTAAATATGTTTCCATTGCTACATAAGTTTTTAGTTTGTTTTTTGCGTGTGTTTAAGTAACCTTCTCTCTATATACTTTTGTCTCAAGTAACGAGAAGGCAACACTCAAATAAAAAGAGGAAGAAAAAGAAAAGACTGAACCCGGCCGAAAAAAAGCTGGAAGTTTTCGTGGACCAGGGCCTAGAAATTTGTGAATGGAAACTACCAAAAATCAGGGAAGGTTACACGCATAACTTCGCTATATATTAAAAAAAAAAAAAGAAATAAGAGAGAAAGGAACGCCAATCAACAAAAAAAAAAAAAAAAATGAACACAAAGAGACTTGTGATGTTTGCCGAAACTAAGTTTCGCGCCAGTAAGTCTGGATCCCCGTCAAAAGAAATATAAACTGACATCTCCCAAGTACACCGTGCAGAGAACGGCAAGTGACTGAACAAAAGACGTGACTAGTTGAGAAAGCAACCATGCGTGATGTGTGAAGTAGTTAAGTCATTTGCTAATATTTTCTGTCCTTCTTAGGGCCGTGAAAAACAGAGATTGACCTATATCTAAAAGACTGACCTCTGTCTAAGATGGTACTATCACTAGAACAGTTTGAACGGAAAATACCAATATCCGCTTTATAAACGAACATTTTGCTGCACTAAATACCGAAAGACTCACTCTAAAGCAGATAAATAAAAAAGTATATTATTTATTTTATATCCTTGTATCAGTTCGTTTTATTCCAAAGTTTCCAGTAAAAAAACAAAACAAAAACAAGAATATTCTCAAACATTACCACAGGTTGAAAAGGCGTTACATAATGTTTTTTTTTTTAACTTTGTGTTTCAATTACACGCTATAAATCTGACATGTCATGCTTCTTCTTTTTTTTTTTTTACATGACATATTTATAATGACAAAATGCGCAGGTGTCGGCTTTAAGGAAGCATTATTCAACTGAGAATACAAGGTTCTCATATAGTGTCTTTTTATAGTCTCAGTAAACAGAAATAGCTCTCTCAAAGAGGAGAGTAACAAAACAAGTGGAGATCACTCTTGATTATTCATAACAGCATTCGTCTCTCGAATAAAGCCTCTGGAAATCTCATTTATAAAATGGTATAACTTAAAATATAAAATTATATTTAAGTTCAATTTGATACTTTATTTAATTGTCTTATTGTTAAATCACTTCAAACAAGCAAGTTTCTCGCTGTGTTCCCCTTTATCTCTTCATTTCAGTATATCTTCCGAATGTCAAATTCTCAAGGGCGTTTTTCCTCATTATGTGTACCAGAAATTTCTTTGGCCTCTTTCATGTATTCTTGTACGTAAAAGTTTCCATTTAGTTCATATTTTCCTTAAGACGTTCTCATTGTTTCCATATTCTTCCCAGGGTAAGGCTAGTGTAATGGCAAAAGTACGCAGGTGTAGGCTTTAAGAAAGTTTTATATAACTGAGAATACAAGGTTCCCGTATAGTGTCCTTTTATAGTCCGAGTATACAGAAATAGCTCTCTCAAATGGGTAAGTAAAAACATAAGGGGAGACCACTCTTGATTATTCATAACAATATTATTCTCAATAATAAACATAAAAAAATAAAATGTTTCATCTGAAATTCTAAAAAAGTGATAATGATATCAGTTTGTTTGAAATTAAATCACATTTTCGTTCATAAATGAATTAAGATTACATTTTAAGTCAATTTTAAAATTAACCAAAAATTTAAATTAAAACCAAAACAACAATAAAAATAAAAACACTGCTTTAAAAAGGGATATAAATTTATATAATACATTTTAAAGAAGTGCTTTTTTTCATTTTATTACGATACAAAATCTCCCTGAATAGAGCGAAAGGCTCGTCCTAAAATATCTATTTATTCCCCTTTTTTTTTTATATTTATCAATCGATGAATATATACACGCTGGAGGGTTTTTTTTTTTTAAATAAAAAAAAGGTTGGTAATAAAGAAAAATTCTTGGCCAAATTTGCTTAGCGTTTCTGCGAATATCGTAAATGGCACTGCGAGTTAATGGTCTTTTTCTCCGATATTGCGTTTCTGGAACTTGTTTCGACAAGGCTTTAATAATCGGCAGTACCAAACTCTATTACTCAATGAGAATCACGTCTCAGTTCCCCAGAAATAGATTTGGCGTTTAGCAAAATCCTAATCGTTTTACAGGCCGCTAACGTCACTTGACGAAAACAGCATTATTGCTAAGTAACCCCGAAATTTATTAATTCAGTGAGTTTCTTGCAGAAGAAGAAAAAAAAATGAAAACAAAATAAAGATATGGAAAGAAACTGTATTTGAACTTTTAGGCTAGCATTGTTCCCGAAGCACTTTTCGCAGTGTCTCTCGTACTGAGATAATACAAGTTAACACTGTTTGGTTTTTGGTTATAGTAACTTTCTAATTCCCTAAACTTAAAAAATCTATGTACCATAGCAAAGAGATCATTAGTACAATTACCAAGAAAGTATTTATAGAAAAGACAAAAAGAAGCAACCTTTCGGCGGTGGGAAAGTGACTGAAACTAACTGCCAGATAATGACCGATAATATTGCTGATTCTTGTTTGGATTTTATCAAGGAGCTCAAGGTAAATAGCAATGGCACCAACCATATGTATCAGCAGTAATCTAAGCATGAACGAATGGCAGACTTATAGATTCATACGAGAGATTCTGGAGGGAAAAATTGTCTCGCGTGACACAGTGAACCAACTTTCTTAGCAGCTGACTTAACAGTGAATTCAATATATTCTCTCCACTTCATGACAGCTGAGAACGTTAACCCAAGAAGGTGGAATGAATCAATTTTCTGAAAGTTAGCATCAGCCATGCTGACTTAACTTTATTATCTCGTATAAGGAAGATTTCTGATTTTAAATCGTTAAGATTGAAACTATCTAAACAAGAGGATTATTAAATTCTCATACGGGAGGAAGATAGCTAACCACTCGTATTCGGGGATACCCGTCTACTAGGGCGGCTAGCCACTCCCTATTACAGACGCTTGCTCAGGTGCATTTGTGTTAACACCCACAGAGTCCAGCTGTGGTTTATACTGCAACTATGCTGAGGAGACCTTAGTTACAGTTTCTGGGAAAGAGTGTGTTATCTAGTATAATCAGCAATTTGAATGTAGTTTTCTGCTAGCACCTCTAGCCAGTTTCCAAATGTGCCGCACGCAGGGTTCGATCCTTCCAGTCCGATAAAATCCGGAAGTCTCCTTCCTGACATGGTGAGATTCGAACCAGGGTCTCATAGTCAGACTGCGAACGTTCTAATCACTCGGCCACGTGCCCATTAAAATACTCCTAGGACGGAAGAACGTGAGTAAATCAACCACTCCTCAAATCCTTCTCTGTGGGTCATTGGCGTGTTTATAAGTAGGAGCAATCCATTATGACAGTAATAAGGAAGATGAGGATGTACACTGAGAGCAGTGGGGGCACAAACGCACGCTTTTTCCCGTCTCTTAATACTTTGCTTAGTTTCATGATTACCTTTTTCTACACCTTCAGATTTCGTTGTCATATTTTCCGTCGTCTTGTTCCGACTCAATAGAAGTTAAATTTCTGTACCTGTTTAATTTTGATGTCACCAATACTCAGTTCGTCTCCCCCGGACTGTCTCTTCTAAAAAAGAAAAAATCCTCGCTAATTTATATATGCATTTGAGAAAATAAGGATATTCGAAAAGAGAAAGAGTTTTATGCAAATGTGAAATGCGGTATCTAATAAATTCAAGAGTTACTTTAATTATAATCCTGAAAGCTATTTGAATATCCGAGTTACATTTGAATCAAGGGAAGACGAGAAGCTGCTGAGTTATTAAGGACTTGTCAAGTTAACACCGAATAGAAGAATCTAGAATAATAAGTAGCGTCTTTATGCAAAGTAAGACAGTAGCAATTAGCTATTATTTTCAGCAGGTTTGCTATAAACGCAACACATATGCAAATTAGGTTCGCTTACTTTTTCCTAAAATTCTCTATATATTCGTTGCCCAAACATGAACGCGGGCGAATTGAAATGGACATGTATAATTCATTGGCATCGCCCCCCCCCCAACACTTTATTTTTTTTGCTTGTCTTCTTTTGCTTCTAACAGACTTTTCTCTGTTTCTTTTTTTTCTTCAAACTTTTATTAATTTAATTTACAAACCTGATTGCCAAAACTTGCGTGTGAGAAGGACACACGTCAAAATGGCTTAAGTATATATATATTTTTTTAATTTGGTAAAATAATCAGCCGAAATAAGTTCTAAAACTAGATAATAAATTTAGGAAGATACGTTTGTAGATGATATTCGTCCTGTGTGGGTATTACTGATTTTGCAAGCAGATTAGTAGTACTGATTTTAGTAGAGAAAGTAAAAGCATTTTAGGAGAAAAAAAAAATGACATCCTTATCAAGAGAATCATATAATAATTGCGCTTGTCCATCCCTCCGTTAGTTCACACGACCGTTACGCCCTGCCAATACCTATGAAATATTCAATTTTGATCACGAGGAAAAGACAATAGTTGGTTTCAGTGAGAAGATGAAAGAAAGATAAAAAAAAAAAAATGAACGTCTCCTGCCAATATCCTATAAATTATGTATTATTCTGTTTTGATTGTGTGGAAAAACGAAACACATATCAGAGACGCTACTTGGTTTCAGTGAGAAAATAACGGCTGTTTCATTAAAAATGGCCACTTCTAAATCTTTTCATTTCTTATCCACTTCTTAAAATAAGGACTAGCATTCGTATTTATTTATTGCTATTGCAATATTTTGTTACATATTTAACGATGTGATCGGGGAATTTCTGTGGATAACTTATTGTCATAGAACTCGCTATGGTATTATTCAACCATTGACTGAAGAATTAAGATTCATTGGAAAATTCAAATAGGAAAACTGCGTAATTCTAACAGGACTTTCTAGTAAATATAATCACTTGACATGTCAACGAAGGCTAGAATACATCGCTTACATTTCTTCCAGTGCTTTTTTACCAGGTACGTGCTTACAGTCTCAGACATTGATAAAAATTACTTTACATATACAGTGGAACCATAGTTCATGAATTTAATTCGTTCCTGAAGCCTATTCGTAACCCCAAAATATTCGTAAACCGAAACTATTTTTCCAATAGGAATCAATGTAAAATGGATTAATCCTTTCCTGGTCCCAAGATGATTACTTATTTAAATTTTAAAAGCAGTACTTTGTGCTCAAGCTTATACACAGCACTAATGAAAATCCTTAAATCTAAGAAAAAATATAAATAAACCCAATACCACACACACACGCGCACACACACACACACATATATATGTAAGCGAATATATGGATATAGATCCGACAGTATGAAGAAAAATATACGGAAAAAACAAACAAAAATCCTTATATGCAATTATGCTGTTTTAATGTTAATATAATGTCAACGTCGGACGTTTCGGTTTAATAAACCATCTTCAGGACATATTCATAAAATATAATTAACATCGTCTTTGTCATGTTCAATTGATGTTAATTATATTATATGAATATGTCCTGAAGATGGTTTATTAAACCGAAACGTCCGACGTTGACATATTAACATTAAAACAGCATAATTGCATATAAGGATTTTTGTTTGTTTTTTCCGTATATTTTTCTTCACACACACACACACACACACACACACACACACACACACACACACACACACACACACATATAAATATATATATATTAAAAAGTTTAATGTGATTAAATCTGTCGGATTTAAAAATAAAAATATATTACTTCTTCAAGATAATATGTATATATATATATATATATATATATATATATATATATATATATATATATATATATGGTCAATTCATGAGGTCTGCATCAATTGTGGCGTGTTACATTCCAGTGAATTTTGCCAATAATTTTACACTTGAGACGGAATTGTAGATTACTTATACTTTGTGAATCTTTGATGTTTTTCATTTATTCCAATATTTTATCTCTCTTTTAAAATTGCAGATCCTCATCTCAATACAAGAAAAGATGCAGCAGCAAGAATCAGAATGAATATGTAAACGTCGTTCCAATGAACAATGGGAAAATGCAATTTTTATTTATAGCAAATGCTTTCAGGAATCCTATTGAATAAACAAATCTTTTATCACATCAATAAATTATGTGAAAATGCAATATATATATAAAGACATTTTATGTTTAACATTCTTTTTATAGATACAAGTATTTAGGTAAATGCTCTGTTTATAATAAACAGTATTAAACAACATGTTTGATTAATAGATTTGAAGGACGGACTCAGGCGAAAAAAAAAAACTTTTTGGCGCGACACAGAACTAAATTTGTTGATGAAGCTATTGATTCAATGTATTTGTTCCATCTCAGATCAGCGGATAGTTGTGAGACCAAGTAGTCGCAAAAAGGTGCTCTCGTGGAGCTGAGCATCAGACATTCTTATGGGAGGCAGGGAGGGTTCTCTGTGGTGGGTAAAAGAGAGTAGTTTTATTTTTGAGGTATTAAAGTTTACCAGCCATATGTTGCCCCAGGCACGCACAAATTGGAGGTCTATTTCCAAACCAACGGACAGATTAGTTTTACCAGCCTTACCATATTTACTATTGAGGTAGGGGAAAGAGCAATAAAATTCGTAGAATTCAGAAACATATTTCTTTGATAAAAAAACGGTTTTAATAGAAAGATTTGATGAATATCAAACGACAGGAAAAACTAAATCGTGGGTCAATGAATTTCGAATTTTACCGCATAAGGAAACATTCCTAATACCATATATCCAATGATAAATTCGAGTTGCGTTTGCTCAGAGATTCTGATTTGTTCTGCATATTTTGAAATGTTCTGAAAATGATGTTATTTTTTTTATGATAGAGCTCATATGAGGTAATTAGAAACATATAGGAAGCTATGATGCATTAAACTAATTACTTAAATTTGCTGGTAGGTGTTTAGTGTTCGAGGGTCCATAAAATCTAAGTGATATTTATCCGTCCCAACAACAACATCACGAGGAAATAAAAATTTATACAAGAGACCTCTTCTCGCAATATGTAATCCAAGTAGGAAGAGGACCGTGTAATCGTTTGAAGCTGTGCTTGGCTTGTAGCCTGTTCATATCGAAGTCTGTACACATGATCTGTCTCCCGAACCCTGTTCATATCTATCTATCTATCTATCTATCTATCTATCTATCTATCTATCTATCTATCTATCTATCTATCTATCATTTCATTTTTTCTTCTTTTCTATCTATCTATCTATCTATCTATCTATCTATCTATCTATCTATCTATCTATCTCTAATCTCCTCATATCTATCTATCTATCTATCTATCTATCTATCTATCTATCTATCATTTCCTTTATTTATTCTTTTCTATCTATTTATCAATCTATCTATCATTTCCTTTTTTCTTCTTTTTTATCTATCTATCTATCTATCTATCTATCATTTCCATTTTTTCTTCTTTTCTATCTATCTATCTATCTATCTATCTATCTATCTATCTATCTCTAATCTCCTCATATCTATCTATCTATCTATCTATCTATCATTTCCTTTATTTATTCTTTTCTATCTATTTATCAATCTATCTATCATTTCCTTTTTTCTTCTTTTCTATCTATCTATCTATCTATCTATCTATCTATCTATCTATCTATCTATCATTTCCATTTTTTCTTCTTTTCTATCTATCTATCTATCTATCTATCTATCTATCATTTCCATTGTTTCTTCTTTTCTATCAATCTATCTATCATTTTCTTCATTCTTTTTTTTTCTATCTTTTCTCACTCCCTCATATATATATATATATCATTAAATATGACAGACATGGTGCTTTTATTTAGTTTTTTATACAATTTTTCATGCGATCTAATATTTTTTTTCTTTTTGGATGATAAATTATATAAAAACTGTTTTTATACAAAATCATATAAAACTTATATAAAAAAATCTATCTATCTATCTATCTATCTATCTATCATTTTCTTTATTCTTTTCTTTCTATCTTTTCTCTCTCCCTCTCTTAATATATATATATCATTGAATACGATAGACAAGGTGCTTTTTTTAGTTTTTTATACAATTTCTGATGCGATCTAATTTTTTTTTTCTTTTCGGATGATAGATTTCATAAAAACTGTTTTTTATATAGAATCATATAAAAATTATATAAAAAAAAGTTTTTATATAATATATCATCCGAAAAGAAAAAAAAAATTAGATCGCAGGAGAAATTGTATAAAAAAAAACTAAATAAAAGCACCTTGTCTGTCGTATTCAATGAAATGTGCATAAACGAAGGATTGCTGCCGAAATACACACACGCGCTCGCGCACACACACACGCATATATATATATATATATATATATATATATATATATATATATATATATATATATTGGGTGCGTGTGTTTGTGTGTGTGTGTATATTTGACGAATATGCTTTGCGTAATGAAAACCTTATGGAAAACCCCGTTTATTAGAAATCGATATTTGGTCAGAAGTGCTGGGAT
>OZ010597.1:60833113-60860613 GCA_963932145.1 Acanthosepion lycidas | reverse complement strand
ACTGCCAACCAGCGTTCAGTCAGCCTTGCTATTTAAGTTCGGGTGGAAGGGAAGGATTTATGCCGCTGGGAAGAGCACTTTTGCGAAATGCGATTGCACATTGATTTTCACTTACTGTGCTTATAACAGCACACCCTAAAGTAAGTTCTTCTGTATGCCACGTCCGTTCAACCCATGGCCGATCATGGCATTCCACAGCTTCCTTTGTAAGTGTCAGCAATGCTTGTCCTCTTTATTATGTCTCCCACACCCCGTTCCATTCTCATTCTCATAATTTGCCCTCACTGTGACTTATTCCTTCGATATTTCTTGTGAGTGTCAAATTCCCTAAACCCGCTTTCTTTATTATGTATCCCCAAAATTTAAGTCTCTTTCTGATTCTATGCAGTCTATGCTCAGTCGATGGCATTCTCAGCATCCTTCTGTAGATCCACTTTTCTTTTGTATTTCGCCTACTTTTCATCGAAGTCAAATTTAAATGCCTTATTCATATTTAGAGTAAAAACTTCAGTAAGATAAGAGTCATGGCTTGGTCTTCTCCTATGGTGCTCCACAGCTTCTTATTCTTTGTATATGTTAACAGTGTCTATATTTTTTACCGTACCCTTCCCCTTTCTCTTTCTCTGTCTCTCTGTCTTTCTTCCTGTCAATCTATCCTGTGAGGATTAACTTTTCGAAGCCTTCTTTCCTCATTGTGTTTTTCTACTGCTTCTTTCTGATTCTGAACAGAAGTATCCATTTTGTTTCCATTTTCTTTAAAACTTCCTCGTTGCTTACATGTTCCGTCCATGTTTTTCTTAGTATCCTTTTGTAGAACGATATCTCCGTTGCCTCAAATCTCCTTAGGAAAAATAAACAGGAAGATTGATATTACATAAGTGTTCAGTTTTCTTTTCTTTGTATCTAACGAATTTTTCCTATTTCTTAATGCTTTGCTGAGTTTTTGGAAGGCATCTTTTTTTTTTTCTGTTTCAGTCCGCCTTTGATTTTCAGGTCACTTATTCCATCATCTGCTAAAAGACTTTTCAGATATTTAAACTTCTTGTTTGATTTTGACATTTCTAATTGTAATTTTTAATCTTGGCTTATTCTCTTGCTGTGAACAATTTATTCGGTCGTCTTACAGTTGATAGATATTCCTTTCTTCACGCTTACCCTTATTGCCAAGTCTAGGAAATCATGTAATTTTCATTCTACATCTGCCATGAACACAGTGTCGTTCGAGAATGTTATATTGTCAAGACTGAACCCACTAATAACAAATTATGTCAGGGTCTCCATCTCTCTTAGGATAGCTGTAGGGTTTGAATAGATCCGGTGAGAAGACACACCTTTGTCTTACGCTCCTTTTTATTTTTTTTGTGTACCTACACAATTCATGTTCTTATGTAGGCGGTTTGTTCGCTGTTTAAGTTCTGGAATCGGCTTACAAAATGTGGGAGCAAGAAATTCTGACGTGATAGTTGTTCGGCTGAACATTGGCTGCTTGGAGTTCTTTTGAAATCGAAGTCGCGAAGATTATGACAAGCAGAAATCATTAATACAATGTAAAAGAAACGCTAAAGGTAACGAAAGAATTGAATTCTGAGGAGAGTCGCTGTCATTTGATCTCGAAGGAGAGCCACCAGCCAATATTCAAATAAATAATAGCAGTAATCTATATAATGTTCGTGGTCTCGCCAGCGATTTTGAGTACCCCATCTTCATAAAAAAAAGTATATATATATATATATATATATATATATATATATATATATATATATATATATATATATATAGAGAGAGAGAGAGAGAGAGAGAGAGAGAGAGAGAGAGAGAGATAGAGAGAGAATAAAAAATGAAAGTAAATATAATAGACGACACATTTTTTTCTCTTTTTTTAAAACTTTTGCTCTTAGATTTCTCCCTCGGGCAGTACTCTTTCCGGCTTCCTTAAATCTAGATCTATTTTTCCTAAATTTCTTATATTACCCCCCCCCCAATACGCTATTTTCCCCGTTCACGTATTTCCATCTGTTTTGCTGAATGTGCATATATATATATATATATATATATATATATATATATATATATATATATATATATATATATATATATATAAATATATGTATATGTGTGTGTGCGTGTGCGTGCGTGTATGTATATATATATATATATATATATATATATATATATATATAAATATATATATATATATATATATATATATATATATATATAATTATTTATTTAAAACTATGATTCCAACACGCTACATAAGAGGTCTCATGTTTAAAAAACAAGAGCCGAAAACTTCAATATAATTATTATTTTTAAATAAATAATTATATTTATGCTCTACTTTTGTATCGAGCACTATTTTTTAAAAAAAATAACAAAAATACTAAAGAACTTTGGGTTACTTGCCTATTCTTTCCTATTTTCTATATATTTTCACACACACACACACACACACACACACACACACACACACACACACATATATATATATATATATATATATATATATATATATATATATATATAAAAAAGAGGTTGTAGTGGTTCCAACGAGAGAAAAGTGTGTATATTAAAAAGAAGAGAAGAGAGGTGCCGCAAACGTTTTTGGTTGTAATGTGGATTTTTTTTATTTTAGAAAAAAATATTATGCTTTATTTTCCATAATTTTACTACACGGGTTTTTCGTCTCGTGACCGTCTTCAGGTAAAAGGTGGAGATTTCCACATATTATTAAAAATAATTAATTTTTTCCTTATGTTTTTCAATGTTAAATATTCTCGATATGAGACATTCTCTGCTTTTGTGTTAGTAATCCGAATGTAGCGCGCACAATTTTATCGATCCCGTGTGTTACACAGAGACGGATAAGCATACACATGTAGCCTTGCATACAAACGAAACACACATACACACACACACACACACACATATATATATATATATATATATATATATATATATATATATATATATATATATACACAAAATGATATGTATACACAAACATACACGTACACGTATCTGCCTTCACGCACGCGTGCGCGCACACACACACACGCACACAATCTTCTAGACCCCACGTGTTGCCCAGACACGCATAAACGTGCACATGTACCCTTGCATACACTCCGAACAAAATATGCATACAGCGCATATACGTATTCCTATTTTCGATCCACATTGGGTACCCCAGTACTTTCGGTCTTGGACCACATCTAAATTACGCTTAGAAAATCAATTTAGGGCAATTCAACGTGGAGCAATGTTTAGTAAGCTGGTCTCACGCGACTTAACTGAATAGTGAGCTCGATCCTCACTTCAATGATCATAAGGAAACCGGTTTTGCGATGTGATGCGGTCATAAGCAAGGTCTGCTTCAGGTACAATATGTGCGTGATGTATGGTATGCTTATGGTACCACTGCCTTTCTCTGGTTGTCCACAAATTTTCTCATCTGGATTTTTTCACTCCCCGCCTACCTATCTTTTATTAAAACACCCCGTTTATAGCATATTGAGAAAAATCCCGACCCCGTCAATTATTACCAGCCCCTGTATTAGGCAACTTATTAAGCCAATTTTTTGTACTGAAGTTCAAACAATACAAGGTTCATGAGCCTCTCAGTGTTGAGAGTTATAGAATGAGGTATGCGACATGAACGTAAGTATCGTGGTACCCAGTGTGGATCGAAATTAGGTCTAGCGAGACAAGCTTGCTAACGATTACTTCACGTTGAATTATCGTAAGATGATTTTCTAAGCATAATTTAGATGTGGCACAAGGCCGAATGTATTGGGGTACCCAGTGAGGATCGAAATTAGGTCTAGCGAGACAAGCTTGCTAACCATTACTTCACGTTGAATTATCGTAAGATGATTTTCTAAGCATAATTTAGATGTGGCACAAGGCCGAATGTATTGGGGTACCCAGTGAGGATCGAAAATAGGTCTAGCTAGACTAGCTTGCTTAGCATTACTTCACGTGGAATTGTTGTAAGATGATTTTCTATGCATAATTTAGATGTGGCACAAGGCCGAAAGTATTGGGGTACCCAGTGAGGATCGAAAATAGGTCTAGCGAGACAAGCTTGCTAACGATTACTTCACGTTGAATTATCGTAAGATGATTTTCTATGCATAATTTAGATGTGGCACAAGGCCGAATGTATTGGGGTACCCAGTGAGGATCGAAATTAGGTCTAGCGAGACAAGCTTGCTAACCATTACTTCACGTTGAATTATCGTAAGATGATTTTCTAAGCATAATTTAGATGTGGCACAAGGCCGAATGTATTGGGGTACCCAGTGAGGATCGAAATTAGGTCTAGCGAGACAAGCTTGCTAACCATTACTTCACGTTGAATTATCGTAAGATGATTTTCTATGCATAATTTAGATGTGGCACAAGGCCGAATGTATTGGGGTACCCAGTGAGGATCGAAAATAGGTCTAGCTAGACAAGTTTGCTAACTGCGTCGAAGTGCCGATGTCTTGGTGAAAAATGAACGAAAACCTAAAAATAAAAAACTAATTATTTAGATAAGAGATCCTAGCTTCTTATTGTGTAAGATTTACTTTCAATAAGAAGTTATAATTTAACGTTGGAGTAGTAACGATAGTTTGGTTATGGTGACTGGATTATTTAAACGAAATGTGCCCTGATTGTCAAAGTACTGCGATGAAATTGCTTCGTTATTTTCGTCAGTTAGGTTTAGATTAAGTCAACATATTTTTTTTATTCAAATCATTGCTTTCTGTCAGAAATATAAACACCAGCCAAGCCAAAGATTTTGGTAGATGTGACGGCGTGCGCGCACGATAAGTCAATAGGTCCTAGTCATGACGATCATGTTTCTTTTTTTTTATATACCATGTCTCTTCAGAAAGTAGACGATCATGGCTTTCCCTAATATCCTGTCCTTTTCAATTCTTAGATATATTTTTTTATATTTTTGTTATCTCTCCTAAACGTTGTTCCGCCATCCACTTGCACAAACTCGCTAAGATTTGCGACGTTTTCTTCCGTCAGTCTTGTTTCAATCTGTCCTGCGTGTATCAAATTTTCCAAGCCCTCTTTCCTCATTACGTCTCTTCCTGATGATAACTATAATTATTCTTTTGGTTTATCTTGTCACAAAATCTTTGCTCATATTTTCGGTCCATACTATTCTCAGTATCCTTCTGTAGAACCACATTTCTGTTGTTTCAAATCTATTCTTTATTTGTGATGAGATTGCTTAGTATTCCTTACCTTATAAGGGGACTGATATTATATAATTGTTCAGCACTATTTTCTTTGTTTCTAACGAGATTTTCTTGTTTCTTAATACTTTACTTAGATTTTGGAAAGCTACTTTCGCTATAGTAATATACTTTTGGATTTTATTGTCGCAATTTCCGTCCTGTGTTGAAACACATCCCAGATATTCAAATTGTTGTACGTGTTTGATTTTGGTATCTACAATTTTTAATTTGCCTGCTGGGCTCTTGGCAGTCATAAATAAAATGAGAAAAAAGATTTACAAGTAGGAATAATTACAAACGTCTCGTCTTGGAATTGAGAATTAAGCGAGACTCAGCTAATATGTCGACAGAATTGAGGAAAATGTGGTATATATATATATATATATATATATATATATATATATATATATATATATATATATATATATATATTCGGGAAGAGGCGTAAGTTTTCTCAGGAAGACTAGTTTTACAGGCGTGTTCTTTTGAAAGTAAGTCTGTATAAAATTAGGAAGAGTTGTAAATCAATGGTGAAAAGACAGGCAGCTTGATTCTTTAGGACTGCAATAATTCGACAAAAAAAATAAAGATTAAAAAAACGAAGGAAACAAGTGGATACAATTTCGACTAGATTATTTACAGCAAGTCTTAAAAGAATCTCCTGGAATTAAATATAGAAGGATGGGTAAAAAGGGTGATATATTAATGACATGTATTAATTGCTGTCGCTATCTTAATAAAATGAATTGCAAAAATGTAATCTCGTTCCAGCTATAGAATGCTCAGTAACAATCTGAAGCGCATTTCTCTCGCCTTCACTTTTATATATATATATATATATATATATATATATATATATATATATATATATATACAAGAGTAGAAATATATAGATATAGATATAGATAAGAGTAGAAATATATGTATATATATATATATATATATATATATATAAGAGTAGAAATATATATATATATATATATAGATAAGAGTAGAAATATATATATATATATATATATAGATAAGAGTAGAAAAGTGAAAGCGAGAGAAATGTGCTTCATATATATATATATATATATATATATATATATATATATATATTCTAATACATTTACTTGTTTTAAAAAGAGATATTGTATATTAAAAATTAAAAGTGAAATATTTTTTAAATCGTAGTTAAATAAAACCTATTCTAACCTAAACAACCCCAAAAATCTTTAAGTATACAAATAGAAAAAAATGCCGTAAGAATTTAAAAAAAAAAATCCAGACGACCTGCATTTAACGGATGTCAGAATTCATTGAAAAATACATCCCTACCTCTACCAAAACGTAACTAACAACTGATACAACAAAATACAGCGATAATGAACTCGGAAACACCCCTTGTCTGGACGAATGGGCTGTGGTGAAATAATTTATTACGTGGAACCTTAAAGTGGTCTGTTTTTATTTAAATTATTTGCTCTGGATTTAAATTGAGATCTCTGGATTATATCTTCCTTAGGTTTACCCATACGGATTACCTAGTTTTTTTTAGAAACTAATATATATATATATATATATATATATATATATATATATATATATATATATATATATATATATATATATATATATATAAGGAAGAATCTAACTGACATAATAAAAACGAACGAATGTTAATATACAACCCAGTGTGTCTGAAAATTTTATTTAATATTTTTTATTGTTCAAAGCATATATATATGTGCGTGTGTGTGTGTGTTTCATTGAATAATACAGAAGTATTTTGTCTACTCATTTTTATATCATATAATATAATAATATAATATATATATATATATATATATATATATATATATATATATATATATATTTAATCAGTTTCTTGATGTTAAGGTGAACTTCATTAAGGAATAACAAAAGCAGACGACACGTTCGCGCGTGTTTTTAAAAATCAGCTTCACAACGGAATGTAGCTTTTATCGCAGTTATAGTAAGCTTGTCTTTGTAATTTACCACTGAAGATGATCTTGGAAAAGGTCGAAATCATTCCCCTTTCTACTGTACGATATATACAGATCCTTTTTTTTTTTTACTTATATTCTCTGTATTCGTGTTTACTCATTACCACTTAGTGGGTTACGCTGTTTATTAAAGCCTCCGTTATGGTACTTCTATAGTTCTAGTTTTTATTACAATAAATAAGAAATGTGTTGTTTTAGTGGACGGTCTGCTCTGGTATGTTTGGGTCAGTAAACGTGACTAGCTAAGTTTAAGATAAGACAGGTTGATCCTATCCCCCCTTTTGGCCTTGTCCCACATTTTTTTTATTAAAACAAAATATAATAAATATTACTCTCCTCTATTTTAGCTAGAATCTGTGAATTTTAACGCAGTATTAAATTTGCGGCAAGGTCTCATTTTACAGTTGAAATTGCAATATGTGACCGCAAGTTATATGTTAATTGTTTCTTCTTTCGCACTTCTCCCTTGTGGAACTTTTTTCCGGCTTCAGGTTTGATCTTAAAATATTTAAATGCAATGTCAATCTTTATCTTCTGTTTTTTTTTTAAATGCTGTTCTTTTATTGTTCTCCCTCCTTAATAATGTTTTTATTTCTCATATTCTCTAACACTCAGCTACCCCCATTGCGTCTCAGTGGCTTTATTGCCTTGCTTGCGGTGAAATTGATTATAAACAAATATTGTGTCGTTGCCCAAAACTAGCACGACACAGTGACCCAATTTTCCTTGCATTAGATGCAGCTATTGATTCAATGTCTTTGTTCCACATCAAGTCAGATGAAAACGTGAAGCAAAGAAAGCGCAGCGAGACGCTCCCCTAAAGTCGAACATCAGCCATGCTGATGGCGGATAGGGAAGTTTCTCTATGGTGGTTAATTGAGAAAAGTTTAGGAGGCATTAAAATTTACAAGCTATTTCCTGCCCCAGTTAATCACTGATTGGAGGTCCTTTTCGAGAGCAGCGCCCAGATTAATTTTGACAACTCAGACGGATTTGCTCTAGAGACCGGAGTAAACGGCAGTGTCATCTGCATAAATGCCTCCTTTGGAACTGATGGCATCAAGAAGATCAGTGATGAAGATCAGAAACAGGGTGGGGGGCACCCGCCTTCGTGTGAAAGAATTTAGAAGCGAGCCATAAGCACGTGAGCGGTAGCCCGGGCAAAACGGAATCCGTATTGTTTGTCCGAAAGGAGGTCGTGAGAGATAGATGCTTAACCATTTCAGCATTGATTAAAGCGTCGAATACTTGGCCGAAAAAGCGGTTGGAGACTAACAGGTTTGATAGTTACAGGGGTCAGAATGTTCCCCAAATTTCTTAAAAACATGCACTACAGAGGAGAACTTGCCAGAAGGGGGGAAGCAGGTAGCAGCGAGGCAATAGTTTATATTATTCGTACTATTGTCTTCATATTTGTCGCCATACTTATTACAACGTTTCGACCGTTCTACGCTCCAGCCTTCTTCAGGTGGTTGGAATGTCGAACTGAGCCCTTTATTTCGCTCACTGGAGTAGACTGTTCTAGTGACACGTACCATGTTTAATGGATGTCAGTTATCACTTATCTCCTGTTAATTTCCCTCTCCAAGTTCTCCACTGCCTTAACCGGGTATTGAACTCATACTCTTTGGGTCTTTTCACTGGATCTAACCAACGCCTTTATCTCAAGGACACATGGCATAGTGGATAAAGGCGTTAAAGCCAGCTCGGGAGCACATTTGTTCAGGACGACAGGTGGCGTCTCTTTATCTCCATTTGCTTTATGGGAGGCTAATTTAGAAATGATATCCGAGACCAATGACGGTGTTATACTCATCAGTACTTTCGTTCAGCTCATGGTTTCTGTTGTGGTTCATGACATTTTCCTGATCTAATTATTATCCTCAAGTGATATTTAAAAAAAGAAGATAAAACTGAGATGACACATACATATATTTGCAACATTATTTAAAAAAAAAAAAAAAAAGGTTTTCGATAATGGCTTAAGAGAACCGAAAGTACTCAGACAATTCTGTCTATAATTCTGAAATGAAATATAATTATTTAAATTATTTACATTGTTCAGACTGTTATCCTCATCTTTATTGCCATATTCACGACGTTTCGGCTGTTGTACGCTTCGGCTTTCTTCATGTGATTGGAATTTCGAACTGAACCCTTTATTTCGTCCACCGGGGTAGATTGTTCTATTTCCACGTGCCATGCCTCTTTTGGATGTCTTACTTACCTCCCTTCAACTCAACTCTCAGTGTTTTTGTTCACTACTGCAGTAGCCAGCTACTGAACTCAAAACTCTTTTTGTGACGAATGCCGAAGCGTACAACGTTCGAAACGTCGTGAATATGGCAATAAAGATGAGGATAACAGTCCAAACAGTGTAAATAATGTAAATAGTTACAATACCTCATCTCAGAAATAGAGACAGATGTTGAAGGTGAATATGGCAATAAAGATGAGGACAACAGTCCTAACAATGTAAATAATGTAAATAGTTACAATACCTCATCTCAGAAATAGAGACAGATGTTGAAGGTGAATATGGCAATAAAGATTAGGACAACAGTCCGAACAATGTAAATAGTGTAAATAGTTACAATACCTCATCTCATAAATAGAGACAGATGTTGAAGGTGAATATGACAATAAAGATGAGGACAACAGTCCAAACAATGTAAATAGTGTAAATAGTTACAATACCTCATCTCAGAAATAGAGACAGATGTTGAAGGTGAATATGGCAATAAAGATGAGGACAACAGTCCGAACAATGTAAATAATGTAAATAGTTACAATACCTCATCTCAGAAATAGAGACAGATGTTGAAGGTGAATATGGCAATAAAGATGAGGACAACAGTCTGAACAATGTAAATAGTGTAAATAGTTACAATATCCCATCTCAGAAATAGAGACAGATGTTGAAGGTGAATATGGCAATAAAGATGAGGATAACAGTCCAAACAATGTAAATAATGTAAATAATCAGAAAATTTATATTGAAATTCTCATCGAAAATCTGGAGACCAAAACATACAGACAAATAAAGATATAATAGACTTTGAGGGATCTTTAACCAAACCCGTATAAACGAAAAATTGCTACACTTAAATTTAACGTTCTGTATATCTATATATCTTTTTTTTATGCAAGGCCCAAGAGTCACTCATTGTAGAGCGTCATTGGGTGGCTTTGTTTGAGCGTAAGAAAAGGTCTACATTCAATACTCCACTGGAAAAATACCGTGTTTTTGTGTATGTGTGTTTGTAAGATTTTGCTGGCAGTTTGAATTTATTTTATACACCCGTATGGAGAATACTGATTCTAATGTATTTTATTCTTTCATTTTGCCTGTTTCGATTTCATTCTAGTTATCGAATCGCTGTCCCCTTTCAGAGAATTCGTTTGAATGACACTTCATCTAATTTCATTTCCGTCTCGCTACTGAAGTTGGGACTCCCATTTAAGAAAACGAATCCAAATTCAAATCAGTGGAAAAAATAAAAAAAAAATAAAAAAAATAAAAAAAAACAAGATCGAAATTAAGTTCTAATTTATCACCCAAAATCCCGAAGAGCCGGTGAGTCGAAAGTGTCAATGAATATTATATAAATGCTAATAATCTTCAATCCGCTAACGGGAAAAATTCATTTCCAAGCAGGAAGAATATAGCGTTGAATGTCAGATAGAGTGTTCCAAAACGCGATGTAAACTTCTTCGAGAAGGTTCTCACTCTGAGATTTTAATCCGAGGTCTGTTCAAAAACAGTCATGACTGGTGCAATAAAAAGAAAACTACAACACACCAATTCAGCATTTAATCTCATTCGAAGTAGCCTACATTATCCAGCCTCGTTTCCATCGATGGAAACATTACTGGATCTCCTTTTTGGGGATAGCCATATTTAACTGTTTATAATGTTTCACACACACGCAGACACAATGATATCTATCTATCTATCTATCTATCAATCTATCAATCTATTTATCTATCTATCTATCTATCTATCTATCTATCTATCTATCTATATATACATGTATATATATATATATATATATATAGGAAAAGGTTACAGTTGATCTAACGAGAGAAAAATGTATATATATTTAAAAAAGTGAGAAACCGCAGACGTTTTTTGTTATAATCTGGATTTCTTTCAGTATATATATTATATTTTATTCTTCATATATATGAAGAATAATATATATATATGAAGAATAAAATATAATATATATATATATATATATATATATATATATATATATATATATATAACTATACTCGTTTCGAAAAACCCTCAAATTTTTGATTTGCCAATAATCAAATCAATCTCGAGGGAAAAAAAAAGGTTTTAAAAAAAGAAAGAGCTACAAACATGAAATTCTACCGAAAAAAAAACCGCACAGATGCAGGTCTAAAGCCCAAAGAAAAAACCCCGATACAAGTAAACAACTAACTAACAAAAGAGCTCAATACAACCATAGAGCAGACCTAGATACACCTAGTGAGCCAGACAAACCTACCTAGGTTTCACCTAAACGGATCGTCAGGGAAAGTTGGCCAACTTTCCCTGACGATCCGTTTAGGTGAAACCTAGGTAGGTTTGTCTGGCTCACTAGGTGTATATATATATATGAAGAATAATATATATATATATATATATATATATATACTAAAACGAATTCACATTATAACCTAAACGTTTGCGTATTCTCCATATATATATATATATATATATATATATATATAGGTGGTGTGATCAAAAGGTATCGGGATTGGCGCTATAAAGAGACAAATACATATCAATTCGACATTTAAATCGAGATGAAATTTATTTTTTAATAAAGTAAATCGAAATTCTAAAATATTTGTTTATAAAAATACTATAGCGTTTAATGTTGGGAATTACTGAAATTATTTGGCTGACAACGATTATGAAACAAAACAAATGCATTTTATTGAATTATATTTTATGTGTCGATTTACTTTATCAAAAAATAAATTTCTTTACAATTTATTCTTTTTAAAAATAATTAAAAACAAAAAAAAAACTTGGTTTCTATTTTACATAATGCCTTTTCAAATGCCTTATTTGAAGAAAAATATTCACTAATAAAGGTTTTAATCCTGCACCCCGACTGAGAAGGAGATAAAAATTACGTAGAAACTACAATGAATAGGAAGATTTGGAGCATCATGATCGATCATGTTCTGATGAACACCAAGCATAGAAGATACAAAACTGTTGTGGATTCCGAGATGAATTCGGTCTCCAAGGAATGACAAACGCAATAATTAAATATAAGAATTAAAATGTATTTACACAATCATACAAAGAGTAATACTGTTAGTAAGTCCAGGAAGGTGGTTAGTAGCAAATACAGATAGATATATATATAGTCTCGAAGTAGGACTTCCTTAGAGTCTACGTGCTTGTAACTGACTTCCACAAGAGGTTACCTCACACTATCTCCGTTCGTATATTCTCTCACTCTCCGTATATCATCTCTCTATCCGACTAGTATTTAGTCACCCCCCACGAGGGCATCATGTGGCACAAGGCCGGTTTAACGTGGGATATCCGAGCCCGTGGTCTCGGCCAAAAATATACCCTTTGAACCCGTATAAACGGGTTCAGGGTCGGTTTACCTCCCCGAACGAGATTCCGCCCTTCGGCGTAGCCTCGTTCGGGTTCCTCCCCGTCCGAAGTCAGAGAGTTCAACCGTCCAGCCGGTCGTCCATCTCTCTATCCGACTGTCTGACTGTCTGTAACTCTGGATATTTAACGGCAGCAGTCCAGGTACACTTGGTAGAGTCCACTTATGCAAAAGAGGTGGACCCTATAACAAAAAACAATTCGTACATTTATATTATATGTGTTGCGTTTAGCTTGTTCTATTTAGGTAAAAAACACGTATCTCCTGGTATTATTTTCTCGTAACAATTATTACGGACTCGAATGTGAGTCCAAGTAATAAATGAACGACACAACAACAACAACATAAAACAAACAAAAACTAATTTCCTGTATTAACAAAAGTATCAAAATTACAAGAAATAAAGAAAAAAAAACCAAAGACTAGTTACATAAATCGTTTAAATCAGAGAATGTTTGTGTGTGTGAGTGTTTGTGTGGGGCTAAGTGTGTGCAATAGTATAAAAAGTCAAGAGAGAAAAGTAAGACATTGAATATGAACTTGCTCCAGTGGAGGTCACTTTTATTCCCCACATATGACTACATCTTATAAACAAAGTTGTAAAACAGGAAAGTAATATTTATTTAGTAAAATACAAAAACGTGGCACAAGGCCAAAATAAATGAGGGTCTTCTGTCTTATAATTAAACCTAGCTAGTCAAAATTAATCACAGTATACTTGACATCAAAACAACACATTCTTACTCAGCCAGCTATATGCCATGCGTGATATACGCTTAGGCGATCATGTATCTTTCGATAAATGACTGACGAAGCAATTTTCTTTCTCGAGGTAGGTTGCCATTTTCTTTCTGCCAGTTGAAATTATTTGGCTGGGTTCCAACCATGCAAGTCTCTTCTTATCCTCCCAGCTATGATTATCCATAGCTGGGGGGAGAAGAAGAGGTTTCATGCCTTTCCTAAGGGTATTAGCACATAAATGAATGTAATGGATTCGAGTGGAATTCGAACTCGGCTCTCTGATTCCTTAATCCGAGCCGCTATCCATTATTTCACCGTGGCTCATAATACCGCCACAATCCTTTTGTAAAAATGGGCGAAGAGAATATCATTAAGAATATCATTGCTTATTTATAGTTTTAAGGTGCGCCACCTAGCGATCGTTTTTAGAAAAGTCAAGTGGGATAATCCACATATGTAACAAGAATCATATCTGTTTGAAGTGTATCAAGTAAAGATCGTGGTAAATTTATTGTTTAAAAACAGTAATTTGAAATTAATGACCAGACGCTTCCTCTGTAGCTAAATGCTATAGCAAGTCAGGCTAAATGACGGTTCCGTGTAGGATATAGGTTCGATTCCTGTCGACGAAATTTATCGAATGTATTAGGTTGGTGCAGCAATAATGTCGTTTTTTGACGTTATAAATACATCAAAAAACGACATTATTACGTCATTATTTTTGCACCAACCTAATAATTAATACTGTTTAATATAAACAGAGCATTTACTGACATCATTGTATGTATGTATGTATAAAAATAACGTATAGACAGAAAATATATTGAAATAATTGTCAGACATAGTACATTCCAAATCTCACTCTCTCTGTATATATATATATATATATATATATATATATATATATATAAGAAATATAGTCTTAAGGTGTGCTATATTTATGAAATAAAGTGCTCAATATCAGAGATAGAGCGTGTGTAAATATAAAAGTGAACATAGAAGTCAACACTTAGAGGCGACAGTCTGTTTCATGCTATATGCAATCGTCAGGCCATATATATATATATATATATATATATATATATATATATATATATATATATATATATATAAAGAATGAAATAAAATATCTCTAGATGTATTATTATATAGACATAAATATTTAGTGGATAGTATGATTGTTTGGGTATACTCTGGGTTTGTTTATTAAACAGTATATTTATTTAATTTTGTCTACAAGCGTAGAAATCTTATTAGAAAAAAAATATATATATGTGCTTCCCGGCCAGATGCAAACCTGCGTGCCTCTGGACAGAGGGAGCTGCTCTTATAAACGGACGCGTGTAAATCATTGCACCGCCTCGTGGTGCCCCCCATACATATATATATATATATATATATATATATATATATATATATATATATATCCTTGTGCAGGTATGCAGAAAATAGAAAAGAACACGTTGGGTGCATAATCCGGGATTCCTTAGTATTTTTGTTTTTATTTTTAAGAAAACAGTGCTCCATACAGAAGTAGAGCTTATATTATAATAATATTTTTTGTTTAAAAATATGATTCCTTCGCTAAGGAAGGAATCATATTTTTAAACAAAAAATATTATTATAATATATATATATATATATATATATATATATATATATATATATATATATATATATATTAATTCGTGTAACTAACTAAATATCTACCTATGTAATCGAAGGCTCTCGTATTTTTAAATTCTCTTTATTTCTAGCATAATTTCTGCAATTTAATTCAAATCAATTTTTAAAAAAATTAATTAGCCTCTTTCTCGCCCTCCAAGACAATCTCATTCCAACCCATTTACATTTTTGATCGAACCAGAACCAATAGAACGAAGTGATCTTCTTTAATAAACTTTTCTTGACAAGGCCGGAAGGTAAAACGTTTATCCAGCATTATTTGTCTTTTTTATTCTTTTTTTTTTTTTTTTTTACTAGGAAACGATTGATTTGTTTCTTTAACGGCATATCAACTCTTTATGGGTCATTTAATGTCGAAATTTATGTTTCTTGGGAGCTTTGAAGTTGTCGTGTCCACTAAAATATCAAATACAATATTTATAAACCGATCATACACAAAAAATACTTGCATCTTAAAACACACCAATAAAATCATAGAATACAAATCAGAAATCTTGTTGTATTAGACATCATTATTTTTAGGTAGATACCGCCCAAATATCGTGCGGACGTAGTAGAAGACATACCACGTGGATTTTTAGGCCCAATTAGTAATAAATAAGTAATTAAATTCTGGAGCCGATTTTGTTACGAAAAAGTGTATAAAAACACACGAAATCAGTTTGCAAACGGGATACACACAGCTGTCACCAAGTTCCACGCAACTCTCGCTTGTGATCTTCACGACCCCATGCTAAAAGCGACAGCGTTAATAAACTTCAGAATACGGAAACACCACCAGCAGTAAGAAACAATTTCTAACTATTTCTTGTATCCTCTTTACTATGAATCACGCACACACGTGTTGACTTTTCCATACAAACACACATATCACAACATTTTATTGTTTTTTACATACGTAAAACAAAGAGAATTTATATTTTATTTCAGAACTTTATCAAGCCAAACAAAAAGACATTACTTTCCAATTTATCATCAACTGATTTTATTCTTGTCATAATATTAAATTAATTTTTATTTGTTGAAACTACGTTGTCTTTTCTACTGAATTTTATTCTTCAATGAAAATCGTTTGATTATTCTAAACGGCCGAATTACGATCAACCAAGCAACAATATTTCGTTATTGTATCAAACACTCGAAATTTTAACATTCAACAAAAAAAAAAAAACAAAAAAAAAACTTCAAGGATTCCTACACAGTAATGAAAAATATGAGTTATTCTGCTTTCACAATTGAATACATGGTAGATTATACTCAGCTTTTGTGCATATACATGTTTGTGTGGACAAAATTACTAGTATGTCGATACTACTTGTATACTATTTGACGGACAATGCGACAGCAAACATGAGATATTTTAGCACGAGAAGACTGTGTATATAAAAAAAAAAAATAAATAAACGTGTGTGAATGTCAAGAAAAAAAGGCCTCGAAGTGCGAAGTTTGTGTCACCACGAAAACGCAAGGCGGCGTTGCAGTCAAGAAACAGCGAGATGTGATCACGTGTGCAATCTCTGCATACAAGGCACGTATCATTTCGTCGTCACCTCGAAGAATCTGAATCTTCCCATACTGAATATATTGAATGGACTTATTTATCAATAAGGATCTTCGCTTTGAAGTTGATTGTTTGGTTTGTCTGTTTAACGACACATCAACTCCTTATGGGTCATTTAATACCAAAATTTAATGTTCTTGGATGCTTTGAAGTAATAAAAACAGGATATATGTTATTCTACTTTCTCAGTTGAATACATGGCAGATAATACGTAGCTTTTATTTTGCATATACATGTTTGTGTGGGCATGATTACTACAGGTGTTGATATGCGTGTTTTATACTGGAGTTATATTTTGTAATAAAATTTAATTTCTTAAAGAATTTATAGGATATTATCTGGATTATTATCATAAAAGTTATTTCCTGTTGGTTGGTCGATTTTTTTTACGGTATATCAACCTCTGTGGGTTATTTAATGCCGAAATGTAAATATTTTGAACACAATTTTTATGGTTTCAACTAAATATATTTTGAACGCAAATGTATCCCTTCAACTTCAGATAAAATGTATTTTCGGTCATTTTGCTATAAAATCTATTGTTGGTATTTCTACTATAAAATGTATTGCTGATTATTTTGCTTTAAAATAGATTGTTGTTTTTTTTTACAATTAAATATACTTTTATACATTAATAGTGTTTTGTTTTTGTTTAGAAAAGGTTCACTATTTACCAATAGATAGGACCCTAACAATTTTTACCACCCCGGGTCAGGGTGGACCTGAGAACACCAGCAATTAAGAGGTAGTTTCACGGACCTCAAAACCTCCAAAACTACCCGTCAGAGGCCTTGCTTGCAAGTGTAGTTTATTGTTAACTAAGGAAACGAAGTAAGTGAAACTTTTTTTTAAATTTCCCTATTGACATATCTTCATTAGAAATCAGATCCTTCAGTGTGTTGGTAGCCAAATTTTGCTTTTTTAAAAATTTCATTTTAAATCAACGGGCATAAAAAGTCAAAATCACGTTCACACTTGTGACGACTCAGAGGAATTACATTTTCGTTGCATTAAAAAATTCTTTTTTTGTTTTTTAGAAAAAAAAACAAAACTGACCGGTTTTATGGAAATTAAAAAAAATATATATATCATTAGAATTATTGATTAAACATTTAGATAAACTTACTAACTTAAAAATATATATATTCAACGCAATATAAATTCATTTGAAAATGTTTCGGTATTAGCTGAGAATAAAAAGGCGGAACTGTAAATAAAATCGCTCCGGGTTCAACTGCAAATTATTTAAGCGTCACTTGGTTCTGCAGAATGTGAAAAAATGCGAAAAAGAAAACTATTATTAACTAGAGAGAACAATAAAAGAGGAATCAAAAAGACTGAAGATATCAATTAACATTGCATTTAAATTTTGAACATAATGGTTGGCGGGAAAGCAAGAAACCGGACGTGAGTTCTACAAGCGAGTAGGGCGATAGAAAAAAAACTGTTAGCATAGAACTTAGCCGTACATACAGGGATTTCAACTGTAAAATGATGAGACCTTATCGCCAATCTAGTACTGCGCTTAAATTCATAAAGTCTAGGTACCATAAACGAAAATAATATTTATTTTATAAAATACAAAAATGTGGCATAAAACCAAAATGGCGGATGTGTAAGGACGGTCTTCATCTGTCTTATCATCAAACTTAGCTAACCACATTCATACAACAGTATTCCTTACAAACTTAGCTAATTCAATCATACCACAGTATCCTTACACCAAAAAAAAAAAAAAACACATTCTTACCACAATACCTGAGAGTCTGTATGAAGTCCACCCTAGTCCTCATATGTGCAATTTGTCTTGGTCGGGGGAATAAAATAATTACTTTTAATGAATATTTGAAATAAAGAACTACCAAACACTCCGGGCAGAGAGGATCTCCAGACGAGGCTATGTCAAAGGGCAGAGTCTCGTCTCGGAAGACAGCTACCCGAGCCCGTTTTTTACGGGGTCTACGAGAATTTTGGGCCGAGTTTACGGGCTCGGATACCACACAATAAACTCGACCTTGTGCCACATCTGAGCACGTTGGGCCGTTAGTGAAAATCTTACTATAGAGGAAAGTTCATCAGAACAATTACCATGATAGTATTTATAGAAATGTCACAGCGAAGAAGATGGGAAAGTCACTGAAGCCGAGATGGCAAGTTACAAGCAATAACATTACAGATTCTTTTGTGGATTTTATCAAGAATTTCTAAATATATTGCAGGAGCACCAGACAGGTGTGGCAACAATATTCTAAACATGGGCGAATGGCAGATTTATGAATATGCAAGATAGATTCTGGAGAAACACAGTTGTCTCGGACGACACGGTGAACCAACTTTCCTAGCAGTAGACCTAGCAATTGATTCAATATAATCTTTCCGCTTTATGTGAACGGAAAACGTTATCCCGAGAAGGTTCAGTGAGTCACTCTATTGGAGGTTAGCATCAGCCACACTGGTGGAAGTTCTTGGGGTGGGTGTTGTAGAGCTAAAAGTAACCATAAAATTGCGTGTTAATTCCACAGAAAATTAAAAGAAACGAACTAATTTATCTGACAACTCCAGACCTATCTATCTCTGTTTATATGTCTATCTACAAAATGTAAATCCAGATATTATGATAAAATGCATAATAAAGCCCTACAATCTAAATCCAGATAAGCTATTTTTGATAATCCTAAAGTGACGAATAGAATATTAGTGTATTTCGCTTTGCTACGAACTCACATTTTTGCAATAATAAAGATACAATTTCACTCCTGTGTTTATTTAGTAAAATACAATGCTTTTGAGAAAAGGTCGAAGGGAGACGGGTAAGCAAGTTCGATTCACGGTCCATCAATTCTGCTAATTGACACAAGCACCATAAGCGCTAGTCCTTCGCCATTTCATTCGAATATGTAGCAAAATACCGCATTTCCACAGGGGACCTAATAACACAGACATGATATATATATATATATATATATATATATATATATATATATATATATATATATATATATATATATATATATATTTATATACCCAAGTATATAATTGGTGTATATTTAATGAATTCCAATAACCAACAATTAATTAACGTAATTTCAACGAAGAAATAAATTGAATAATATATATAAATATATTTCTTCTTTTCTCCTCAGCAATTTTATAGTTTTTAAACTTAATAGTGATTAAATTTGGATTTTTAAAATTGGCAGTTTTTAATTTTAATATCAAATTTTATCATATAATTTAATAATTATTGGTTAGAATAAATACTTTTTTAATATTGCCCGTATTTTAAAAATCTGAATAGCTATTATAACATGATTTCGTTGTCAAGCATTTAAATCTTTCTATACTTGGGTTTTGATTGGTCATTCTAGCTTTTGTAACAACGTTTTCCCCTTACGAAGGATCGTTAATTAATTTGAAACTGTTAAAACCATTTATTTTACATTCAACATCATCACTTGATAAGACACCGAGGGTGTTGAAACAAAATGGCTATTTTTGTAGTGATTTTATAACATATTTATGTTATAAATTTAAAAAAAAAAAAAAAAAATTATATATATATATATATATATATATATATATATATATTCATATATCTATATATATATATGTAGTTGGATTGGTGTGAGTTTGTGACCCCGGGTTACATGCTATTTGCGATCGGCAGACAAACTGATTAATTTTTAAATTTTGGATTTATATATGGTTGCGTATATGTTTTTTTTATGACAATGAGAGGAAGAATTGTTGTCGGAACGCCACACATACTTACGAAAACATACATACACGCACGTTCACACGTTGACGTACGCAGACACACACACATGCGCAGGCTTACTCACCGGAGCTCACACAAAAATATGTGAACAGTGTGGGACTGGGTATATATGCGCATCCACTTGTTGTTGCGTACATAGGTACGCATTTGGTTGCTGTATTCAATGTTGGATTGTGTAGCGAACATCATATATATATATATATATATATATATATATATATATATATATATTCCAGCGTCTTATATGCACGTGTTTATCGTTGATTGGAAATCAACCATGTAAACAGAAACAGATTATCATCACATTCTTGTTCGTATATTGCTTAATATATTGTACTGTAATTGTCGTCTTTGATAATGGCTTATATAAGCCGAAAGCTTAGATTGGATTAAAAAAAATATGTATCAATATAAGTGATTTTCTTTCTTCATTTAATGATAATGTTATTAAGCTTATCAGATGTTATGAAAAGAATTTACATAAAATAAATAGACAACATTTGATACATTATTTAATGAAACACACACACACACACACACACACATATACACACACACATATATATATATATATATATATATATATATATATATTTAAATTGTGTGTATTTAGGCAGCATTTTTTCCTTCGATTTTCGCTTCCAGCGTCTTATATGCACGAGTTTGTCGTTGCTTGTAAACAGAAACAGACTATCATCACTGTCTTGTCCGTGTATTGCTTAATATATTGTCCAGTAATTGTCATCTTTGATAATAGCTTATGTAAGCCGAAATCTTGGATAGGATTAAAAAATATGTATCAATATTGTGATTTTCTTTCTTCGTTTAATGATGATGTTTTTAAGCTTATCAGACAACACTTGTCTACATTATTTAATGAAACATGAATATATATATATATATATATCTATATATATATATATATATATATATATATATATATATATATATATATATATATATATATATATGTATATATATATATATATATATATATATGTATATATATATATATATAGATATATATATATATATATATATATATATATGAGAATTTGAATAATTTTACATTATAAAATATTTGATTCTAGAACAAGAATCTTCAACAGAATGCAGAAAGCACTAGACGGTCATTTCGCCCGTTATATTTGGTGGAGGAGAGGGGGCTCATCATCAGTGTGAATTCACTACCGAAAATCGAACCCGAGCCGTAATCGATACAACTCAAGCGTCATACTGCTGGACCAGGGGTTATCGGTGACAAAAACAAACAAAAGAGTAACTAACTTGACTCAATATAGCACAGCAATTACTAATTCTGATGGTGATATTCATCCAAATATGCATAACGCAAAGAATAGTAGGCTCCAAGAGCAACGTCTTTTTTTTCTTTTTTTTTTTTTTTTACCAAGCCGCTCCATCCAATTGAAGCTGGAACAAGTATAGGTTTATAAGTAATAGACATTTCCTAAGGTTTTGAATAATTTCACATAATAATTCATCGAGTCTAGAAGACGGATCCTGATCAGAATACAGAAAGGACTGAACGACCATTTTGTCCCTTTTTGTGGGGATTCATCACAGTGCGCATCCACTATCGAGAATTATTGCGGATTCTTGTTCTAGACTATGAATTATTGTATATATATATATATATATATATATATATATATATATATATATATATATATATATATATATATACATATTGTCGACTCTTCCGTCGAATTCGACGTATGAGGGTCAAGCAGATCAGTTCCCAGGACAACGGCACATGAGATTTGATTATAGGGGTGAAGGCTTCGTGCAGGACCATCCACACTTTTTGAAAGGCCCGAATACAGAGATCTGGTACATTAAGTGCCACAAGGTTCCCCAAACGACCCTCAGCGGGTTTTGAATTCAGAGTTGTCCTTCTCCTAGACCATATATATATATATATATATATATATATATATATATATATATTTGTTAAAGTAATATATAAAAGAAGAGTGTAAGCCAATTTTATCGAAATAATTTAAAAGAAATTTAAACTGTGCTCTTAACGTCCATCCCACAAGAATGAGAATGGCTGCTATATTCTGCCGCCAGATGGAATCAAGAAGCTGGTTCGCTTATGGTGGGCTAGATGCAAAACATATGGGATTAAGGAAGAAGTAAAAGGCTGGTCCCATAAAGATAAAAAGAAAAAAAAAATCACTTGGATTCAGATAGTCTTGAAAAGGACCATAACGATGGAGGAGACCGGGAACGTCAGTCACTTGAAGAACAAGCAGACTCAACCTTTTCGCTCATGTGACCAAAGAATTCTTCCGTGTTTCTTTATATTCAAATGAAAGCTGCGCTGATTATGACGTCATGAAAATTATCATGTGTAGGGAATTAATTTAGTTACGTTTCTTCCTAATCAATACGACATTATTCTAATTTCCAGAAGCTGCCTGAGAGAACACAAGTGGGCTATCTTGGAAATCATCTCTTTGTAATTAATTTCCACTTACTCCTCAGCGATATCTGGAAATTTAACAACCTGTTCGGAGTGTTAAACTTCTATTACGTTACTTTGCTTCGTTTCAAGCAGTGGGTTTCTTTTTATTGACGTTCGCAATTCAAAGGCGATTATGAAGTCGTCGGTTCTGTTTTCACGCAATTGGATGAAAGATATTTTGTATCAATCGAGTTCTGTTTATTATCGAAGTCCGTTCATTATCTATCTATCTATTAGGTTGGTGTAAAAATATTGTCGTTTTTTGACGTATTTTTTAACGTCAAAAACGACATTATTTTTTGCACCAAACTAATATCTATCTATCTATCTATCTATCTATCTATCTATCTATCTATCTAAGTATGTTCGTATCTATCTATCTATCTATCTATCTATCTATCTATCTATCACAGTTTATTCATATCTATTTATCTACCACAGTGTGTTCATATCTATCTAACTCAATCTGTTCATATCTATCTATCTATCTATCTATCTATCTATCTATCTATCTATCTATCACAGTATGTTCGTATCAATCTATCTATCTATCTATCTATCTATCTATCTATCTATCACAGTATGTTCGTATCTATCTATCTATCTATCTATCTATCTATCTATCACAGTATGTTCGTATCTATCTATCTATCTATCTATCTATCTATCTATCACAGTTTATTCATATCTATTTATCTACCACAGTGTGTTCATATCTATCTAACTCAATCTGTTCATATCTATCTATCTATCTATCTATCTATCTATCTATCTATCTATCTATCTATCACAGTATGTTCGTATCTATCTATCTATCTATCTATCTATCTATCTATCTATCTATCTATCTATCTATCACAGTTTATTTATATCTATTTATCTACCACAGTGTGTTCATATCTATCTAACTCAATCTGTTCATATCTATCTATCTATCTATCTATCTATCTATCTATCTATCTATCTATCTATCTATCTAAGTATGTTCGTATCTATCTATCTATCTATCTATCTATCTATCTATCTATCTATCTATCTATCTATCTATCTATCACAGTTTATTCATATCTATTTATCTACCACAGTGTGTTCATATCTATCTAACTCAATCTGTTCATATCTATCTATCTATCTATCTATCTATCTATCTATCTATCTATCTATCTATCTATCTATCTATCTATCACAGTATGTTCGTATCTATCTATCTATCTATCTATCTATCACAGTATGTTCGTATCTATCTATCTATCTATCTATCTATCTATCTATCTATCTATCACAGTATGTTCGTATCTATCTATCTATCTATCTATCTATCTATCTATCTATCACAGTTTATTCATATCTATTTATCTACCACAGTGTGTTCATATCTATCTAATTCAATCTGTTCATATCTATCTATCTATCTATCTATCTATCTATCTATCTATCACAGTATGTTCGTATCTATCTATCTATCTATCTATCTATCTATCTATCTATCTATCTATCTATCTATCTATCTATCACAGTTTATTTATATCTATTTATCTACCACAGTGTGTTCATATCTATCTAACTCAATCTGTTCATATCTATCTATCTATCTATCTATCTATCTATCTATCTATCTATCTATCTATCTATCTATCTATCTATCTATCACAGTATGTTCGTATCTATCTATCTATCTATCTATCTATCTATCACAGTATGTTCGTATCTATCTATCTATCTATCTATCTATCTATCTATCACAGTATGTTGGTATCTATCTATCTATCTATCTATCTATCTATCTATCACAGTTTATTCATATCTATTTATCTACCACAGTGTGTTCATATCTATCTAACTCATTCTGTTCATATCTATCTATCTATCTATCTATCTATCTATCTATCTATCTATCACAGTATGTTCGTATCTATCTATCTATCTATCTATCTATCTATCACAGTTTATTTATATCTATTTATCTACCACAGTGTGTTCATATCTAACTCAATCTGTTCATATCTATCTATCTATCTATCTATCTATCTATCTATCTATCTATCTATCTATCTATCACAGTATGTTCGTATCTATCTATCTATCTATCTATCTATCTATCACAGTTTATTCATATCTATTTATCTACCACAGTGTGTTCATATCTAACTCAATCTGTTCATATCTATCTATCTATCTATCTATCTATCTATCTATCTATCTATCTATCTATCACAGTATGTTCGTATCTATCTATCTATCTATCTATCTATCTATCTATCTATCTATCACAGTATGTTCGTATCTATCTATCTATCTATCTATCTATCTATCTATCTATCTATCTATCTATCACAGTTTATTCATATCTATTTATCTACCACAGTGTGTTCATATCTATCTAATTCAATCTGTTCATATCTATCTATCTATCTATCTATCTATCTATCTATCTATCTATCACAGTATGTTCGTATCTATCTATCTATCTATCTATCTATCTATCTATCACAGTTTATTTATATCTATTTATCTACCACAGTGTGTTCATATCTATCTAACTCAATCTGTTCATATCTATCTATCTATCTATCTATCTATCTATCTATCTATCTATCTATCTATCTATCTATCTATCTATCACAGTATGTTCGTATCTATCTATCTATCTATCTATCTATCTATCTATCACAGTTTATTTATATCTATTTATCTACCACAGTGTGTTCATATCTATCTAACTCAATCTGTTCATATCTATCTATCTATCTATCTATCTATCTATCTATCTATCTATCTATCTATCTATCACAGTATGTTCGTATCTATCTATCTATCTATCTATCTATCTATCACAGTTTATTCATATCTATTTATCTACCACAGTGTGTTCATATCTAACTCAATCTGTTCATATCTATCTATCTATCTATCTATCTATCTATCTATCTATCTATCACAGTATGTTCGTATCTATCTATCTATCTATCTATCACAGTATGTTCGTATCTATCTATCTATCTATCTATCTATCTATCTATCTATCTATCTATCTATCACAGTTTATTCATATCTATTTATCTACCACAGTGTGTTCATATCTATCTAATTCAATCTGTTCATATCTATCTATCTATCTATCTATCTATCTATCTATCTATCTATCTATCTATCTATCTCAATCTGTTTCCAGCTAACAGCGAAGGTCTTGTCACCCCACCCAAAAAGTGATGAGAACATATAATACGGTAATACAAAGCACATTTACTGGATTCAGTTTATTCACTTTCATGGACGGTGTCACACATTGAAAAGGTCTGTATGAACAGCATCATGTCCTCTATGTTATTTTACGGAGCTGTGCTAAGTTGACTGCTGCAAAGGCTCTCCGAACGGCGTCCTTCAACTGATGTGTATTGTGGTACCGTTCATGTGAAACCCTCTCTTTGATAATACCCCACAGAGCGTTGAAATAGAAAATTATGTCACGTAGGAGTGACAAGACTTTCGGACCAAGCTGTAGGTTGGGGCAAAAATAATGTCGTTTTCTCACATAAAGTTGAACGCCAAAAAACGACATTATTTTTGCACCAACCTAATATGAAAACCTCTTCAGCCTTGGCTCTGAACAGACAATGCACATAAAAAAAAAAAAAAAAAAAAAAAACGGGCTGATCTGAGTATTTCGTTTAAACACCGTTCGATTATTGCAGAATCATGAAAACTGGAGAATTTTTTTTTTTTTGTTTTGTTTTATTCAGAATCCCGTCAGCGGCGATAACTGATTGAAAATAATACAAACGTGCAGACCCTTAGATTATTAAAACCTGAACGCGTGTAACTTGTCGCAGCTCGCCTGACTGGGATCTTTACGCCATAAACGCTCGAGTATCAAGCAGACGTTACGTGGAGTTTAAAAATAAAGTAAGCAACAAATGTTCAAATATTCAAACAAAGCATAAAATACGCACAAAATATAAAAATAAGGGCAAAAAAAAAAAAATAAAAATAAAAAGAGACAATGTAGTTTACGGAAAGTGCCGAGGGAAAGTGAGAGATGCGAAAAAAAAAAAAAATTGACGAAGAAATGTACAAAAAATATTCAAGAACTATAAATCTAGATATGATAAAAAAGGATTAGATTATCGCTATATAGAGCTCACATATTACCAGCCTGTTCTTTACGTATCTACGTACATTTGTATATGTATAGACATTTATATACATATATAAAACAATATAGAAATGCGACTTATTAATACTTGCACATAATATACACAAGATGATATAATTTCACAAATTATATATCAAATCTAACAGAATGTCTGCCAATGATGCGCTCAATATAAGACAAGAGA
>OZ010597.1:60793113-60830613 GCA_963932145.1 Acanthosepion lycidas | reverse complement strand
GCAGACAATGAAAATTCTAAAGTATTGTTGCGTAAATATATATACACACACACACACACATATATATATATATATATATTTGTATATATATATATATGTATATGAGTGTGAGTGTGTGTCAGTTGAGCCTCTAAATCTGAAAGATAATTATGGGAATATAGACGTATATATCACAATATGTTTTGGGGAATATAGCAAATAAGATACATTGACACTCAAAAATAGTTATATAACAATAAACATGAAGATATGAATAAACTGAGTATATATAACTTGTATATAAAAAAGCGGTATTCAAAAGCTTATCTAATTAAAAGTTAATTAATTTATTAGAGTATAAAATTTAGTAAACTTATTAATATAAGTTAATTATTAGGGTTGTCTCAAAAGGTCGTAAACACTTGCAAAAAATTGAAAATAATTGAAGTTTTACTCGCCAAGTAATAACAAAAACAACAAAAATTATTTCTCAAAATAAAGAGCATCATTTTCCAAGACTTTCTGCCATCGATCTGCAAGCTTTCGGATCTGGTGAAAGTACCATTCAGACAGCTTCGAATCAAAGAATTCTTGACACGCTTCCTCGACTTCATCAAACGAGTCGAATCGGCGGCCCTTCAGAAAGTGTTGCATTGAGCGGAAAAGGCCGTAATCTGATGGAGTACAGTCAGGACCGTAGGCTGGATGTGGCAGAATCTCAACGCCGTCCAGCTCTTTAAACTTGTCTTTGGTCTTCCTGGCGGTGTGTGGCTTGGCATTGTCCTGCTGCATCAAAGCACGCTTTTGGTTGATCAGAGCCGGGTACTTTTGCTTAAACTTTTCGTAGTCGCGCTCCAGTTGCTGACAGTAAAGTTCGGCACTGATGGCACGACCATTCGGAACCAACTCAAAATGCACGATTCCTTCAAAGTTCCACCAAATGCACAACATGACTTTCTTGCCGAATCGATCTTGTTTTGGAACCGACGGTGTCTCTTGCCCTTTCTGAACCCATCGCTTGGCTCGATTGTGCTGGACGAGATAGACCCATTTCTCGTCCGATGTCACAATGCGCTTCCAAAAACAATTAAAAATTGCATATAAATTCAATTTTTCGCAAGTGTTTACGAACTTTTGGGACAACCTAATAATTTATAAGGTACCCATATTTGTTTTTTTTTTAGTTTTTTTGAAAATAAACAAATATATATATATATATATATATATATATATATATATATATATATATATATAACTATTCGTTTCATAAAAGGAAAAGAAAGAAAAAAAACAAATTAAAGTAAAAAGGGAAAGAAAATAAGAAATCAATACAAAGAAAAAAGAAAGAAGAAAAAAGGTAAAGGATAAAAAAAGCATAAGAAATCAACTCTACTAATAAAGAGAAGGGGAAAGAAAGAAAGGTAAAAGAATAAAAGGCGTATATCGAAATTTTACAAATATAAATGAAAAGGAAAAAGATGAAAATAAGAAATGCGAAGTTGCTGATACAAGATTTACCCAATAAAGACAAACCAAGATGGAAAAGTCAAAATTAACCGGAAGTAAATAACGCGACATGATAGAAAACATATTTCAGATACAAAATCGCAATACAAACTTTATGAGTTTTTGAATGAAATCACATAATCCAAAGAAATTCAACATATATCTTAAAAATTGTTTCTTTACCTTATGTGGAAAATTTTCAAAAATGTTAAAAAGATGTTACATAAACCATATTTAAAAAAAAAAATCGTTTATTACCACCATTGATAATCGCCTTACTATACGTCTTTTAGACGTCGAAACAAATATACATTTTTGTCGTGGTAACTTGCATGTTCCAATATAACAGTTTATAATAAATAATATTTATTGCTCTACTTCGTGCATTGAGGTCTTTTTCTAATTAATGTTATAAACTTTGCATTTCTATTCTTTTTGTACGTTTGATATATACATATATATATATATATATATATATATATATATATATATATATATATATATATATATATATATATATATATATATATATATATATACACAATGCATCACAAAAGTGAGTACACCCCACACATTTCTTCAAATATTTAAGTATATCTGTTCATGGGACAACATATATATATATATATATATAGAGAGAGAGAGAGAGAGATAAGATTTGTGGTTAATACACACACACACACACACACACATATATATATATGTATATATATAAAATATATAAATATATATACATACACACACACACACATATATACACACACACACACACACATATATATATATATATATATATATATATATAAGATTCACAAGAGGAGAGAATCCAGCCAGAAGAGTAAGAATATAATAAAAAATGCTTAAACACGGTTACAATTATTATTTTTTCCGATTTCTTATAATGATGATGGGCACTTTATCACCTTGTAAGTACCTGAAGCGCTCAGCACCATTATAAGTACCTGACAGTTGTACTGAACAAGAAAGTCCGAGTTGCATTTTCGACTTAAGATATGTATATTAATATATGCTTTATAGCTTTGTATTACTACAATGAGCACTGTTTTGTTAAAACCAAAAATTAAATAAAATATTTATTTGCAAATTTACATATGCGTGTGATCGTACGCATGTATGCTTGATTGTATCTATATTTATTTATTTAATTCATAGTTATATATATATATATATATATATATATATATATATATATATATATATATATATATATATATATATATATATACATTTCCAAGGGAATAGAATCCAGGCAGAACTCTATGTCCAAGACAGAGTAAGAATATAAAAGGCTCAAACACTAATATTTCATGGTTATAATTTATTACATTGGAATCGCAATCACGATCCAATTCATCAGGGCTACAAATTTAAAAAGCTTTTTAATTTTGTAGCTCTGATGATTTGGATCGTAATTACGATTCCAATGTAATAAATTATAACAATAGAATATTAGTGTTTGAACCTTTTTACGCTTGAGAACGTTAATTCTTATGATAGGATGGCCCAAGTCGTAACTCGAGTTTTAAACCAACGAGTTGTTCAGATAGCATGTGAGCGTTAAACTCGAGTTACGACTAGGGCCAGCCTTTAATAAGAACTAACGTTGTCAAGTGTTTTTTGCTCTGTCTAGGCAATTTAGGCGTCGAACATCATATTTTATTACGTCGGTAGGTATTTGCCATCAGGCCATTTTTCTTTTCATGCTTTTGTTCTTTCTCATTGCTGTACTTATTCGAGATTTTATCTTGTTTCAGGGTATTTATGTCTTTTGGCAAGTTGTCCTAATTAGTTATTTAGTGGTCAGAGGAGGTGACCAGCCTGTCACACTTTCTGGCGAAAGAACTGACTTAGAACTGACTTCAAAGACTTCTTTTTCTGGGTTTATATTGACGGTGCTAAGATAATCAGGAGAGTGCGTTTAGTTTGATCTGATTTGTCTTTCGTCTTGACACAGGTTCTTTAATCTTTGTTAAGCGTATCCAAATATCAGGTTTCAGGAACGAAGTTAGGTGATTGAGCTGTCCTCAAGAATGTCGGTGTTCATGTCATGGAGATGATAATTAAATGATAGTTTTCACGGAATTTAAGAATTTATTTTTTATAAAACCTACTTAGCTTACTGGACGGATGGATAGATCTATGGCCAATCGAATCCGAGGATTCCCGTTTACAATGGCGTATAGCCAATCCCTGTTGCAGACGCATGCTCATGCACATTTGTTTTTGTTCCACACCCGCAGAGTCCAACTGTGTTTTATACTGTAACTATACTGAGCATAACTTAATTACAGATTCTGGGAGAAAGCGCGATGTCTAGCGTTTCTGAACAAGGCCAGCACGCTCAAAACCTCGGTCACGATGACTTGTGGCTTCGTGCTAGCACAAACATCGACGGGTCCCAAAGGGTTCCGTCTACCCAATTTCAATCCTACCCGTGGTATTGTTTTCAGGCACTTTCCGAAGGTGCGGTATATTGGAATCGCCTCTTCCAGACCGATAACATGGAGAAGTCACCTTCCTGAGAAATCAACCATGGTGAGATTCGAAACCGGATCTAATGGCCACTGCCCATTTACTCCTATACATCTGTTCCCATTATTGGGTCTTGTATAATGTAATGCCTTCAAAAACGTATTTGGTAGAGACTCCAGCTTTAAGAATCTGCGAACGGATTGAATCTCAGTTATAAATTCCAGTGAGAATAAAAGCTCTTTTCAGTAATCGTTGTCAATTGCCTATTGAAGCGAAGTATTTTAGTACAAGCGGAACCAGTCCACAGGTGGTTTTCGTCTAATCTTCTTTTGTAAAAAGCAGTAACAGATAATCGGTGTAATGATGATGACAATCAATGACGAGCGAAAAGAAATATGTTCTTTCAGGCGTATAATAAGCAATATTCAATTTTCTTCACCATTTCCTTTTTCTTGCAGGGTGATTTAAATAGGAAAAGATGTTTCCTTCTGCGAAATTATCGTATTATTTTGTCTGTTTAATATCTTAGTACCGAAGGACATTTACTGACCATAAAAAAAAAAAAAATACCCATTAACTCAAATGAAAAGTTTCTAGTTGTTTTGGCAAAATGTCTTTTTGAGTAAAAAGCAAATCTTAAAAAAAAAAAAGGAATATTTAAAGATCTGTCACTGTAAAGTAAGCAATTTTTTTTCTTGTATGCGTCTTATTATCGACCACAGGGTTGTAACCTGAGTGTATAGGAAGCTACGTTATACGAATAACTTGTGCGTGATAGGTGATGCTGCCATCAGAGGTAATTAGAAATAGCCACAGGTTATTTTATGAAAAGATTTCTATTTCCGTCTGAACTAGAAATTTTTGATGCCGCGTAGCATGAACCGGTAGTAGACAAATACTTAGCATTCATTCATTTATTTCTAAAAAAAAAACAAAAAACAAAAAAACAACCCCCCACCAAAAAAAAAAACAAAACAAAAAAAAAAACTAGGGGAGATGCCGGTGTCCAAGCAAATAGCAGATGAGAAGCAGAGGGAAATAGTGAAGAAACCTTACTTGATATCTCTGAGCAAATCGACAAAGAGGATGCGCAAAGAGAATTTATTACTTAGAGTAAAGCTGTGGAGAGCCACGACTCGAAGAGAGAGGGAGAGAGAGAGAGAGGGGGGATAAAGAGAGAGAAAATAGGGTTACTTAGGCTCCGATCATAATTTATATTTTTTTTAAAAAGCATTGTGGAATATTTCTTTTGGTTATTCAGAATGAGAAAACTGAAAAGTTTGAAGCAGATGGCAAGGAAAGAAGGCTTGAAGAACTGGGCATGTCAATTTCAGGAGAAGTTACTATATAACCAGAGTTATTACCAACCATAGGAAGTTATAGTCCTTTCAGGATTGCCTCCGTGTATTGATTAGAAAACCCGGTGAGAAGATACATCGTGGTCTATTTTCAAGTACTTCATGCAATTCATTTCCTGTCCGTCGAGATCAGAGTTTCCCAACGTAGGCATCAGCGTCCCATCCTAGGCTCTGTTTTTTTCTTAAAGGAGGGCACTGGGAGTTTTTATTACATTTTGGGCAGCATTTGTCGACTTTTTACAAATTTTCAAAAATTATTCAATATAGACTACAAAAGGAAATTTCTGAAAGGTATCTAAAGCTGTGGGAAGCTATCACACTTTTCTTCGTTGCTTTTTCAACTTCCAATATGGTTGAATGTGGTTTCAACGCAGTTACACATCTTCTTACTAAACAAAGAAACTGCATGCAAATTACAAGACGAGGAGATTTACGATTTGTTCTAAGCAACATGGAATCTAGAGAAAAGTTAAAGTCAACCATTGCATTGAAAATACTGAGATAAGCTATCAAATAAACCTAGTTTGGTTTGGTTTGGTTTGTTTTATGGCATATCCACCTCAATGGGTTATTTATTGCTGACAAGATTTTTATTGCTGGTAATAATTTTTTCAAAAATGTCTGCTTCTAATATTTTTTTTTCCAAAAATGTATTGCTTGCAATAATTTTTCTTCAAAATTTATTGCTGGTAATAATTTTTTGGCAAAAAATATATTGATGGTTTTTAAAACCTATTTTTACACTTTCATAGTGTTTTGACCATAGATTTTTTGTTGATGGGGTGGGTGCAACAATTTGCCCATAGCTGGGTCCCTAACAAGTGCTGCCACCCTGGGTCAAGGTGGACCTAGGAACACTAGCAATTAAGCGGTGGTTCTACGCTCCTCAAAACCCCCAAGAAGCGGATGTAGTCAAATGAACCTACAGTAAGAGCCTTAGCCAGTAAACACCAAAGTCAACCATAGCATTTGAAAACATTGATATATGCTATCAAATGAACCTAGAGTAAGATCCTTAACTACTAAGCACCAATGTCAATCATCGCATTGAAAACATTGAGATAGGTTGTCAAATAACATTTTTTTTAGCATTTTAATCTTTAGCATTTATAATAGAAATGAAAAGAATATTAAAATTATTTTTGTACTAATACCTAAGTGTCATCTTGCTATGAAAGATGAATTCAGTATAATATTCAAAATTTAATTTGACGGGGAGGTATTGAAAGAAAGTTCTTGTCCAAAGCAGGTGCTAGCTAAAAAAATAGTTTGGGAACACTGGTGTAGGTAATTAATAGATAAATTTAAATCGTACACAAGAACAAATTTCCTTAATATGAAAAAAAAAAAAAAATTAAGAAACGTTTTTGAATGCCATTCCTCTCCAGAACAAAGCCAATCATGGCTACACACGAATACTACTTGTCCTGTTCGAGGAAATGAGCCCAACGGGAGGCGTAAAAGCACAGGTATTGTGAAATTTATTAAAAGACAGGAAGCTGTGAAGAACGTCCTGATTGATTGATTGCTTTTTTTATCACTTATCGACCCTTTGAAGCTTACGTAAAGACAGATTTTTTTCTTTAGATTGTAAGATGTTTTTAGAGATAATAATTCTTGATCGATACAAGTCCTACTAATTAATCCATAGATTGGGGGATGAAGTAATTCCCCAATGATATTTGCGTGGATGTTAAGTGAATGTAACGAACCCGACTTGCAATTGGAACTCGGCTCTCCGATTAAAAATACCGAGCCATTATCCATTACACCATCCGCACATCCAAGCTTACAACACCTGTTATTTCCAACCCAAGCGATCCCCCCGTCTAGATACTAACCAGGCTCGACGACGCTTAACTTCGGTAATCGTACGGTATTTCAACGGATATCATGATTCAGTTTGATTAACCAAAAAGCAGACTTTTATAACATATCACCTTTTCTAGCTAAGACAATAATATTAAAATAGATAGTAACTAAACTTTCGGCTACCCGAGTTCCAATTCCGACTCGTTATCGCTTACACCACAGCCATATCCAAGCTTACAGCATCTTGTATTCCCAAGCGATCACCCATCTAGTTACTGATCAGGTTCGACGTTGATTAACTTCGGTGATCTTACGGGAACTGGTGTTACAGCGTGATATGGCCGTAATCCTAGCATATCCTGGAGTGACGCGGCACAACCACACAGAAAGAGTGAGAGAGAATAAAAGTCCCAATATGTTATGTATTTTATCCACTTTTTGTTGTTTATTTCTAACTGCTAAGCCTCATTATACGTTTCACTGGCTTTCATGACAGTTTTTCATATAATAAAACCCTTTGAGACTGGATACAGGAGTTTATTTAAACATCAACCGGAAATCAATGACATCTTGTTGAATCAAGTGATCCACAGACCAGCAACCCTTGACGATTTTTTTTACCACCGCTAGTCACCCGAGAACGCTGACTGTTTCCGCGTGATTTGAACGCTGTATTGAAATGGGACAGTGGCTAGTTTGTTAAAATATTAGAATGTTGCATTTAGCGATTCTTGAAAAGAAAATTTTTTAGCGTCATTGGTGATTTTCTTTCTGCCGTAATGTAGTTTCCCCTGTGCTTATTCTATAATTAATTTCCTGGTAAGTGTTCTGACGAGCTTTCCTTTTTGGTATCTGCAACTCATGAATTTAAATGCAGTACTAGATTGGCAGATAGGTCTCATCATTTTACAGCTGAAATGGCTAGATGTAACCATCAGTATCAACAGTTTCTTTTTTTGAACTTCTCACTTGTGGGACTCTCTTCTTGCTTTCCAGTCAACTTTGATCTTCAAAAATGTAAATGCAATGTCAATCGTTATCTACTGTCGTCTGGAGTCCTCTTCTTTTATTTTTTCTCTCCTTAATAATGTTTCTTTTTTTCTTTTATTATTTCACATTCAGTAACCCCCTCACGTCTTAGTCGCTTTTTAGCCTTAGGTGAAAGGATTAAACACACACACACACACACACACACACACACACATATATATATATATATATATTATAATTATTTTTTGAAAATATGATTCCATCATGACACGGAAATTACTTACAAATGGAAAAAGGAAATGACGTTTCACACACGGCTTGCCTACAAGAAGGATTGTTCATAACCATTTTCGATTCTCACCCGTCGAAGTGCAGTTGAAATGCACTGAAACCAAGTTACATCTATGTAGTGAGTAAAATGGTTTTGTCTATATGATAAAATTATAGTAAAGGGATATATATATATATATATATATATATATATATATATATATATATATATATATATGGCCTGACGATTGCATATAGCATGAAACAGACTGTCGCCTCTAAGTGTTGACTTCTATGTTCACTTTTATATATATATATATATATATATATATATATATATATATATATATGTGTGTGTGTGTGTGTGTGTTTAAAAATCCAAGTAGATTCTAATAATATAAAATATTAAAACTGATTCACAAAAGATAGCTCAATATATTTGTTATAGAGCATATAAATGAATTAAATAAAAAATGAAACTTTATTACCCCATTCAGATGTTCATTTCACCCTCAGGATATTCTCCCTTGGCCTTGTCAATGCAAAAACTTTTTTTTTCTTTTAACAAACATTTTTGCATTGACAAACCACAGGAGAATATTCCGGGGATAAAATGGCCCTCTGAATCGGGTAATAGAGTTTCATTTTTATGTAATTCATATATATATATATATATATATATATATATATATATATATATATATATATATATATATATATATAGATAGATAGATAGATAGATGAGGAGTGTACGTATAACAACCATTAATTAATATGTCAGATGTTTCAACGCCAACACGGACGATTAATTTTTTAATGTTTTATGAAGTAAAAAAGCTACACATTTTTCTAGTCTTTACTTCGCCAATTTATCACTGAATCCAGAAATCATAAAAATTGGAACATTTTCCGTCGAGCAGAGAAAAGAAAGCGGTTGATGCAACCCACCGTAAAATTACACGAGATAATTTCTTGTCGGAACCAATCAAATGGTCGGGGGAAATCACTATATTTTAAAATGACAAGCAAAAATAAATTAGGCATTTTTGTTTCGTTTACCGCATTACTTTTAAACGGATTTAGCTAACGCTATCCGACAAACTTAGCACTAAACAAACCCTAAGCATTGTTCATTTTTTTTTATCTGCTTCTCTTCTCCGTCTTGCGCATGCGTATATGCGTGTCTATCCGCGCATGCGTATGTGAAAAACAGCGATATAAAAGTTAAAATTATAGCGGATAATGTACGTATGATTGCCGTTGACAACGAAATAAAAAAAGAAAAAAAATCAATTTACTATAAAATCAAGAAAAGCAAATCCATAGAATTTTTTTAAAAATCAAATTCACTGAAAAGACGATATCGGGAAAAGAAATATGCCAATTCTAATTTGAAAACTGAAATGGGAAGATAAATTAAATTGTAGGGAGATAGGAATTTTTGCTTCCCGCTTGAATAGAGGCGATCAAAGAACATTTCCTTTATGAAATAAAAGCGAATGCATAAATTGCGTTTTCCTTCTGTGCGTCCGTCTCCACAAAAAGTAAATTTTATTTGAGGATCATTTCTCTGCGGCTTTATACAGGTATTGAATTAAAAAAGAGTTACAGTCGTGTTTATGTATGTCTCTCAAGTAAATCAACCTTCTTTTATCTACCGTGTCCCTTTAAAACGTTTTCGATGATGGCTCTCCACAACTTCCTACATTTTGTTGCTCGTAGTAAATATTACCCCCTTAACAATTTCATACTTATCTCACTTCCATTCTCTCATATTCGGTAAGAAGTTTATTCGTTGTTTCTCCTAGATTCTCTTGCCATCACAATGTCTTATGAGTGTTAGTTTTTTGTAGCTTTCTTTTTTCATTATTCGTTCGATAAAATGCTTTAGCGGATATATATTTTTGACTTGACATCACTGTTATTTTAGACAGTGAAATGAGTGTCAAACGGCAAAGAAAAAAAAGTCATTACTAGCGACAGGAATCGAACCTGCATCCCCTTTTCTAGCAAGAATAATAATCTTGGAGTTGGACCCTTCCCTATCAATTTGGCCATGGGAAAGCTAGGTAAAGCGGAACTCAGCTACCTACTTAAAGAATGCCCATCTCAACCCGGGACCTCTCGAAGTTTATAGCAAGCACTAACTAAGGGCTCTATATTTTCGACCTTGTGCTACATCTAAGTCTATATCTGCTACGTTCATTTTCGTATTCGAAACGTTTTTGAATGGACTCTTTTTGATACGACATAGCTGAAAGTTTAACGAACGTTTTAAGTTCTCGTGCAAAGGCCACTGATTCTTGATGAGCCATTGACTTGCAAAGCTTATTGCAGATGTCATATTAAGCTGTTCTGTACATGGCCTGGCCTGTTTTGTAAACTCTGTTCAGCTTGTTCGTAGGTTTTCATCTGATGAATGCGACAGTAGTAATTTCTACAGATTATCTGATAAGCATGTTATTTTCCAGCATGTCATTTTCCTCATAGTAGCGATCTTAGTTTAACAAATATATATATATATATATATATATATATATATATATATATATATATATATTAGGGTGGTGCAAAATAATGACGTAATAATGTCGTTTTTTGACGTTAAAAATACGTCAAAAAACGACATTATTACGTCATTATTTTTGCACCAACCTAATATATATATAATTATTTAGTTTATATCCACTCTATTATATATATATATATATATATATATATATATATATATATATATATATATATATATATATATGTGTGTGTGTGTGTGTGTATGTATGTGTGTGTGTGTGTGTGTGTGTGTAAGGCTAAAAAGCGACTAAGACGTGAGGGGTTACTGAATACTCTATTATATATATATATATATATATATATATATATATATATATATATATATATATATATATATTTAAGTTATAAGGAACTTGGTAAACCGAATTGGTAAATCCAAAGAGGATGAAATCCTGAGAGCTCAATGTGAGGACAGAGCTAATATGTAATGAAAAACAAACCACTTTAAGGTACCATTACGATAATTTATTTCACCTAAATCCTTTTTTAAGGATTCAGGATCATCAGGTAAAACTTCTAACAACGAATTGAATGAAAAACAAACCACTTTAAGGTACCATTACGATAATTCCTCTCAATTCGTTGTTGGAAGTTTTACCTGATGATCCTGAATCCTTAAAAAAGGATTTAGGTGAAATAAATTATCGTAATGGTACCTTAAAGTGGTTTGTTTTTCATTACACACACACACACACACACACACACACACACATATATATATATATATATATATATATATATATATATATATATACATATATATATATATATGATTAATAGAAATATAAAAATAATCACTTAGCTCTTACCATCAGCATCCCGACTCTAGAGTTTCGTAAACGGGCTCCGTCTACGAAGCTCTAGAGTTGGGATGCGAGGTTGCCCAAGTAATAGTGACTCTCCACAGCTACATTCTTTTTTCTTTTTTTCTTTTTACTGCTGTAAGCTACTTTTCAGACTCCTCTACTGATCGTTATTCTTGTTCTGACATCCAAATTCATTATGAAAGTTAATCGCTGATTCTTCATGGTTTTCATGCAGTTAGTAGGCCTTGTGTGTCTTAAATTGTTTCCACAAGATTTGTCCCAAAATTTCAGCTATTTCTACGAATTCCTCTTCACATCACACACACACACATACACAGAGAGAGAGAGAGAGAGACAGAGAGAGAGAGATAGAGAGAGAGAGGGATGTACAGAGTCCACCGCAAAAATGTATAAACACTTCACGAAAGCAACAAAAAAAACTTGTCTTGCGTAGTTTTATCATACTGTGATATCACTTTCAACGGTAGTACGATATTTTATCGACAGATGGCATTCCACTGGCGGCTCTTACACAAGAAATTGAAAATGCATATGGAGCAATCCCACAAGAGACTTTGGCTAACGTTGCGCAAGCAGCCGTCTGCTGTACTAATAAATGTCTGGAAGCTAAAGGCCACCACTTTGAGCATCACGTGTGATTACAGTGTGTGTATGTGTGTGTGCGCTTCCGCAGTTGTGTATGTCGGCATTTGTGTGTGTGTCATTGGGGCTTAATGTCACACAGTGTGTGTATATGTGTGTGCGCTTCCCCAGTTGTGTATGTCGGCATTTGTGTGTGTGTCATTGAGGCTTAATGTCACAGAAGGTGTTGTTAGAAGATATTAAGGAAGCATTACTTTATTATAATTACACAGGAATAGATTGAGAAATAGTCATTTTTTTTTATTTCCGTTCATTTTGATAGATTATATAGGATCCTAGTAACAAGCTCCGAATATGTCAGGGATTGTGTCTGATATTATCGATTTAATTTGTGTCTATGACGTCTCCCTGTGGAATAAGAATAGCAATTTTTATTAGCCGGTAAATGACTAAGTAGCCCTAAAGATCACACTATCAAGTATTAGGATTTCATTATCGCCAACTTCGCATTCTGACCGACGATCCGGTGGGATTTGTGCCCAGAAACGAGAAGCTACATTATACGGTTTTAAATGCCTCACAGATGCATATACACATAAACAGAACTTTGCTCTCATTCTCTCTCTCTCTCTCTCTCTCTCTCTCTCTCTCTCTATATATATATATATATATATATATATATATATATATATATATATATATATATATATAAGATCAAAAGTCATCGTGGCCGAGTGCTTGAGCGTACTGACTTTGTTCAAATTGTCTTCACGCTATCGTGTGTGTGTCTGTGTGTGTGTGTCAGATCAAAGTGCTATAAAAAAATCTATCAACCCACAATGTACAAGAAACTTAACAAAACTTCTGGTCGAAAACACAAAAAATGTATATAAATCATATTACCAGAAACATCCCGCTATTAGAGAGACCCTCTATATTAAACATCGCACTCCTACTATCAACCTCACCTTATTTAACAGTGGAAATACAGTTTTGCTTTTTTTTTAAATAAAAAGATGCTCACGCGGATTACAGCCAAAAGCTCAGCAAGCAAAGACTCGGAATAAACTTTCCTATTTAAAACAGTACAAAAATATAATACAACTTAAACAGTCAAAAAGCACGAGGAAAAACTAACAACACCAAGCACAAGACCTGCTTGAAAATGACTAAAGATCTGGCAGAAAGCGCTTAGGACAAAACGGAAAAACGTAAAGATGCTGGAAAAATGAAATAAATAAAAAATAAATCTCCCTTGTCTGCCGTATGCAATGAAAGATATATATATATATATATATATATATATATATATATATATATATATATATATATATATACAACAGAGAAATCCCAAACTATCTTATGAGTATAGTCTATTTCACCTGACGAGTACATCATTCTTATTCAACTCAGAAGGTGGATTGTATTCAGTGTTAGAATTAGTGGGAAGTTTCGTTAATGACAACTGGCAATGTACTACAAATTAGCTTTGTATTTTTCCTTTCCGGACAGTGTGAAAAAAAACATCATCCGCAACATACTAGCAAGAAAATACAAGTATAATAGCTTAATCTACATTAAGAAATAATCCTAGCACTAAAAGCCAATACTGAATAACATTAACTATGGACACGTCCAAAACGCACTGACTGTGTTTGGAAAATAAAAAATTTCTATACTTTCAGATACATGCATAAAACCCCACAGAGTTTCAGTTAAAAATAGCGCGAAAGCGCGTGACCAATCAAAAGATAACTTTTTTCCAATATGTCATACAGTTTCACCAATATATATATATATATATATATATATATATATATATATATATATATATATAATATATTATAATAATATTTTTTGTTTAAAAATATGATTCCTTCGCTACATAAGAGTTCTCATGTTTCAAAAACGAGAGCCGAAATCATCCAAATAATTAATAAAATTAAGTTGGATTGTGGTGTTTTTGAAACATGAGAACTCTTATGTAGCGAAGGAATCATATTTTTAAACAAAAAATATTATTATAATATAAGCTCTACTTCTGTATGGAGCACTGTCTTCTTAAAAATAAAAACAAAAATACTAAGGAGCCCCGGATTATGCACCCAACGTGTTCTTTTCTATTTTCTGCATACCTGCACAAGGATACATATATATATATATATATATATATATATATATATATATATATATATATATATATATATATATATATATATATAAAATTAGGAATAAAACTTTAAAATTTATAGTCTGTAATAAACTTATTTCGATGAATATAAGCATATTCATCTCATCAGACCGTCTACATTTTATGAAATTTTCAGATTAACTACATTTTTAAAAAATGTAGTCGGCCTGAAGAGATGAATGTGTTTACATTTATCGAAATAAATTTATAACTGACTGGAATTTTAAGGTTTTTCCTAATTATTATTATAATTATCTCTTTATCATACATTGAGCATATAAACTAAAAGTCTTCTTTTGAATAATCCCTACCAATTACAATTTGGTATTATATATATATATATATATATATATATATATATATATATATATATATATATACCTGTACGTACGTGCGTTTTGAAAGTGAGTTGTGTAAATCTCCGCTCCTATGATATAACGAACAGAATTCAAGACGAGGTTTAGAATACCCTTAATAAGTTCGACAAGACCACAAAAGTAAGTGCGTAAGTAGATGAAGGCATTTTTAAAGCGATAGATGTTTGGTCACAATTGCATCGTGTTCAAACGCACCAAATTTCTGACACTAAAAGACCTGAGGCGGCGTTAATATGGTTCCGTGCCAGAAGTGAAATCGATATAAGCCTGTAATGATTGGCCAATACCCATTCTCGTTACTAGATTCGTTTGACCATAATCTCTTTCACAAATTCTTTTTCTTGCCTCTTCCCCATTCATACCTTTCAGTCTATTCACTTTAGCCTTCTTTTCTGTTTTCTTTTTTTTTTCTCTCCCTGTTTTTCTTTCTCACCCCGGTGTTTGCGTTTCGCTTCTTGTTTTTTTTTCTCTTTGACACTTTGTTCTTCGTTTCCATTTTTAATTTTGCTTCCATCTTCCTTCCTTTTATCTCCCCACCTTCAATTACACTTGTACGTTTCTCTACTCTGATCTTTTCAATGTTTCCCTTTTTCTTTCTCTTCTTTTTTTCTATAACACAGTTTCCTTGTCTATCACATTTTTTTTCCAAAACGTCTACTTCGTTATCTTTTCCCCTTTTTTTAAAATTGATTATAATGACTTTTCCTTCTCCTTCTTCTCCTTTTTTCTTCTTTTTCTTCTTCTTCTTAAGTATTTTGTTCTTTTGTATTAGTGGTGGTAGTGTTGGTGGTTGTTTTTCTTCTTCTTCTTCTTCTTTGTTTTGTCTTTCTGTGTTCACTTTTCTCTTAACATCAAACAACTTTTTTCTATAAACAGCAAATATCATTCTCCCAATATAACTTACATTTTTACTTTCACTTTCGTTTTCATATTATCTTATTTTTTTAATGTTTTCATTCTTCTTCTTCTTCTTCTTCTTCTTCTTCTTCTTCTTCTTCTTCTTTGTTTTGTCTTTCTGTGTTCACTTTTCCCTTAACATCAAACAACTTTTTTTCTATAAACAGAAAATATCATTCTCCCAGTATAACTTACATTTTTACTTTCACTTTCGTTTTCATATTATCTTATTTTTTTAATGTTTTCATTCTATCTTCTTTTTCTTTTTCTTCTTCTCCTTCTTCTTCTGTATTTTGTCCATCTGTATTAGTGGTGGTAGTGGTGGTGGTGGTTCTCCTTCTGTTTTGTCCTTCTGTATTTACTTTTCTCTTAACATCAAACATCTTTTTCTATAAACATCAACTCTCGACATTACTTATATTTTTACTTTCACTTTCGTTTTCATATTATTTTCTTTTCTTTATTTGTTTTCTTTCTATCAATCTCTTTCCCTCTTAGTGTCTTTCTACTTTCCTCATTGATTCTTCCCTCTTACTATCCATCTGTTTCTTTTCCCATTTTCCTTTTCGGGTTCTTTTTTCAAAAATATTTATTTCCTACTATTTGACTGCCCACATCCTTTCAACCTTTTTCATCGTTTTCCTATGTGTGTCCCTTCTATAATCATCTGTTTCCGAACATTTTTCCTTTACCTTTGGCTTTTATTTAATCTATATTCAGTTTTTATTTTTCTCTCGTTTTCCTAGTTTCACTTTCATTTTCACTTTCGCTATTACTTTCCCCATTTTTACTCTTTTTAGGGCAACTTCGTCGCTTATTCTCTTTGTCTTTCCGGGATAAGGTTTTTATTTGTTCATTTTTAATCTAATGTCTTCCCTGTCTTCCCGTCCTAATTTTATTCATAACCTCCTCTTTTTCTTTACTACACATACACAGACCCACACACAAGCGCTCTCTAACTATCTTCATATATATATATATATATATATATATATATATATATATATATATATATATATATAGATAGATAGATAGATAGATAGATATAGATATATATAGATATATATAGATATATATATATATGGGACTTCTTTCTTTCATTCTTTCTTTCTATCTTTCTAATCAGTCTTGCGTTTTCTCACTTTTTCCTGTCCTATTCATTTTATTTCGTGCGTGACTTCAATAATAGTGGTTGGACTCTTTCGAAAGTCTCCATGACATGCCGGCATCAATGGCCGGAACCATTTCTCTGCTTTTGTCTCACGTTTCCTTTCATCCACACTCCCCCCCCACCTCTCGCCTTGGAATGCTATTACACCTTTCAAAACTGGCTTTGCTTTTAAGAAATCATTCGACTTATTCATCGAGCAACTGATGGCATAAACGTTAGAATGGGAACGTCCGCAATGAGGCACGCTGTTTCAATTTCGACGATCGGCTAAAAAAAAAAAAGGTTAGAAATAAGACACACTATGAAATTCCATCTTCATGCAAAAAGAGCGACGCTCCGAAAGTAACACCACTTGTTCGTTTGCCTCAGCAGAAGGCCAGAGTAAGTTTTCAACTCTCTTTTTAATGTAATGACGCATTTTAATGTTATCTTCTCAGACTGTCATACTCAACAAGTGAAAAGGAATTAGTCCTAAAATTGTAACGTTTAAACTCACCCACAACACCACGAACACGTCCACCTTATTCATAAATATTTTACATATACGTGTCTATTTCTTCGACACATTGAAATAAATTTGATAACAGTAAACACGTTTACATCTATTACAACCTATTTGTACCTATCTATCTATCTATCTATCTATCTATCTATCTATCTATCTATCTGTGTGTGTGTCTGTGTGTGCGTGCGTCTGTGTGTGGATGTGTGTGTGTGCAAATATATATAAAAATAGGAAAGAACCGTTAGGTTAATAATCCGAAGATCATGTAATTATTGATATAAAATGGCAAATTCACTTCACTAACTAAATTTTAAAGAGGCATTAACCAAGTAACCACTCGATTTTAAAATTATAAACTGTATTAGATCTTCCTTAAATATGCAAGTACTTTCGACGGGTTCTCCGGTCATCATCAGGCATGGAAATTATCTTCTTTTTGGTAAAAATCATGGAGCATCCGAGAAGAAAAAATATAATACAAATCGAAATATGTTTTTTTGAAATGTGTGGTTGATAACAGATACAAACTTGTGTAGCGTTCAGTCGAAACGCTAAAGTTGACTTTTTGAAAATTGAAGTAAGATCGTTTTTAAAAATATGGCAATTTAAGAATTTTTTTTTTTTTTTTTTGTTTAGGAAGCGCATCTCTAAAAAAGAGTCTGTCCCAAAGCTGATTACTGGTTTGGTTTGCCCGTCATGTTGAACTCGTCTGGTAGAATATTCTACAGATACAGCCACCGGCAAACTTTCAAACGCATGAAACTAACAGACGTGGCCGGTCACTACATACCCGGATTTTAATTTGCTCTTCTTTTCTGTTAGTAAGCAGATTTTGAAGAGACTCTTTTTAGAGCTGCTCATTTTTTTTCTAATATTCTAAATGGTATGGTATAGGTTTAGAGCCCGGTTCTGTAGAACACATCTTTTCACTTGAAGATGGAGCTGCTTTACCCTGGCGCTATTTTGACTTGGTTTTCTTATTTCACATGTCAATGAGAATCATATTATTTTTGCTATACCAGCAAGCCTTTCGCGTAGAACATAATAATTTTTTAGCTTTTGGCCTATTTTTGTTCTAGGCCGGATGGTTTACCCTCCCACCGGGTGGGGATGGTTGCCCGTGATATTGAACATGCCTGATGGAATATAGGGCATTCATTCTGCAACGTACAGCAACTGATTGCCCGCCGTCGGCATCGTGAAGTGGTCGCGTGAAGGGCGCAGTTCTTGTCAAAATGTTGTTAATCAGTTTACTACAAGCATCACTCTCTCCTCTCTCTCTCTCTGTATATATATATATATATATATATATATATATATATATATATATATATATATAAATATATATATATATAAATATATATATGTATGTTATTTATTAGTTTAAACGTTATTTTTAAATGGATATTCATATTTGAGTAGACGGCCTCATTTTTTTATTAAAATTTATCGAAATATACTGTTTAATAAATAATTAAAAACGGAACCTCTATTTTATTATATATATATATATATATATATATATGTGTGTGTGTGTGTGTGTGTGTGTGTGTGTGTGTGTGTGTGTGTGTGTGTGTGTGTGTGTGTGTGTGTGTGTATTAAGTTAAGTAATGAAATGATTGGTAATGCGTACGGATAATTCCAAGGAGGATGTAATCCAGGGAGCTCAATGTAAAAGGTTTTCAATGTAACCTCAATGTAAGATTTTTATGCTTGGAAATGTAATCTGAGGAAGCAGCAAAATATATTTTCCTGGGGAAATAAAACATAATCAATAGACGCTTAAAATTTTCTACTGTTTAATTATATATATATATATATATATATATATATATATATATATATATATATATATATATATATATATATATATATATGTATATATATATATATATATATGTATATATATATATATATATATATATATATATATGAAATTTATCTATAAATAGATTTACTATGTCACACATCATATTTAAATCTACCTATCTACACTTATTTATTTATCTATCGCTTTGTATACACATATATTTGTATATATATATACCTACAAACTTCTTTATATAGATATACGCTTATATATACATAGACATATTTACACATAAATATGTACACATTTATTTCACAATTCTTATTTAAATATATCTATCTAAATACATACATAAATGTATACATAATTATATACATGTAAGATAGATTATTTAAATATTTGTCTGCCTATGCAACATAGCCTATTCAAATCTATCTATCTATCTATCTATCTATCTATCTATCTATCTATCTATCTATCTATCTATCTCAGTGTGCTCATATATGTCTATCTATTCCACTCTGTTCAAATCTATCTATCTATCTATCTATCTATCTATCTATCTATCTATCTCAGTGTGCTCATATATGTCTATCTATTCCACTCTGTTCAAATCTATCTATCTATCTATCTATCTATCTATCTATCTATCTATCTATCTATCTATCTCAGTGTGCTCATATATGTCTATCTATTCCACTCTGTTCAAATCTATCTATCTATCTATCTATCTATCTATCTATCTATCTATCTCAGTCTCTTTATATCTAGCTACATACATGCTCACGCTTCTGCCTATATTCAGTGATGATAGTAATTTTTAAACTAAAATCTGTAGGAAATAACACTTTATTTCATATTCAGCGGTCCATATTAATCAGCTTCAAAATAATCCCCAACTTTGATTGGCTGATTAATAAAACGCTTTTTTTATGTCAATAATTTCCCATTTTTCCTTTTCTTTTATGGTTAACAGGTTTGCATGTAGAAATGTCATAACTTCCTTCCCTTTCGTTCGGCTTTTGCAACATTGTCTATTTGACGCTCTCTCACTAATTGTTACATTTTTGTCGCGTGATTGCTATCCCTTTAAATGATCTTTGGGAACGGAAATTTAAGCGATAACCATCTCTTCCCATTGTATGTTTAATAACTAAAATGCGCCTTGTTGTTATGTGGGTGTGCTGACATTTTCAGTCTTGTTTAGTGTGCCAATATCAAAATAAGACGAAGAATTTGAAACTCGAAGGAAAATAGAAATGAAAAACGGAAAGAAAAAGAAATGAAAGGAAGGAGGCGTGGAGGTGGAGTGGAGGAAGGCGGTGACGTAGAAGACAAAATTGAGACCGGGGGGGAAATTAGCAAATATTTAAACGGAAAATATGAATAGGATGAAAAAAAAAAAAAATAAAAGACGTACGATAAATGCTGGCAAGAGATATGAACGACACAAATGAAAAAATGGATTTTAAAGGCGGAAGAATGAATTGAAATTATTGAATAAAGGAATGATGTTGAACAAAAGAGAAAATAATAATTATAAATATTTTTAATCATTTCAGCCCAAGCAAGACAATAAAACCACTAAGACGCGAAGGAATTGTACATGCTGTATTTGTCGTATTGTCTGGTCTTTTGTACACCAACTTCGCCCCTCCGTCTTTCGTACACTGCATATTTATATTTTCTCAAATCTCGTGGTCGCCGTGATTTTGCGTTAATTTGATAAAACAATATGGCTTCCCCACGAGAATCTTTTTACGTACGGACGTCCATGAGATAAGTTTTTTCTTTTTCAAAACTGCAGGAATTATTTATTGTTAGTATATATAAAAACAAACTGCTATTAAGGAAAGAGAACAACAAAATTATAAGAATTAAGAAGACAGAAGGTAACGATTGACATTGCATTTAAATTTTTGAAGATCTAATTTGATTGGGAAGCAAGTAGCCAGAAGAGAGTTCCACAAGTGAGAAGTGTGATAATAAAAACTGTCAGCCATCTTAACTGTAAAACGATGAGATCTTACCTCCAGTCTAGTCAGTTATGTGCCATGCGTGATACACGCTTAGGCGATCATGTATCTTTCGATACAGTTCACTCTTAGCAATCATGTATCTTTCGATACATGTATTTTTCGATACATGATGAGACAGATTTTTTCCCCGCAGTAGGTTGCCATATCTTTCTGCGGTAGACCAGTTGCTAACTGTTATGATGTTGATTTGGGGTTAGTAGAGACAAACGCAAAATAACGCGTAACAATAAAAAGGGCTTTAATAGGCTGGAAAAAAGGTACAGAAATCGCCTGAGTATTCAATAACTAGTTCAGCTAAAAACTTCTCTGTCTCACTGTCTGTATTTATCTATCCACCCACGAGGATAAAATGTAGCACAAGGCCGGTTTAATGTGGGTATCTCCGAGCCCGTAGGCTCAGCCAAAAATATAACCTTTTTGAAGCCGCCTAGACGGGTTCAAGGCCTGTCTACCTCCCCGGACGAAACCTTGCCCTTCGGCAAAGCCTCGTCCGGGTTCCTCTCTGCTAATGCAGAGAGTTCGACAGACGTCGAGATCTCTGTCTCTCTGTCTGTATTTATCTATCCACCCACGAGGATAAAATGTGGCACAAGGCCGGTTTAATGTGGGTATCTCCGAGCCCGTAGGCTCGGCCAAAAAATATAGCCTTTTTGAAGCCGCCTAGACGGGTTCAAGGCCTGTCTACCTCCCCGGACGAAACCTTGCCCTTCGGCAAAGCCTCGTCCGGGTTCCTCTCTGATAATGCACAGAGTTCGACAGACCTCGAGATCTCTGTCTCTCTGTCTGTATTTATCTATTCACCCACGAGGATAAAATGTGGGACAAGGCTGGTTTAATGTGGTTATCTCCGAGCCCGTAGGCTCGGCCAAAAAATATAGCCTTTTTGAAGCCGCCTAGACGGGTTCAAGGCCTGTCTACCTCTCCGGATGAAACCTTGCCCTTCGGCAAAGCCTCGTCCGGGTTCCTCTCTGCTAATGCAGAGAGTTCGACAGACGTCGAGATCTCTGTCTCTCTGTCTCGCCCATGTCAACGGACATGTCACTATTTAAAGTCCTTGTTCACAGACGCAGACAAGTTCATCTTCAAGAGGGGTGGTTGGTTTCCGACACAACACTAACCAAGGTTAGAGAACACAGTCTGTTCTGGTATTTACCCATAGCTGAAGGTAGAAGAAGAGGATTCATACCTTTCCCAAGGGTATTAGCACGTAAGTGAATGTGATGGATTCGACTGGAATTCGAACTCGGCTCTACGATTCCTCAATCCGGGCCGCTATCAATCACTCCTCATGTCTCAGTCTACCTCCCAGTCTAGTACATAGAGTAGAGTTCATCAGAACAATTACCATGATTGGGAAGAAAAGAAACAAAAGACAACGAGAAGGGGAAGAGTTGTTTCTATTTGAAAGAATTAATAGCCAAAAATTAATAATGGAATTTATTATAATGATTTAGTAAGCGTCGACGTGGCACAAGCCCAAAAGTAGGGAACAGCGAGCGAGGATCGAACTTGCTACTCAGTTGTAATTGATCACACGAGACAAACTTGTTAACCATTACACTTCCACATAAATACAACACTGAGTTTTCTCATAGTGAACGGTGTCACTGTGAAAGGACAACCATTGTTTTAGACGTCTGCTGGGTCTCAACTTACTTCCAGACCTCAAGAGGATCTCATGTTCGCTCCATTGGCGAAGATGCTGGTAAAAATGGCCAATTATTTGTCTCTGTCAGAAATCACTTGACATCTTTTTGCTGTCCTTTTGAAAAGACAGCAAACGAAGTATTTCACAATCTTCACCTTTGAGGGTGCGAGGCATCAAAAATCATGCACGCAGTCATGGGTAGGAAAAAGTTAATTCTGCAATTGCTTTCCCGCAGACGCAAGATCACTAGCCTATGGCTCCTCCTGTAATCGGTATTTTCAGCAGAAATTGTCTGATGAGCTCAATTTTTCAGTTCCACAATGCCAGATTATTACTTCTCGCACACGACACTCTACTTCCACGGAATCGAATCACACTAATGTATATATATATATATATATATATATATATATATATATATATATATATATATAGTGCGTATTTAGGCAGCAATCCCTCATTTATACATGTTTCATTAAAGTCGACAGACAAGGTACTGTGATTAAGGTTTTTATTTATTTTTTCTTGTGTAGAAACAGTCCAAATGTTCTGTAAGTCCGAGCCTTTTCGGCTATACTTTTAACCATTATCAAGGATGATTTTATTTTTGCTTTTTAACTGGATGTATGGTTTGTGTGTATGTATCTAGAGTTATAGGCATGTTTTATTTTCCGAACACAGTCATCAAATTGTGGCCGTGTTCGTAGTTAATATTATTGAATTTTGGCTTTGTCTGCTTCATTAGTAAGGCTTCCATAACTTTAAAACTTTTTTAGATATGTAGATGAGGTTATTATGCTTATATATTCTACTAGTATATTTCGGATGGAATCTGGTATGTTTGTGTATGTAGTCAAATGGGTTCTAATGGAGCAGTGGTCGGATAAGTGTAACTTAATTCGTCTGGATTGGCATTTAGTAGTGTGACCGATGTAATTATTTATGACTTCGTTTCACATTAATTTCAATTTAATGAAACACACACACATATAAATATATATATATATATATATATATATATATATATATATATATATATATATATATATGAAGAAATATAAATTTAAGTTATGCTATGGGATAAAATTCTTAATATCAGAGATAGAGCGCATGTAAATATAAAAGTGAACATTGAAGTCAACACTCAGAGAGTCTGAGTATTGACTTCAAACTTCATTTTTATATATATATATATATATATATATATATATATATATATATATATATATATATATATATGCTGGACAATAAAAAATATTAAGAAAATAAAATCTTCAGACACACTGGGTTGTATATTAATATTCTTTCGTTTTTATTATTATTATTTCATTTAGATTCCTCGACTAGTTTCGGCCAACATGCCCATCATCAGGAGAAAAAAAATTCTGCTTGCTGATAACAGTGAACTACATATATATATATATATATATATATATATATATATATATATATATATTTGGTTGGATTGATGTGAGTTTGTGACCCTGCAAAAATGTGAAACCCAGGGTCACAAACTCACATCAATCCAACCAAATATGTTAGCTCTATCTCTGATATTGGGCGCTTTCTAATAAGTACCGCGCATATAATATATATATATATATATATATATATATATATATATATATATATATATATATATATATATATATATACACGCTTTTCACATATGTATATTAGGTTGGAGCAAAAATAATGTCGTAATAATGTCGTTTTTTGACGTATTTTTAACGTCAAAAAACGACATTAGTACGTCATTATTTTTGTACCAAGCTAATATTTACATATATATATTTGCATATATATATATATATATATATATATATATATGTGTGTGTGTGTGTGTGTGTTTGTGTGTGTGTTTGTGTGTGTAAAATGTCTGTAAAAGAGGCATTTTATTTCAAATAGAGTTATTCATCAACTTAAATAACATTTGAAGCAATAACAATATCGGATTAAAAATATATGCATCAATTCTTTCGAAAATTATATAAACTAGAAAGAGCAGTGAACATTTCACTCATTTCCGCTTTGGATTTTCTGATGAATCGTAATTCTTAACTCTTACTTTAGTAAATGATTGTGTAAGCTCAAAACGAGATCTACGACAATAAATTATCCGTATAAATTCCCCTATCGCATCGTTACATATTTCAGCTTTAAGAATATGCAATAACAACTATAAATATGAATGCTGGTCTTTATTTTAAGAATTGTGTAGAAAAAGATTACCGTTTCATTGAAACAGCCGTTAAACACTTATGCCTTTCTTTCTGTCTTCCCTTCTTTCTTTTTACTTTTATTTATTTATTTCATTCTTTCTTTTGTATGCCTTAATTTTCTACGCAGTCAAAACCGGAATAGTCCATTATTTATGAGGTACTAGCAAGAGAGTGAATATTGTAGAAAAAGATTACCGTGTCATTGAAACAGCGGTTAAACACTTTTATCTGCCCTTCTTTTCTCTTCTTTTTTCCTTTTTTCTTTCTTTCTTTCTTTCTTTCTTTCTTTCTTTCTTTCTTTCTTTCTTTCTTTCTTTCTTTCATTTGTATGCCTTAATTTGCTACGCACTCAAAACGGAATAGTCCATTATTTATGAGGTACTAGCAGGAGGCGTTAAATACTTCTACATTCCCTAACATAAACATGACTCTTAATAATAATTTTAAAGTAATTCATAATGTTATTTTATTTATGGTAACTGTTATTTTGCCATAGTCGGCTTCCATTGTTCGGGGCGTCTGAAAATGATGCTTTTTTTCGAGGTCGCCATCACTTGTAGTCTTTCTGGTTAAGATCAAACTGTAGTATCTATTCTTATCATCTTAGTATGGTTCTCTCTTCACTTCTATCTTCCCTTCTTTCTTTCTTTCTTTCTTTCTTTCTTTCTTCCTTCCACCTCTTTCTTTCTTTCTTTCTTTCTTTCTTTCTTCCTATCTTGCTTTCTTTCTTTCTTTCTTTCTTCCTTTCTTCACCCTCTTTCTTTCTTTCTTTCTTTCTTTCTTTCTTTCTTTCTTTCTTTCTTTCTTTCTTTCTTTCTTTCTTTCCCCTCTTTCTACGCGACCGAAACGGGGAATAGTCCATTATTTATGCGGTATTTACAGGAAATAACAGTCGTGCTATCTAACGAATGGAGGGAGTAAGCACAATTATAATAGGAGAGAGAAAGAGAGAAAGAGAGGGAGAGAGAGAGGGGGGAGGAGAGAGAGGAAAGAGAAAAAGATTAGAGAGAAAGAAAGGGGGAGAGAGAGTGAAAGAGAGATATGATCAGCTCTTAATTTACACTCACCATCCATGCTTTGCCGATTTTTGTGTTCCTTAATTTTTACTTCTCCATTCTTTTATATATATATATATATATATATATATATATATATATATATATATATATATACACACAATACTGCCTTGAGATACGAGTAACTCAAAATGCTTGAATCTCAAATCAATTTCCACCATTGAGACGAAGGGAAATATTTCTGCTTCTTTTCCGGTCCTTAAAAATCATCCTTATTTTCTTAAAACTCACGCCTATTTTTTGTATCTGTGGGTTTCTTACATGCAAAAATGTGTGAATAAACAGAAAATGTAGTTTACAAACAATAAAATAAAAGAGAAAAAACAAATTGCAAAGTAATAAACTATACTAAACCCGGAAGTTCTGACGAGTCTTACATCAACAGGCCGGGGGGGTGCGAGAAAGGGGGTATAGCAACAACTAGCGTAGCAACGGCTAACCTAGCCTAGCAACGGCTAACCTAGTCTACCATACCGAATATTAACTTTAGGAAAATTTAAAATAATTTAAAACATTTACATTTTATCCATTTCATCATACTTATTATAAAACCCAGGTTGTGTGTGTGTCTGTTCGTTTATATATTGGATCGGATTTCCTACATTTTTCAGCCGATTTCAACAAAACTTCACAGGACTACGTAAAATTACCTTGTGGTGGTTCTGACAGCGCCAAAAATTGCAAAAACACAATTCTATTTGCACGAAATCAATTTGAAAACACGATTAAGAGGATCGCTATCGCGAGAATGAAAAGGGGACAACTCATATCGAGTTATATTTATTATAAAAACCAAGTTGTGTGTGTGTGTTCGTTTATATATGGAATCGGATTTCCTACATTTTTCAACCGATTTCAACAAAACTTCACTTTCTTTTTGGCAGGTAGTGTTTCTTATTGTCTTGCACACTTTTTTCTTTATTTTTTACATTCAGAATGCTTGAAAAATTCCATTTACAAGACAATTGTTTATAATAAAATCTATTCAATCGGTAGACTCATAACGATTGAAAACAATGTTTTTGTTTGAGTTTGACCAATTCGTAAAAAAACCAAAACAAAACAAAACAAAAAAAACTAATTAAGACATGCGTGTCCGTCAACCTTAAACAATAATCTTTGTCAATTTTATTTTTCAGTCATTATGATGGTCGATACTTGATCTATCTCTTACTGTTACATCCCCGGGCAACGCCGGGTTCTACTGCTAGTTCTTTCTATGTGCCGTGTCCTTTCAGAACGTAGGCGATCATGGCTCTTCACCTCCCTCTATCCCTTGCAGCTTTCAGCAAGCACCTTCCCTCTTCTTCCTCCTCCAGACAACGTTCTTTCATCCACTTGCTTAAGTCCGCTAGATATGTCATGCGTTTTTTTCCCCAGTCTCTCTTTTCCACTATTCTCCAGACCCTTCCTCATTATGTGTTCCAGGAACTTCAGTTTCCTCTTTCTGTTATTAAGTATAAGCCTCCTCCTTGTTTGCAACCTCTCTAAGATCTCATCGTTGCCCACACGCTCGGTTCATGATATCCTTAGCATCCTTCTGTAGAACCACATCTCCGTCGCCTCGAGTCTCTTCTTTATCTTTAAGGAAATCGTCAAACATTGCTGCCGTAAAGAAGGACAGATGTCACGTAATAGTTCAATATTCTTTTCTTCGTTACCAAAGAAATCTTCCTGTTACCATTCACCTGAGAAAGCGGTTGCATCCGACTGACAGTTGCTGTATTTCTGAACAAGCTTGGCGCTATACATTGCATCTATATAGAAATTTCGACCTGTTGATACTATTTAAGGATCCGGTTTTAGGTTAATGATTTGGTTTTGCAGCAGCTTGCAGTTTGGGGCGAAACTACCCCATAAACACATTTTTTTCCTATGTCCACTTTCCTTATCTTCTATACTAAATTTGTTGTAACTGATTTACACGTCGAGAAGAATAATTCAATCGCTTATTGAGTAGACGTGTCCACCGAGCAGTTTATTTAACCAACTTCTCTACGCTTTTAATGAATGACAGACGAGAAACAGTGGTCTAAGTGATCTTAGATTATATTAAAATGGAATGAGCAAGTACCGTTACTGGTGTATTTGAGCTGTGAAAAAGCGGGCAGGAATCACAGAAAGCTCATCGGCGGATCTAAGACATTCAAAACATATTAGTTTCGTGCAAAAATAATGACGAAATAATGTCGTTTTTGACGTATTTTTTAACGTCAAAAAACGACATTATTACATCATTATTTTTGCACCAACCTAATAGCTATTGGGAGGACGTTAAAATAAATCTTCGTTCGAAGCTCCATCGATTGATTCCTATCTGTTTTTAATATATTTATGATGCGTTTTTTATCTTTCTTTTTCTTTTTTTTTTTTTTTTTTTTTGTAAATGTTTACATTTTAGTTTTAAAAAGAAAACCTATATCGCTTGAGCAATCATAGCAAACAAGGTTGATTATTCATGAAGCTACGTCAGGAGTGCCACTTGTTCTTGTAATATCAACATTCAGATAGATGTTTAACTACGCAATCAAGTAAAATTTAGTAGGTAAAGAAAGGAAAGACCGTGTACGGGAAAATAAATCATTGTCTTAAGAAAAAAAAAAAAAAAAATCTCGTAAAAATACCGCCGAAAACAATCGCAGTAATGAAAAGTTAGGAATTTCAGAATTTCAGAATTGCAGGACGGATCCGACATGGAATGTTTTTAATTTGTTTATGGAGTCGGTCTGATTCCAAAATGGTATGAATGGTGTAAATATAAAATGCGTCTCTCGCCAAGAATCGAATCTGTATTATTAGGTTGGTGCAAAAATAATGACGTAATAATGTCGATTTTTGACGTATTTTTAACGTCAAAAAACGACATTATTACGTCATTATTTTTGCACCAACCTAATTCTTTCATTTTGGTTAACTATTTTCAAGCCAGCCGTGTTTTACCATTAAGCCACAAGAAACATTTAGAGTAAAAACCAAGGTAAATTACCCGTATTCACACTTTATACTATATAATAAATGCGAATATCACGGTGTCACTGTGTGTCACTTTATACTCCTAGAGTCCGTAGCCCAAAATATCATACCATTCTGAAATCAGGCCGATTACGTGAACAAATTAAAAATATTCTGGAGTGGATCTGAACCCGCAATCCTAAAATTTTGGATTCCCCATTTTCATTACGGCAATTTATATTTTTATGTGATTTTTTTTTTTACGACGAATTATTTGGTACGACAACAATTTTTATAACTGGGAAATAAATTTGGGATAATCGAAATTAATTGCGAAATCCAGCAAAAGTCACCCATGAAATAATAATTATTGTACGGAAAGTAAGGACCTACGTACATCAAATTATCTTACAATTAAATGGCAGAAGAGGAATTATCGTTAAACTTTTAAAAACTAAGCTTAAATATTAATGAAATAAATGCAGTGATCAAATTTGAGTTCTTGTAGTTTATTGTTACCGATGGCATCTACTCCTCCCTACCTACTTTGATGAATGCTCAATAAAGGGGCGGCTTTTAAGCTATAAAAGATGATTTATTTCATTTATGGTGTTTAATTTGTACCATAGTAGATTCGAGTATATTGAGTATTTTTTCTTGCAATGGGTTGCAATCTGTTTTGTTCTGGTTTTATTAACTAATATTTGTCTTATACTAATAGTTGTATTTTGACTGTTTGCTCTGTGATGGTCGATAGGTGAGTGAATTGCACTAACTTCCACTAGGTGACAAGTTAAGCTACGGAAGAGCGTAGTGCATGTGTAGCCAACAAAAGAATTTAATGTTATTTCTTTGATTATTGGTATTCGAGAGGCACTCTCCCAAAGGATATGAGAATTCATAAACAACATTGTGTTTGCATCCGGGGGGATTTCATGTATTTATCAGAATCAATAATCGATATGACATAAAATAAATAAATAAATAAGTAATATATATATATATATATATATATATATATATATATATATATATATATATATATATATATGTGTGTGTGTGTGTGTGTGTGTGTGTGTGTATGTTTTTGTGTATGCCTCAGTGTTAGGTGAGTAAAGTTGGCTACGAATTCGGCTGAATTGTAAATATGAAAGAGAATTTGTAAAAATTGACATCACAAAAAGAATTTCATTTCACAACGGCAAACTTTAACGACTAATGTAGCGTTTGTTCTTGTTTAAATATATATATATATATATATATATATATATATATATATATATATATATATATATATATATATATATTGTGACAATGGGTTTCACGCCCTTGCGAACGTCGATCGCAAGAGCGTGAAACCCAGGGTCACAAACTCACATCATTGCAACTAAATTTGTTAGCTCTATCACTGAGCACTTTCCAATAAGTATCGCGCATATATAATATATATAATAATATAATATATATATATATATATAGGATATATACATGACTGACCAATAAACGTCAAACAACACAAAAGTAAAAGTACTGGAATTTCTTTCTTCTTTTGCCTTCATATCTCTGTTTCTGACGAAGCTTTAATAAAAGTGAAACATCTTAAACTGATAAACATTTTCTATTTATTTTCTCATCTTATCACACACACACACACAGATATAAATATATATATAGATAGATAGATAGAGAGAGACAGACAGACAGACAGACAGAAAGGGAGAGTGACGTACAAATTTGCTTAAATTCAAGAAGAATTATAACTGTTGATATCCATTCTAAACTGAGAATGAAAAACAAGCGTTCAGACGATAAATATTTAAGGATAAATGGCCGACGTTGTAGATGACGACGTAAGATGCCGTCGTATAATGGCTTCCGAAGAAAGTCTGTTTTTTCTATGAAAGCGTTTCGCTAAATAAACTAAAGACGTTGACAAGTAGAAAAATGAGATACTGTCATAATACTTGTAATTCCCTGGGTATTAAAATAAGGCCCAATTTATTCATGGGAAGATTTTGATACATTCAAAAGTTGATTGCTGCAAACGAAGCCCTGGAAGGTTGATATTAACGTATAACGAAAGATGGGGGTAATACATACATGCGTATCTATATCTATCTATCTATCTATCTATCTATCTATATATATATATATATATATATATATATATATATATATATATGAATAAAGAAAAAAGTAAAACTTAACTTAGCCGACGTATTTCGTCTTCTGAGGGAATTTATCAAGGCATTCGCCTTTTTGTTTTAATTATTATCTTCCTTTTACAGAAGAACTTTAGCAGAAGTTTTTACATACACACACATACAAACATATATATATATATATATATATATATATATATATATATATATATATATATATATATATACTTATACGATATAAGATGGGGCAATATATATATATATATATATATATATATATATATATATATATATATATATATATATATGTGTGTGTGTGTCTGTGTGTGTGTCTGTGTATTAACCCCATCTTATATCGTATATATATATATATATATATATATATATATAAGATGGGGTTAATATATACAGGTGTATACTTATACGAAAAAAATAATGAAGCTAATACACACACATACACACACACAGACACAAACAATCACACACGCACGCACACACACACACACACACACACACACACACACACACATATATATATATATATATATATATATATATATAATAATAATAATAAACAATAAAATCCAATATTACTTCCTATGTGAATAGGCTATTTCGGCAGACTATTTCGTCTATCTTATCAACCCCGGTGTGGACTCAGTCCGTGTCTATATAGATGGCGTGACAGCAGGAAGTAGAATTTATTTATTCTTCATATATATATATATATATATCTTAGGTTGGTGCAAAATAATGACGTAATAATGTCGTTTTTTGACGTATTTTTAACGTAAAAAACGACATTATTACGTCATTATTTTTGCACCAACCTAATATATATATATATATATATATATATATATATTTGCATGATGAAAATGCTCTCAAAAATTTTTCTCTCACACGCTTAGAAATATTACACTAAATTCACTTAAATTAACGATTGTTCATCAGGATTTCGGCATTTACTATTCCTTGGCTTTAATTCCCCAAAATCAGCAACTCTCTCCTAATTGAGCCAAAAAATTTGGCTGACTTCCAAACAGAAAAGTTTGGTCAAAAATCGTTACGTAATTTGAAAAAGAGTATGTCGAAACGAAGGCAAATTACTGAAAAGCCCTTTTATTGGGCGGCGTCAGAACTTTTCCCATCATACATTGCGTAGACTAAGCAATAATTCATAGCTATGTCGATTGGAAGTGACGTGCACAAGTCTTAAGGTTGTCCGTGGGTTTTGTTTCCAACATGTGTTGTGTTAGTTAATGGAATTGCCCCTTTGCCCGACGGTGACAGCAGCCAGCGTTAGGATTCGGCTGACATTGACGTCAATTTCGTGATTAGCTGAGGCAGGTTGCCACTCCGTTTCTTGTGAACGTGTGAAGCGAAAGAGAAGCAAATTCAATTTTATCTCTACTTGGTAGCTGATCATGCAGAGTGCATTTTCTTCCATTTCTTTATCGCCATGTTTGATCATATTGACCTATCGATTAGGCTGTCTATTGATCAAGCTAGACCTGTCTCTTTATATCACTCTTTTTCACTTTCTGATTCGCATTTAGGTATAGGGACCTTTATTTCTTATATCTTTGTCATCGTTCTTGTACTCTGCAAACTGATAAGACAAAAGAGCAAATACGAAACGGTTATGAATTTAACATGTTTCAATTTCATTAAAACTTCGTCAGAGAATGAAATATGAAGAAAATAAGAATTCTTGCATTTTTACTTTTGTGCTGTCAGATTTTTATTGGTTAATCGTGTGCAAGAGGACACTTTGCTTCAATGGCGTCTGTAAAAGGGACATGAGGGCGATAGACCTGGACATAGACATCGAGAGAATTTCGAAGGTCCTTCTATATTGGGACCTGGTCACCGGCAAGAGGGAACGAAGGAGATCTCATTTTCGCATCAGACACGTCTGCAAAAGGGACATGAGGGCGATGGACATGGACATCGAGAGGTGGGAAGACGTTGCCAACGATCGTTCATGCTGGAGATGCGATTTAAAGCATGGGCTGGAGCGAGGAGAGCAGAAGCGAAGGTTTGCCGATGTAAAGAAGCGTATTACGAGCGAGTTTGTATGGTTCTTTCTTTTTATGTGTCATGCCCTTTCAGGACGTAGGCGATCATGGCTCTCCACCTCCGTCTATCTCTTGCGGCTTTCAACAAGTTCCTTTCCTCTGATTCCTCCCCCAGACCACGTCGTCATCCACTTGCTTAAGGCCGCTAGGTATATCATTCGTTGTTTTCCTTTGTCTCACTTTCCCGCTATTCGACCCGTGAGTATCAGATTCTCCGGACCCTTCTTTCTCATTATGTATCCCAGGAACTTCAGTTGCCTCTTCCTGTTAAGTATAAGCCTTCTGCTTGTTTACATCCTCTCAAAAACCTCATCATTGCTCACACGCTCGGTCCATGATAATCTTGTCATCCTTCTGTAGAACCACATCTCCGTAGTCTCGTGTCTCTTCTTCATCTTTGAGGGAATCGTTCAACGCCCTTTGGTATAGTGGAACACACCTATTCTATAGTTAATAGATTCTCCCACCTATAATAAGTAGGAGTAGTAAGAGTAACAAGTGAGTCGTCAGTAAGTTGGTCAGTCAGTCGATGTCGGACGACCGTTAGTCGGATATTAAAGTATCAGCCACCACAACTAGATTACTGCATCATTACCTATTATATCAAGTTCCTAACGTTTTGTACGTCAAACCTATTTTAGGACCGACAGTACAAATACAAGCCTCCACTGTGAAACCACTACATAACAAAAATACAATTCACCTAATTTGAACTTTTATTATCGCATAGATTTTCATACTAAAATCAGTGTATAAGCTTTTATCTATAAATATTGAATAATATAACGTGATATATTAACTTATTAAAAATTATTTAGTTATAAATGATATTTTTATCTTAAAAAAAATTGAAGGAAAGAAAATACACGGCCGCACGTTTCCGTCTCCTGTCGACGTAGACTCTCCCAAAAGTCGTTTTTTTCTTGATTTTCTAAAAGATTTCTAAAGATTTTCTAAAAAAAATCATCTCAGAACCCTTACAAATTCATTTATTAACTCTCTAACTTGATGGCTTTCGTGCCTTAGAATAATATTATAAAAATGTATTTTCATGTAAGCTCTCTCCGACATTGCCAGCATTTTTGGATGAGGAAAGTTTTACTATATTTACACAATACGAAAAAATTCAATAATATTTTTTTTCTGTACACCAATTAACAATGACTTCTGTACCAGTCTTATAGAGGCTAGCCTACATTTTTTTTCTCTGTTTGGTTGGGTCTCTTGCTCGGAGTTGAAGGTATTGATTTACTTTGTCGATTGATTCGATGCAGGAATTTGGTGCACTTAAAAAAAAAGATTGTCTTTCCAGTAGCATTCTGCATCGTTTCTTAAAACCCAAATCACTTTCATAGTCGGATTAATAATTTCTTTCAATGATATGTGAATAGTTTGTTTTTTTTCCTGAGAATTTTGCACAAAACAGCTTCTCTGTTAGCAGTAAGAGAAAGAGACTTGAACAAAGTAAACTAAAAACTGCCTTGAAACTTTCAATAACCTCAAAAGCAAGCTAATAACATTTTGTCATAACCGAGCAGACCCCGAATTATCACCCCTGATGAGGCATCGCTTCACCCTCAATTCGTTCATCTACTTGACATCTATCGATCTCAGTTGGAACTGTTTACCCCAGACATCAACTGGAACTCATGTATGAGATTCATCGCTTAAGAGGTTTGAAAAAATTTTAACCTCCTAATATCTGTCTCCACCTTCTATCTTTACGAGGGTCTACCCAGATAGAAATTGGTCGTATAACTCTATAGATACTTCCATGGAAAGTGCTCGGACGAAATACAGTTTTTAGTTCCACCAGATCTAGCTTTCAAGCCTATGACCCGCAATGCCCCTTACATAGCAGTAAACTGTTCATATTACCTTCTTATTCCATCGGTGAGAGGTAAGTTCCACTCAAATAGCATCTGCCCATGAACGACTACTCTCTGGAAAAGAGTCCCAAGAGGATATTTTCCCCGGTTACTATAATCTGTTCAAGTATAACCATTATCTGCCCCTCCTATCCATAGAAACTACTCCTTAACTCTAGCTAGGCTGAAAATTACGGTGTGATGCTAGAACTGTGAAATCGTGAATGCATTAATATAAACTCTTCTTATTAATAACTGCACTGTTCCTTTCCAGGTTGGAGCAGGGGCTGAAAAATTTATAGGCTGAAAATTACGGTGTGATGCTAGAACTGTGAAATCGTGAATGCATTAATATTAACTCTTCTTATTAATAACTGCACTGTTCCTTTCCAGGTTGGAGCAGGGGCTGAAAAATTTATAGGCTGAAAATTACGGTGTGATGCTAGAACTGTGAAATCGTGAATGCATTAATATAAACTCTTCTTATTAATAACTGCACTGTTCCTTTCCAGGTTGGAGCAGGGGCTGAAAAATTTATAGGCTGAAAATTACGGTGTGATGCTAGAACTGTGAAATCGTGAATGCATTAATATAAACTCTTCTTATTAATAACTGCACTGTTCCTTTCCAGGTTGGAGCAGGGGCTGAAAAATTTATAGGCTGAAAATTACGGTGTGATGCTAGAACTGTGAAATCGTGAATGCATTAATATAAACTCTTCTTATTAATAACTGCACTGTTCCTTTCCAGGTTGGAGCAGGGGCTGAAAAATTTATAGGCTGAAAATTACGGTGTGATGCTAGAACTGTGAAATCGTGAATGCATTAATATTAACTCTTCTTATTAATAACTGCACTGTTCCTTTCCAGGTTGGAGCAGGGGCTGAAAAATTTATAGGCTGAAAATTACGGTGTGATGCTAGAACTGTGAAATCGTGAATGTATTAATATAAACTCTTCTTATTAATAACTGCACTGTTCCTTTCCAGGTAGGAGCAGGGGCTGAAAAATTTATAGGCTGACAATTACGGCATGATACTACAGCTGTGGAAGGTATTCATTTTAAATCTTATTAATAATTGCATTGTTTCTTTCTAGGTAAACTGACATCTGACTTTTCAAAGTGGATTTAAAATATAATTATTAGCAACTTCTCTTGAAAATGGACAGAATTTGCCATTGTTGATTTATCAAGTACCCACAGTAAAAGGGTTTGGCCCCAAAAATACATTCATACCGATATGGTTGCTACATTAGGGGATGATGTTCCAGCTTTTTAAACAGTTAAAAAGTGGACATCTGAATTTACAACGGGAAAAGAAAATCTTGAAGTGATCCCAAAATCTGGACGTCTAGCAATTGCCACCACTGAGGAAAACATTGATCATATTCACCACATGCTGTTGGAGGATAGAAGATTGACTCTAAATCAAATAGTCAATGCTATTAGGATATTACGTGAGAGAGTTGAAAATATTCTGCACACTGAACTTTCATATCATGTATTTTATCTTTTTTTGATATAACATAGTCGACTGAAAAGTTCACTGACTACGACGGGAAACTCCGAAATCTTGCATGCTTTAATTTCAACTATTCATACTAATAACAGTAATAACGGGTTAGCTTGTATTGACTGTTAAAAAGACTTCCGAAATAACTAGTATCAGGTCATCCTATAAGTTCTGTCCGAATTTTGAATAAAGAAAACAAATGACCAAATGTTACATTTAATTACAGATTCAATCAACAATGTATTTCCCAAATTATCTATGACATCCTTCCATCTATTAACAAGCTTACTATTAATAATTCCATTACTGTAAAATTCTTTTGGCTTTGATTCGAAGAACTCACAAATGTCAGTTTTAACCTCTTCTTGTGTTACGAAAGCTGTTTCTTCCAAATGATTCTGTAAGCTACGAAACAAATGGTAGACTGAAGGAGCAAGATCGGGAGAATAAGGTGGATGAGGAATTTTCTCTAAACCAAGTTCTTCGATCTTTTGTGACGTGATTCTTGCTGTGTGGGGTCGCGCATTGTCCTGATGAAACATCAACTCTTTTCGATTCACTAGAGCAGGCCTTTTTTTCTCAAATCTTGGTTCAAACGCT
>OZ010597.1:60785613-60788113 GCA_963932145.1 Acanthosepion lycidas | reverse complement strand
TCGCTTCGACTGCGACAGCAGTGCGTACGATCCGCTACCACGATAATGGTTAATGGGACTCGTGATCGAGTGCATTATCAAATCTAAAAGTTTATGAATACACGTTACTTTCCTAAAGCCATTTTAGCTGATGCCTATTTTCTTCTTGAAAAGGTCATTTTTGTATCCGAGGGAAGAAAGGAATTCGGAAAGAATTTCCACAGGCGAGAAGTGCGAAAAGAGAAACTGCTCCTTGCATATATCAAGAAATACTTGACAAAATTCAAAGGGTCTATAATGTAATCAACCATGATCTGGCATCTCGACTTCAGGCACTTTCTCGACGACGTGAGTTGACTTCCGTCTGTGTTTTTTGCGCATATTTTCATGACAACTGTTCTGCTAAAACTTTTATCCTCAATGCCTCGACTGGATGAATTTAATCACGCTACTGTAGTGGAAGATAGGTCTCACTTTTTTTTTTTTTTTTTACCAGCAAGATGAAACCTTCTCTTCCATTCTAACAACTTCTTTTCTCGTACTTCTCGCCTTTTGTAACGTCTCATTTTCTAACTCTCTCAGTACCCCGCTGGCGTCTTAGGGATATTAGCGCCTTGCTGAGTGGGGGTGAGGTTTAAAGAAGTGTGAGGAAGACGGTTTCAAACATATTAATTAGCATTCATTAACTTGTTTCAAATCTTTCTCTTGTTTTTTGTTTTTAAATGAACGAACACGAGAGAAATAAATAAACGAATGCATAGCAGCTTTCGTTTTATTTATTTCTCTAGACATAACAGACTTCATTTAAACTATTATTCTGATGATATACTTATTCATTTAGAAGAACATCGCTAGAAAAAAAAAGCACGCAGCCGTTTGAAATTTCTGTACAGAGATGTAAAATAGTAGTACAAATCTTTATCTCGGCGACCGCGCAGTATTTTAACAATCGATAGTAATTTTCTCTTCGCTACATTTAAACGAGACTCACTGAAAATAGAACAATGGGGTCTCTACGAACACCGAATTACAATGGTCTAAAATCATTACTCTTTATAATTTTATACCACTTACGTTGTGTTCAGTTTTTGGATTGGTCTATTGGCAGTTCCTCAGTAGGGATCCCAACGTTGCATCAGAAACTGAGTCAACGACGAACTATTTTGTTGAGGTTTCTTTTTACACACTTTATTAAAGGCGTTGGGGCATAGTAGGCATCGTTTATTTGAGGAAACCACGCGGTGAAGGGGGATATAGTGAACGGATATTACTGTCGGCTAGCTAATCATCCTCTCCATGAGGTAGCTTGTCCCTCTACTGAAATGAAACTGCGGCATGCAAATGAATCTGGAAGAGTAAATGATCGGAGATCTTGACTTCCCTACTCTCGTAACCGGAACGCCAGTTTTCCAATGTTTTTCTTTCTTGTATTAAAATGTAAAATAAGGACAATTCGTTGCGGTAAGGGTTTCGAGCCCACAGATTTTAAATTACGCCCACTGATTTCGGATCGTCGGAGTTCTAACCAGTACGTTAGAATTTGATATGTTTATCTATACTAAGCATTCTGTAACATAACGTTCTTGCACGTTTAACTTGAATTTCGAAAATTAGTTTTGATTCGCTTTTATTTTATATTCAATGATGGTCGACTTAACGGATGTACTTCTGCAAAAGAAGACCTGAATAGTGTTGGAGTTCTTGGGTACCCTGGTGTACTAGTGAGCCAGCCAAAATGAGCTGACTCATTTTATAGTTCACCAATAGAAGGATTAACCAATCAGCAGGCTGAAAATATTCAATGCGACGTGTATAAAGGCGGACATGTTTTTCCCGAATACTCACTGCCAGCCTTTGATAACCCGGACGAGGCTCCGGCGAAGGGCAGAGTCTCGTTCGGGGAGGTTGACTAACCCTGAACCCGTTTATACGCGTTCGAAGAGGGAATATGTTTGGCCGAGTTAATCCTGGCCTTATGCCACATGTAACCCTCGTAGGGCCAGCCTTTGATATCGAAGACTGAAGAATTACGGAAAAGCTGCTGGGTGTATTGGCGATATAGTCAGATTCAGTAGAGTGTCTGACTCGTGAGTGTTAATCTTTAACTTTGTTTTATTGAACAGATTACGTACTGCGCTGGCTTCTACATTCATAGACTATGGAGAACATGGTCAACAAAGAGAAAATGAGGGCTTGGAGAATTAGACACTCACAGGAAATATTCAAGTAAGTGGACAGAGGGAAACATAGAATAACCTATCTAACCAGCTTTTGTAAATGGCAGGTAGAACAGAGATTAGGAAGGATAGATAAAAGAGAAAAGCTAATTAGGACTTCTTTTAAAATCATTTCAGCACATGCAAGGCGGGAATGCCACTAGTTCGCACGGGGTTATAGAGAGTGAAAGTGAGAGAAAAATCTGGGTATAGGGAAGATTGAGGCAAGGACAAAAACTGAACGGGATTCAAGAAGATAGATCGTGATTGACATTTCATTTACATCTTTGAAGAGTGTAGTTATC
>OZ010597.1:60678113-60775613 GCA_963932145.1 Acanthosepion lycidas | reverse complement strand
TATGTTGGACATACACACGTTATATATATATATATATATATATATATATATATATATATATATATATATATATATGTGTGTGTGTGTGTGTGTGATTGGGCATTTGAGAAGTAATCCCATATTTATACAAGTTTCATTAAAAATGTCCCAAAAGTGCTGCAGTTAAGTTTTTAATTAATTTTTCCTGTGTAGAAATTGCCGGAATGTTCTGTATGTCATATATATATATATATATATATATATATATACATGTGTGTGTGTGTGTGTGTGTGTGTGTGTGTTTTCTGTGTTATATGTATATAATTTGTCCAAAATTCCGCACCCGATATCCGTGTTATTTAAAACAAAGGCAATAACAAATGCAATAGACAGACCCTGTCGGTTATATATATATATATATATATATATATATATATATATATATATATATATATATATATATATATATATATATATATATATATATATATATGTATGTATGTATGTATGTATAGCCACAATTTCGCTCCTGATATCCATCTTATTCGAGAATTGAAAAAATCTAATAGAAATTTAAAAAACAGAATTTAAATATATATTTATATATATTTATATATATATATATATATATATATATATATATATATATATATAGATGGATAGAGAGAGAGAGAGACATTAGATATCTCTTTTAAATATATATATGTATATATACATGAGATTGTTTCTTCAAGAGGTATTGGCTAGTCGCCGTAGTAGATGAGTGAGTCTGGAAACGAGTACACGACACTTATTTGCGTCTGTATATCAACGTAAAACTACGGCTGGTTGTGGCTAAAATAGTTGTAGCATTTAGGCATCTTGAATACCCGCCATCTTTGCCTGATATCTGGCTGACCTTGAAACGCGCATGCAACACACACAAAAAGGTACCAAATATATATATTTTTGCGTAAATAATACATGCGATAAGTCCAGCAGTTTCAAGAGATTTGATAGCAGATTTATCGAATATCACGTAAAAGTTTTACTTGAATTTTCTCGCTCTCGTCAAGATCTTTTTTTATCCGCTATCACCCCATGAAAGGCAATAAAGCCACTAAGACCCAAAGGATTATAGGGTGTGGAAGAATTAGTAACAGAAATATCCATAATAAGCGCGAAGAAGAAAGAGTAATCAGGAGGACAGTAGACAGCCATTGACACTGCATTTAAAGTTTTGCAGGTTAAAGTTGGCTTCAAAGCATGCAATCGAAAGTGAGTTCCACAGGCGAGAAGTGCGAGAAAAGAAACTGTTAGCATTGAACTTACTGCTACATGTAGCCAGCTCAGCTGTAACCTGATAGGTTCTCGACGCTAGTATAGGACTGCGATAAAATTAAAAAAAATATATATCTAGATACCATAGCAAAGAGCAATATTTATTCTGTTATCTACAGAAATGTGGTACAAGACCGAAAAGGGGATTGGGTAAAGGACGGTCTTCTTCTGTCTTAACTATATCTTAGCTAGCCGCAAGCACTGACCCAATCGTACAAAACAATATTCCTGACACCAAAACAACACATTCATACGTACCTTTCTTACTACAACCACCATAATACCTCTTTGTCTCTATGAAAATACTAACTAGTCCCCATATTTAAAATTCGTTGTCTGTGGGGGGGGATAAAATAACAATTCTAAAACTTAACCCCAATGAGTATTTACAATATGAATACAAAAAAAAAAAAACTATAGCAAAGAGCTCATTCGAACAATTACCATGAAAATATTTATAGAAAAGACACAGAGAGGCAAACTTATATCGATGGGAAAGTGACTAAAACGAGCCTCCAGACCAGGACCAATAATATTGCTGATTCTTCTTTGGATGTTATCAAAGATTTCAAGGTAAATAGGATGTGGTAGCAATATTCTAAGCAGGGACTTATAGATATGCAAGATTCTGGAGATAAAAATTCTTGCACAACACGGTAAACAGGCTTTCATAGCACCTAAACTAGCAATCGATTCACTATAGCCTTTTCATTTCATGTCTACAGAGAAAAGTCAAACGAATCAAACAATAGTGAACAATGACGCCACAGTGAAAAAATTTATGGAATATGATTGGATGAAAGTGATGAAAAATTATACTTGAATCTTCTAGCTCTCGTCAAAATCTCCAGTGAAAAACGAAACCTAACAGTAATTAAAATAAACAATGTTAGAATACGCCAGAGAGAAGCAATCATGGAGTATAATTGGATGAAATACTTGAATTTTCAAGCTCTCGTCAAGATCGCAGAGACGTTCAAATATTAACATATACTATTGCGGAAAAAAGAAGCTTAGAAATATTTACGATATTTTAAGTTTCTAACCAATAAGTAGTCCATTTAACAAACGTCTCTAAAATTCCTTCCTGGACATGAGACATATCTATAAGTAGTTGGAATTTAGTTTCCTTTTTCAGTAAATTACATTCTAAAATTAAAGTAAATTAGATTAAAGAACGAGTATTTAAATTAATTTACTCACTTTGACATCTTCTACTTTCTGCGTTTCTAATTGGCTATTAAGCGAATTCTCAACTTGACCTCTTTTAATCAAACTTTTGAGGAAGATTTGTCAGCATCTGATCACGTGATCGTCTGCCAAACTTTGTTTTGCTACAGACAAGCGTACATTATTCAATAACCCTTTCTGCACATAATTTCTTACTTCAACGCGCACAAAATAGATACGAATATTTTGCGGAAACAAATCGTTGATACAAATTCTGTTTACTGCAATAAAACAAAAAACTACCGAGATTCGCAAATTGCTAGCAATTTACATTATTAAATAAAATTAATATTTATTCTTGCAACCTCAGTCACACTTTATTCTGTTCTCATGTTTACGTATACTTAAAGTTTTGATCCACCAATCTTCTTAAAAATTCAAGGCGGAAATTTAAATATCTGGGAACTGGGGCAACAATTGGATGGTCAAATTTAACGCCTCTAAAACTAAACTACTCTCCATTAACCACCATAGATATCCTTACCTGCCCCCCATTAGAATGTCTGATAGTCAACTTCTTGAGAGCGACTTCCTGCGTCTGCTCAGTCTCACGTTGACTGCTGACCTGAGATGGAACAAATACATTGAGTCAATTGCATCGTCCACCGCGAGGAAAGTTGGCTCTCTGTGCCACGCCAGGAAATTTTTCTCCCCTGAATCGATACTTCAAATATACAAAACGACCATTCGCCCTTGCATGGAGTATTGATGCCATATATGGTCTGGGGCACCTTCTGTTTACCTCGGAGTTCTTGACGATCCAGAGACGGATATGTAATGTGATTGGCCCTGATCTGGCGTCTCGCCTGCAGCCACTATCTCACAGACGCGCCGTCGCCTCTCTCTGTCTCTTCTACAAATAGTTTCATGGCAATTGCTCCGATGAGCTGCTTTCCCTGGTCCCCAGTCTCCATGAATACAAGCGCCTTACGAGGCTGGCATCCCGCTCTCACCCTTACACTGTAGAAACTTTAAAATGTAGCCGTCTCTTCTACTCCAATAGCTTCATACCTCGCACCTCTCGCCTGTTTCCCTGATAGTTATAATCTTCAACTATTCAAATGTAATATCAATCGACATCTCCAGTCTCCATCTACACACTACCCTTCCCTTCATCCTTTCTTCTATCACTCCTATCTGCTCATGCTACAAATTTCTGCAACCCCCCTGCATCCTAGTGGCTTCATGCCGTGCTCGGGGCGCTAAGTGTTTTTTTTTTTTTTTAATTTTTTTTTTGTTTTTTTTTTGTAAGTGCGACGCTGAGATCCGAAGGCGTATTGGGATGGCCAAGGACGCATTCCAAAAGCTGGGCAGAGTATTACAAGACAGGGGGATGTCTTTGTTAACAAAGGAAAGAATGCTGAGTTGCTATGTGACATCTGTTCTCCTTTACAGCACCGAATGTTGGACAATTTCCTCAAAGATGAAGAAGAGACACAAGGTGACAGAGATGTGGTTCTACAGAAGGATGCTCAGGATATCATGGACTGAGCGTGCGATCAACCATGAGGTTTTGGAGAGGATGCAAACAAGGAGAAGGCAGCTATAATTTCTGGGATACGTAATGAGAAAGAAGGGCTTGGAGAATCTGATACTCACATGTCGAATTTAGGGAAAATGAGGCAAAGGAAAGCAACATGGCATATCTGACCGGGGGAAGTAGCAAAGGGACAACACTTATTGATAGCTACAAGGGATAATGGGAAGTGGAGAGCCATGATCGCCTACGTCCTGAAGGGACACGGCACATAAAAATAGAAAAGAATCTTCACTCAGCATTTATTCTACGGTTCAACGGCTAACATTTATAAATTTTACATCGGAACGAACCACATTTACTTCTGACATATATTTTAGCTATTACATTTTTATAGCAGATATATATATATATATATATATATATATATATATATATATATATATATATATATCAGACCACCTATATATATATATATATATATATATATATATATATATATATATATATATATGAGGTCTGATTAAAAATATCGGTACTGGTTCTATGAATAGAAAACTACAGCACATATAAATTCGGCAATTGATCTCCTTCGAAGCAGTGCCCTGAAGCAACACTATCCAGCATCGTTTCTATTGATCGACGCATTCCCTGAACTCCTCTTTTGGGTAAAGCTAGCAGCTGCTTCGTCGCATCTTGGATTTTTTTGACATCTTTAAATCTCCATCCTTTCAACTGGGAAGGAGGTAAAAATCGCGACGGGCGAAATCCGGGTAATATGGTGTTTATCTGACTTGGGGAATGTGTGTTTGGACAAAAACTTCTGCCCGAACCATGATCACTGATAGAACATCTGTGTTCTGGTGAGACGACCACACTCTACACACTTTCCTTCCAAGCACTGTTATAAACAACGGTAGTGAGCGACAAGATTATAACAGTGCGCATGCACAACAGAGTTCAAGGTCATTATGTACTTCATTCTACGTACTTTAGCTCCGTTAACATAGCAGCAGTCTCGCAGTTTTTTTTTTTGTTTTGTTTTTTTTATCAAACATCGTACATCGTTTCTGTCTATATATCTGAGATGAGATATTATGTACACTATTTACATTATTCGGACTATTGTCCTCATCATTGTCGCCTCAAAGACGCAGTGGATAAATGCATTGGTTAGATCCAGTGACAGGACCCAAAGAGTGTGAGTTCAATACCTAGTTAGGGCTGTGGAGAACTTGGAGAGAGGAATTAACAGGAGATAACTGATAAGTGATATCCATTAAACATGGCACGCGGAACTAGAACAATGAGCCAAAAAAAGGGTTCAGTTCGACATTCCAACCACCTGAAGAAGGCCGGAGCGTACAACGGCCGAAACGTTGTAATAAATATGGCGGCAAAAGATGAGGACAATAGTCTGAATAATATAAACATCGTACTGTTTCTTCTTCTTATAAGCGTTGCATTTAATTGATACACGTGTCTTAATAGACGATCCCTACATTTTAAATACTGAAATTAATGAGTACCGATCTAGGGGAAGAATGTCATAAAAAAAATGTAAATATACCTACCGAATTTCGAACTCCATGTCAATTGTTATTAATTTCCCTATTTACACCAATTACATCGTTCTTAATGTTGTCCTTATATGTAATGACATATTCATAACGTTTAGGTCGTTTTAGACCCGCCTTTCTTCAGGTGTTATAGACTAATATTTTTATTAGTGTATAACACCTGAACAAAGGCTTACTGATACAGTACGTCTATAAGTCGCCAAAATTCACTCACTGATGTCCCCAAGGACTTATGTCCCAGTGGCCAGCCTTAGGTGTGTGTTTCAAAAAGTGACTTGACGCAAAGAGTTGTTAATTCAATACCTGGCCACAGCAGAGAGAACAAAAAAAATGGACAGTTGAGCTATTAAAGTGAATTCACTGGAACTGAGATGTTCAAAAACGTGGAATTCGAACACACTACTTCCGTGGACTAAATAAAGGTTCGAAATTCCAACGTATATCACCCGAAGATGACCGAAGCGTACAACAGTCGAAACGTCGTGAATATGGCAATAAAGATGAGGACACCAGTCTGAACGATGTAAATAGTGTAAATAGTTACAATACCTCATCTCAGAAATAGAGACAGATGTTGAAGGTGAATATGGCAATAAAGGTGAGGACAATAGTCTGAACAATGTAATTAGTGTAAATAGTTACAATACCTTATCTCAGAAATATAGAAAGATGTTTATGTTGAATATGGCAATAAAGATGAGGACAATAGTCCGAACAATGTAAATAGTGTAAATAGTTACAATACCTCATCTCAGAAATAGAGACAGATGTTGAAGGAGAATATGGCAATAAAGATGAGGACAACAGTCCGAACAATGTAAATAGTGTAAATAGTTACAATACCTCATCTAAGAAATAGAGGCAGACAAAAATCTGGTATGCCTATTCAAACATGTTTAGCCATTAACTATAACGTATATAGGAATAAGTAATATTGTCGAATTTAAGACTAGAAAGAAACTGAAAGAAACAGTTTATAGGGAAAAAACATGGTTCCCACATATCAGCAGTCAATTAAAAAAAAAAGAAAAAAAATGGTGGGTCCCACAAGAGAGCTGTCAAACATAGTTCCCACAAGAGAGATGTCACATATCTTTAAATCACCATGGTGATGATGATGATGATCATCATCATCATCTCCTTGACTTTTTTAATCCTAGGGCGGATCCGAATACAGAATCCACACTACCTCTTTTCCACAACGGTCTATCAGCGGCAGTCATCGGCAATTCTGGTACAGCCATACCTGTCCATTGTTTTACATTGTCCGGCTAGTATTTTGCGTTGGCATCCTCTTCAACGTCCACCTTCAACGGTGACTTGCATGATGGTCTTGCACAGGCTGTCGTGCCTTGTAAGGTGTTCAAACCACGCCATTTCTCTCCGTTTGACAGTGGCGAGAAGAGGTTCCTGGTGACCCACAAAACTTTCAACCCTTTTCCGCATAAACTCATTCTTTCCAATACAAAATGCCAAGGTGTTTTCTCGTGTATTTGTTCTCAAGGGCTTGGCTACCTCTCTCTGTATCTGCCAACAGTGTCCACGTTTCACATCCATATAGGAGAATGGAGACTACCAGCGACTTCAAATTATATAAAGTAATATAAAATCCAATATTGTTTGTCAAAAAACGTTGGGTTTCCTATTCAGCATAGTCTAAAATGTTTGATGCAATTATATACAAAATGAGATGGTTATAAAACGCAAACCCAAAATACCAACAAATCTGTGGGTTGATCACGGAATAAATTAATTCGTCAGGATAGAGATCTCAAAGCAATATGCCTCGAAAATTGAGAATGTACTACAAAAATGGGTGTAAGGAGGAGTCAATTTCAATTTTCATGAAAGAACTATAAGAAATCGGCGGAATTGAACGCTATTAATACAGACAAATGCCAAACGAAACCAAACAGTAACACAAGATAAACAGTATTACAATAGACGACGAAGAAGCAATCATAGAATATGAATGATTGGAGGAAAGCGATATTCATTGATGAACCACAAAGCTGCATTGGCAAAGACCATGACTCTGTAACTTTTGTCTGCTACCGGTTTCCTGAAACGTACAATGGAAGCCAAAAGAAAACACGCCAATTTAGCGACCATTCATGATTCAGGGTTGCATGTCAGGTAAATGACAGTCAATGCACAGGTGAACAGTGGAATTTGGAACTCTTTTCACATCCAATCGACAGTAAATAAGTCCGGTAATGAAGTAATTTTAGGAAGATAATGCATTTTGCCACAGAGAAAAAAAATGTTAAATCTTTTCTGCAGGAAAAAACAAAAAAACAAAAAAAAAAACATACTAACATTAAAATTATCGGGAAATAGAATTTCAGTAAGATTCACATCACGAAAAACGCCGATTCCCGTAAATCACCGAAGTTAAGCAACGTTGAGTCTGGTCTCGTTTGTACCTAGATGAGTAACCACATGGCAATACCTGGCGCTATACGATTGTACATTTATAGTGGGAATTTGAAAAAAAATGTTCACGGAATCTTTCAAATATGATCTGGTCTTCCTTCCACATCACGAAAAACACCTGTTCCTGTAAATCACCGAAGTTAAGCAACATTGAGTCTGGTCAATACCTAGATGAGTGATCGCTTGGGAATACCTGGTTCTGTACGATTAAACATTTATGAAGGGAAATTGAAAAAGAAAATGCTCACGGCATAATGCAAAGCTGATCTGGGCTTACTTCCACATCACGTTGAAAACACCGGTTTCCGCATGATCATCGAAGTTAAGCAACGTCGAGCCGGGTCAGTACCTAGATGGTTGATCACTTAGGAATACCAAGTGCTGTTATTTTGGATATGCGAGTGATATAATCGGGCCGTGGTGGGTAGAGTGATCTAGGGTCGGCGAGAAAAAAAGTGGTCAGCCAGAGGGAGGTATATCTGGACCATAACATGCAGTGCAACATTGTACCTGAAGTGTATTTTGTTTACGGCCAGATCATGTCGAAACACGGGTTCACTGAAGTTCAGCAACGTCGAACCTGGTCAGTACCTAGATGGATGACCACTTGGGAAGGGGGTCTAAGTTTGAATATCCGAGTAGTACAAATGGTTAATGACTCGAACTTATTATATTCACTTAAGCGCAACTAAGCTTGGGAAAAGTATGATTCAAACCCTTTCTCCCTCCATTTAAGAGTTAATTAGTAAGAATTGTACTATTAAAAGATTACTATCTTCCAAAAAGAATTCTTACATTCTAAAAATATTTTCTGGTTTTAAATAACTTTCAAAGGGTTGATAAACCGTAAAAAACGAATCAATCACTCAAAAACTCAATGAAGCGATATTCGAACCAGATTGTCGTAGAATATTATTACATTTATAAATCCAATGAGCCAAATAATTCAAAGCATCCATATGTTTTCATCGGTTTTAACAGGAAAACCTTATTCTCATAGAACAATAATATTAGGTTGGTGCAAAAATAATGACGTAATAATGTCGTTTTTTGACGTATTTTTAACGTCAAAAAACGACATTATTACGTCATTATTTTTGTACCAACCTAATATCTAATTTCTGTAGGCTATGCTTCACGAATCCAATTTTTTTTGTTTTTAATTGATTCGTTTTTTACAGCTTACCAACCCGTTGCAAGTTATTTAAATCCAGAAAATATTTCTTTACATTGTAAGAATTGTTTTGGAGATAATAATAATTTAGTGATACAAGTCTTATTAATTAACCCATAGCTTAGGGGAAAGTCGTGGCTTCATTACTTACCCAAGTGTATCTGCGCTTAAGTCAATATAACGGACATTTTTGCCTTCCATAAGTATAACTGGTGCTATCCTCCAGAAGAGTGACACATTACGATTTTTCGATTAACGTTTTAGGCTGACTGGAAATGGAATTAATATATTGAAATAATTGCTAGGTTTGCTGCTAGGAATGTTGGTTCAGCGCGTCGTGCCAGGCAATTTTTCTTGAAAGAATCTATCTTACATATTTGTAGGTCTATCATTCGTCCACACTTCAAATATTACTGCCACATCTGGTCAGGTACTTCGGGTATATATTTAGAGATAAATTCGAAAGAAGAATCTGCAATGTTATTTGTCCTGACCTGACATCTCGGCTTCAGTCACTTTTCTGTTGCCTGAACGTAGCTTCTCTGTGCCTTTTCTATAGATACTTTCATGGTAATTGTTCTGATGAACTTTCTTCAATGGTACCTAGACTTTATGAATGTTATTGCAGTTCTAGATTGAGAGGAAGGTCTCAACAATTTACAGTTGAAATGGCTAGATATAACCGTAAGTTCTATGCTAGCAGTTTCTTCTCTTGTACTTCTCCCTTGTGGAATTCTTTACCGTTTTTTTTTGTTTTTTGTTTTTTTTTTGTTTTTGCTTTCCAGTTAACTTTGATCTTAAAAGAATAAATGCAATGACAATCATTATCTTCCGTCTTCTTGATTCCTTTTCTTTTATTGTTCTCTCTTTGTTTTTATCATATTCTCTAACACTCATTAAAAAAGTGCATCTTAGGGGCTTCATTGCCTTGCTTGGGATAATACTAGTGGGATGCAAATAAAAAGCAGGAGGTTATCTTAATTTTTAAAACAATTCATAAACATATCCCCAGCGTTTATCTGCGACATGAATATGTTTCCTATACAGGACGCTACTGATGACCTCTACGATACTGTAATTTAAGTACATCTTTGTGCCTATGTTAGTGTTTGAATGATCACATAGCTTTTCGATTGCTACTACTTAATCAAATGTGTGCCTCTTCCGCATGTGCATGCGCATGCGCAGAGATACGTAAATAAACGTCTACGCACATCCCCGCAGATGAATATGCATTCAAACTGAGATAAGTAAGTAATATGCATGTCATTATTTTTCTTATCTGGGTAGCTTTCGGGTGAGTACGACGTGGTAGTGGTAGGTATGTGGGTTGGTTATAATGAAATTTAAGATTACGACTCGGCATTTTCATGGAAAGATTTGCATACTTTTGATATCTATATTTTTCCGTAAAATCTGAATTTTGGAGAGCGGTTTGCTCAGAAAAGCCGAAATCATACGTTAGTTTTTGAATATGTTACCCCGGCATTCAATATGTTTAGACAATCAATATCTAATGAACCAGGAATACACTAGTAAGAAAAAGAAAAACAACTTTTGTAAAATATTGGAACTTTTACTTGAATTTTTTTTTACAATGAAGTTAAACCTGGACACAGTTGATGCGGATAATTTAATAATAAAGGAAGCTAAAAAATTCAAACGGAATTTCAAACGGGTGATGACGTGCAAATAAACTATAGTATAGCTAATGCAACGGCAAAGAACCTAAAAAATGAAAGCAAGAGCAAAAGATAGCAGGATAAACCGCTTCATGATCAATACTCTGTCCGTACCAAACAAGCTGATGTAGACAAACACCGTACCCATAAGTGGTTACGTAGTGCAAGGTTAAAAGCTGAGACCAAAGATCTTATTCTTGCTGCACAGGACCAAAGCTTGCTAACTAGAAATTACCAAGTACACGTACTGAATAACTGTTAACCTGAGATACAGATTCTGTGATAAATATCCAGAAACAGTTGGGCATCATGTATCAGATCGTACAGTCTTAGAACCCACTGGATATAAAACTCGGCATGAAAATGTGGGCTAATATCTGCACTGGAAAATATGCAACCGGAAGGAAACTGTAAGAAACTGGTATGAACATCACCCAGACCCGGTTAGAGTGATAAGACCTGTAAATATTTGACGGGATTTTACAATACACACAGACAGAACAATCAAAGGTAATCGCCCAGATGTCATGATCAAAGACCACAAAAACAGAATGTGCTTTCTTATCGACATGACAGTCCCTACAGATTGTAATGTATATTTGAAAATCTTCAAATCCTATCAAAATACAAGCATCTTGAAGTGGAAATCTCAAAAATATGACACATGAAGACATCAAAAATTCCAATTGTTTTTGGAGCCCTCGGATTGATTGGAAAAGATTCCAATAGATTCATCGAAGGGATTCCTGGTAGCCTATGCCTTAAAGAAACATAGAAAAATCTACTCACTAGCGCAGCTCATACATTATAAAAAGATTTATCAATATAAATTGTGTATGATTTTAGTTTTTTTAATGTTCTGTGGAAAATGTCATAAAGCTATTAGGTTGGTGCAAAAACATAATGTCGTTTTCTCACATAGTAACATATGTGAAAAAACGACATTATTTTTGCACCAACCTAATAGATGAGTGAGTTTGGAAACGAGTACACGACACTTATTTGCGTGTGTATATCAACGTAAAACTACGGCTGGTTGTGGCTAAAATAGTTGTAGCATTTAGGCATCTTGAATACCCGCCATCTTGGCCTGATATCTGGCTGACCTTGAAACGCGCATGCAACACACACAAAAAGTTACCAAATATATATATTTTTGCGTAAATAATATATGCGATAAGTCCAGCAGTTTCAAGAGATTTGATCGCAGATTTATCGAATATCACGCCAAAGTTTTACTTGAATTTTCTCGCTCTCGACAAGATTTTTTTTAATCCGCTATCACCCCATGCAAGGCAATAAATCCACTAAGAAACAAAGGATTATAGCTTGTGGAAGAATTAGTAACAGAAACATCCATAATAAGCGCGAAGAGGAAAGAGTAATCAGGGGTACAGTAGACAGCCATTGAGACTGCATTTAAAGTTTTACAGGTTAAAGTTGGTTTCAAAGCATGGAATCGGAAGTGAGTTCCACATATTTCTGACCTTAGCTCTCTGGTTAGGACCCGGAAGGAAATGTGTATACAACAGAAGTCAAAGGAAATCATTATAATAACAATGTTATACGATGGTTTTCTAAAAACCTGTCACCTGATACTCGACATGTTTCTAGCTTACCCTCAGAGGACAGTTTGCCAGGACATGTACATTGAGTTTCGTATATATGTACCCTACTGTCACTATTCAATATATGGCTCGCCCATTCAATCTACTACTAATAAAGCCTGTATTATTATGGGATTAGGTTGGGTAACTGACAGAATAAGATAAAATTATAGTTTCCGACAGTCAGTATTTATGTTAAAATTAGTCCACAGGGGCTTCCTTCCTCCATACTAGTCGCGGTGATCTCCTTAGCTCTTTTTGGGCTTGGAAGAAAGTGTGTTTTTATTTATAGTTTCAAAGCTGGTACTTCCCTAATATTCAATAGGCATATTGGATATATTTAATACTTATATTTCTGTTTTAGCAGAAATGGGCTACATTTTGGTGACAAATAAATCAGAAAAATTAACTCCTAAGAATAAGTCCAATTTTATTTCTCAGATATTTTTTCTTTATTCTTCTACATGATAACCTAAGTTAAGCAACGTTGACCCTATATAGGTGACCGCCTGAGAATACCAGATTCTGTAAGCTTAGATGTGCGGGTGGTGCAGTGGATAGCCGCGCGGTATTGGAAATCGGAGAGTTCAGTTCTAACTCTAGTCAGGCTTCCTATATTCACTTCCGCGCGAATACCCTTCGAATACCCTTCGAATCCACCTTTTCCCCCCAGCTATGGGTTAATTAGCAAGTCTTCTATTAGTAAATAATTATTATCTAAAAATACTCGCAAGCTAAAAAATATTTTCCGGTTTTAAATAACCCTACACAAGATAGATAATCTGTAAAATAACAAGTCGTTCAGTCAATTTATTCTTTTTAAATGATTATGTAATGTATTTCTGGAAAGTGGGATCAACGTCTGGGTTCCAATTCCCGGATAGTCCGTTAGCTTCACATATATATACATGACCTTGGCAGAGGCATGAACCTTACTGTCCTTCCCACCGTAGCAGAACGGACCGGATTCTGTAGTCTTTGAAAGCAACCGGTCTGCAGGAAAGAAAACACTGATTTCTTAATCTTGGAGAAGGCAACGGGAAAACATTCCACTACATTTCCCAACAAGCAATGCCAATTCAAAGATAATAAAGAAAAGGAATCTGTGGAGTGCCATGATTTCCTATGTACTGAAGGGAGAGGTTATTAAAATATTTACATTAGGAGAAGGACAATTCTGACTTCAAAACCATCGAGAAGGCAACAGGAAACCACTCTACCATCTTTCCTAAAAGCTTTGACATTTCAGAGATAACAAAGAAAGGGAATCTGTGGAGAGCCGTGATTTCCTATATCCTGAAGGGAGAGTGTATTAAAATATTTACATTAGGAAAAAGTGAACTTTGGCTACAAAACCATGGAGAAGTCAACCGGGAACCACTCGTCTATCGTTCCCATCAAATTCACAGATAGTAAAGAAAGGAAAATGTGGAGAGGCTTGAACGTCTACATCCCGAGGGAAGATAGTATTAAAATAAAAAGATCTGTAAAATGGGATTCCCTTAATTCAAAAATGAATCTTTAATTAAAACAATCATTGTAAAAGAAGGCTTGAATCGTTTTTTAAATACTTTTTTATTGAAAATTTCTTTCTTTTTTAGCGGGGAAGGATTTTCATTTAGAGGTGATAATTCTAAGGAAATCTCTTCTTCAGATTAAAAACGATAAAATGACATTCCTACAAACATTTATTATCTCACTTACATGCAAATTAGCTTTTTTTATGCAGATTAGTTTTCTAATCAAAAAATTCAATAAAATCCAAATTGAATTCATTGACAATGATTGCAACCTGCAATAAATTTAGTCTAACATGCAGGGTTTGAGTTTCAAGCGGTGATCTTTGTAAATTAATCTATGATTCAATAGAAACCAAGAGAGAATTAACGTGACAGTGTTTCAGCTTAAATAAAGGCAAATGACGTTTGAATTCGCAGGCGTTCTTCTCACTCACAAACGATAGGTTGAATAGCCGTGTAAATCCGTGGTCTCCAATCATGGATATCTCAGCTGGGCTTAGAGAAAGGCAATGTGGATGCAAAACTGTGGCACCGACCACGCCCTGGCATGACATTGCTTTTTTCGAAAAGTCAACAATATTAAAGAAAATCCACAATATATATATATATATATATATATATATATATATATATATATACACATATATATATATATATATATATATATACACACACATACATACATATATATATATATATATATATATATATATATATATATATATATATATATAATTTAATAAAAACATGTAGGCGGTGAATTTATTCATCAAAGCTATTATCAGAGATGAAGTGATCAGCAAAAACAATTCTTGCATATGAGATGAAGCCGACGATATATATATATATATATATATATACATATATATATATATATATATATATATATATATATTTCCAAAGGTAAATGAACGAAAAGAATATATGACATAATTGTAAAAAGAATATACAAGAATAGAGCAATGTATAAATATATATATATATATATATATATATATATATATATATATATATATATATATATATATATATATATAAACGAGTGCTCAGGATTGCCTCGTCGGAGATGTTATGACTTGGGGTCTTCCAACATCATAATTGTTCACCCAAGAGACCCTGCCGAACAGTACTATTCTGGCAAGCGATCCTGAGGCAAAAAAAAGAAGAAAAATACGCCAAGCACGTACCAAATTGACTCCTTAAATAAATGCCACTACTGACCAATCATTAATGACTTACGTCACTTGAGGGCTGACTTAGCTTTCGGGTAGTACGCTGCCTTTGTGAGCTTCCGAGTCACCACATGGAATCACTAGGGTGATATATATATATATATATATATATATATATATATATATATATATATATATTAAAAAGAAGAGAAGAGAGGTGCCGCAAACGTTTTTGGTTGTAATGTGGATTTATTTAGAAAAATTATTATGCTTTGTTTTAAATAATTTTACTACACGTGTTTCTGGTCTCGTGACCGTCTTCATTATGACTCTTCGCGCAGAACTCTTCATTGCCAATTCAAGAAAGAAATTCGGATTACTAACACAGAAAATGTTTCATATCGAGAATATTTAACATTGAAAAACAAAAGAAAAAAATTAATCATTTTTAATAATATGTGGAAATCTCCGCTTTTACCTGAAGACGGTCACGAGACCAGAAACCCGTGTAGTAAAATTATGTAAAACAAAGCATAATATTTTTTTTAAATAAATCCACATTACAACCAATTCGTTTGCGGTACCTCTCTTCTCTTCTTTTTAATATACATACCTTTCTCTCGTTGGAACCACTACAACCTCTTTCCTTCATATATATATATATATATATATATATATATATATATATATATATGGTGTATAAAAATACTTTTACAAAATTTGGAGGCGTGTTCCTGGCATCACCAACAAGGTAAAATTTCCATATAAACATATCTTCAAAAGGCCATTGTTGTACCCCAACACAGTAACTCATAACAAATGTTCGAAATATCGTCTGCTTGCTTATACACACGCCTGTATTCGTTGGATCACTGACTGGCAGACCCTTTCAAATACACCCACACGGTGTTGAATGATCTTGCAAGAAACCATGAGACGTTGAATTAAACATCTCTGGATTATTAATGTCGGGATTGATGTCTCGGGAATGTGAAGACTATGGAACAGGTCCTCTCTTACCTATTCATCTTTCATAGTTGATGTCAGCCAGTGCATCGCGAACAATATGACTGAAATGTGTTGGAGCGCCGTCATGCATGAAACATATGCGTCTTTGTACTGGCAGGGGTACATCCTCTAGAATGTCTGGAAGTGTGTTCGAAATAAAGTCACTGTAGACAGCTTCTGGAAGACGTTCTGGCAGGAGAACATATGGACAGTGACCTACATTTCCAGCCCACACATTAATCGTAAACTGATGCTGATGTCTAGCCTGTATTGTACCATGGGGATTTCGATCTGCAGACAAATGTCGGTTGTGTAAATTTGTTATTCCATCTCTTCCAAACAAGACTGACAAGACGAACAACGGATCGACAGTGCAATAGACCATCGGCAAAAATTATCCCGTTGTGAGTGATCAGAGGCCGAAAGACCCTGCGCGCGTTGCAAATGATACATATACCCTCTATATCGTACTATGAGATATACGACATACTAGAGCCAATTGACGTGTGCTGATACCGGGATCGTCTCCGACAGCGTGTAGAAACTGTTCTTCTTGGTCAGGCGTACGACGGTATCTCGGTCTTCCTTGATCCGTAGTTTGTGGTGCCACGGATCCTGTCTCAGCAATACAACGACAAACAGCAGCAAAGTTTGGATGACTCGGCTGCCTTCGGTCTGGAATCGCAGATACAGACGTGCAGCCACGCGACCATTACCATTCGCGTGGACACATGTAAAAATCGTATGTACTTGCTCATGATATGTCCCACCATTGTTAAAAGTAACATTTCTCAGTTAAATCGCTACTACACACGTTTAACGTTGAAGACAGACGAGCCACAAATATACCCAACTGACAAATGTTACCTCGTCCATATGACAACACAGCGACATCTACAGGCAACTTCCTTTAAATTTAATAACTCAAAAAGAGAGAATTTGCGGACATATGCTTAAATGAACTTTTGTCCTTGCTTTTGTGTGAGGACACCGCCCCCAAAAAATTGTAAAAGTATTTATGATACACCTGTGTCTGTGTTTATATATATATATATATATATATATATATATATATATATATATGATGAAAAGCAGATATATGTATAGGTTAGTATGTATATAAGCATATATAGTGATATAAAATATATGCTAACATATTCATAATGAGATGTTATTAATGAAACTGTATATAAGAATTTTGAAGTTTAAAAGTTATGATGAACGTTCTTCATTGGAGTATAAGTAAGAGATTTGATGAAATTATAATATATATATATATATATATATATATATATATATATATATATATATAGAGAGAGAGAGAGAGAGAGAGAGTACCATAGATAAATTGTCTTACAAATTACGTTAAAATTGAAATAACACTGACACCTTATTTTAACAGATATATATATATATATATATATATATATATATATATATATACGAAAATTATACAAAAATATCTTGAAATACTAAAGAGTAAATTTCTTCAATAAAACCGCCATTGACTTCAACCACGGCCTTCAGAAGACTTCGGAATCTCCTGCAACTCTTTTGGAGGTTCTCCTTGGTTAAGTGAATGTTAAAATAATCCTTGCCTTATGTTCATCTTTGGTGTTAGAAGGAATTTTGTTGTTATCTCATCTACGCTCCTGAAAATAAACAAGGGGTTTGCAGTCTGTGGAGTTAGGTAGCCAGATGTCAGGGGTGATGCCGTCGCTGACATTGTTTAACACCCGTGACTGTGTTCTTCTTGTGTGGCATGGTACCTTTTTTGCCAGGCATAAGTTCTTCCAGCAGCAAACTTCTTAACCCAGAGTAGCCCTACCGCCTCAAGGCATTTTATATAGGCCGCCATGTTAAGTCTGAGGCTCAGGCCAATAAATTCATGAGTTTTTTTCTTATCAGAACGAAGAGAGTGGGTTTTCTGAGTTTCCGTATCTTCGTAATCACCATTAGATTCATGCAACTCTTTCCGAATCATCTGCATTGTACTCAGATTGACAACCCAAACACGCTGTTCGTATTGGTGCTTCTGGCACAATGCCAATAAGTACAGCATGCCGTTTCCAAATTTCTGGCGGAGCAAATTGCGTCATGATTATCTTTTTCTCACAGACAGGGCCCAACTGACCCTACTATACTGTGCAGTGGACAAAAAAAACAAAACAAAACAAAACAAAAAAAAAACAAAGCGCATGCGCGAAATTAGAAATGTAAAATGGAGACAATTTACCCATCGCACCTTATATATATATATATATATATATATATATATATGTATGTTTGTGTGTCTGTGTATGTGTGTGTTTCATTGAATAATATAGTCATATTATGTCTATTTTATACTGATCCTTTCCAGTTCGTTAATCAGTTACTTCATGTTTATATGAAATTCATCAAGGAATGTGCTGTATTTTTTTCCTACCCAAGTACTTTCGACCTCCTGCAAGATCATCCACAGGAATGAATTACAAAGACAAACTTACTGTAACTGTGATGAAATCCGCATTTCGCAGTGATGGTTGTTAAAAAAAAAAAACAAAAAAAAAAAACGCACTGTTTTAATTATTTTAACATTTTAAATTTATCAGTTGTAGCTATGGGTTTTTTGGCAAAGCAAGCCTCTCAATATAAGAAATCTGACAAAAAATAATAAAAAAAAACATAAAAAAACAAATGGACATAATATGTCTATATTATTCAATAGTTTCTTGCTAAATGCAATCGTCAGGTAATTTCATTAAAATGATGGCCTGATGATTGTAATTAATTTTGGGGATTTAGGCTTATAGAAATGAGTCTAGAAGGATCCTCAACAGAATGCAGAAAGCACTGGATGGCCGTTTCGTCCCATCAGCAGTGCGTATCCACTACCGAGAATCGAACCCGGACCGTTTCGATACAACGCAAACGGCATACCAACTGTACCACGAAGAAGACGCGAACTCGACTCGATGTAGCGTGCTACTCACTCTGTTCAGCAGCGATACTCATCCAAGTATTCGGATAACCACTTTGACATTTGACAATCTAGCTTTTGTAACAACGTTTTCCCTAAGAGCCACTGCTGCTTTTTGACCCTAAGCCGATCTATCGCAGAGCATTAGTTTGGTCTAGCTAGGTATACAAGTAATTAATTTCGGGGATTGAGGCTTATAGCAATATATATATATATATATATATATATATATATATATATATATATATATATATATATAATGAAAAACAAACCACTTTAATGGTTTGTTTTTCATTACATATTAGCTCTGTCCTAACATTGAGCTCTCAGGATTTCATCCTCTTTGGATTTACCAATTCGGTTTACCAAGTTCCTTATAACTTATATATATATATATATATATATATATATATATATATATATATATATATTAGGCTGGTGCAAAAATAATGTCGTTTTCTCACATAGTAACATATGTGAGAAAACGACATTTTTGCACCAACCTAATATATACTACATGTAATCGATCCGCTTAATCGGGTGGGTCCTAGTAATATTAATTATTAAAACCTATCCACAGAGATCTCGATGTTTTTATTTTAACAGATCATATGTATTTTTTACAGCAAAAAAAAAAAAAAATTGCCTCAACAGATATATCGTCTATTTCAAGCTGTTCTGTATACAGCTATCATAAGCCCCTAAGTTTCTGTCTCGGAACATTGTTTTAAATTTATCTTCAATGTCAAACACTCAGGGACTTTTTATAAGAAACACCACATACTAGGAACTGATATTAACCTAAAATAAGTCCTGGACATAAATTCCAACCTCAGGTCGCTTCCCCCGGGATAAGATAACTTACGCCCCCACCAATCGTTAACACAAACCAACTCTGATTAGCAAGGCGTCTACGATAGTAATACTGACACTGAAAATAAATTTAAAAGAATATTCCGAGACAGACACTTAGAGACTGATGATAGCCGTATACAGAACGGCTTGAAATACACTATATCTATGTTGAGGTAATTTTATTTTTTTTGCTGTAATATATAATATATATCATATATCATATATATATATATATATATATATATATATATATATATATATATATATATATTACTTTTTGTGTGTGTGTATATATATATATATATGTCTGGGTGCTTATATATTATAATCTGGCTGTGTTGGTTTTAGTTTTACGCGTGAGTTTAGGACCGCATTCACACACTTGACATTAAAATGTATACATATTGTCAAAGGACCGGATATAAAATTAGCTAAAGTAACTTCAATGAAGAAATAAATTGAATAACATATATATTTCTTCTTTTCCCCTCAGTAATTTTATAGTTGTAAACTTAATAGCGATTAAATTTTGATTTTGAAATTAGCAGTTTTTAATTTTAATATTAAATTTTATCATATAATTTAGTAATTATTGGTTAGAATAAATTCATTTTTAATATTACCCATATTTTAAACATCTGAATAGATATTATAACATGACTTCGTTGTCAAGCTTTTTGAATTTTCCTATACTCGTATTTTGATTGGTCAATCTAGCTTTCCCCTTGCGAAGGATTGTTAATTAATTCGGAACTTTTAAAACCATTTATTTTACATTCAGCATCATCACTTGATAAGACACCGAGGGTGTTGAAACAAAATGGCTATTTTTGTAGTGATTTTATAACAAATTTTTTAAATAATTATATATGTATATATATATATATATATATATATAGGAAGAGGAAGAGAAAGAGTGGCGACGAAAAACTGGAAAAGGATCGGGAATAAAATACTGACAATTTTTCGACTTTGTGTTCGCTTCATTTATATAGGAATAGCAAGCAATGGCAACGTTCTTCTTTTTTGTTAGGACAAGAACGTGAAGACTTTAAAAAGAAAAAAAGACAAAACCAAAAATACAACGCCCTCATTATCGTCTAACGAACTTCATAATAGCAGCCATACGTCCTACCCCACCCCGCGCTGATATCACCCTAGTTATAAGCTCTCCCTTAGGCAACAGGAGAACATGGATTTCGTCGGAGCCTTGCAATACGTTGAAATTATTATCCGAGCGTTTGCCGCTTATTTTTTCGACATACTGAAAAAAAGGAAATGATAATTTGAGAGAGTTTTGACAACATACATGAACACACACACACACACACACACACACACACACACAAATGGAAAAAAATGTACTTTTCTAAGTTAGGATATTTTTATGCGGAAAAATGTTCCAAGTAATAGAGAGTGAGAGAGGAAGAAAGCGTGAGAGAAGCAGGACCAGAGAGAGAGAGAGAGAGAGAGAGAGAGAGAGGGGGGAAGAGAGACAGACAGTCAACATATGTAAATATAACCATTTTGGACATACAGGGATAACAATCCGTTTCATGCGTAGAGGCAATCATCAGGCAATGACGATTGTGTTTAATCTAGTATCACATTGTCGCCATTGAGTTTTTATACATATATCCACACTGCTGATGTATATATATATATATATATATATATATATATGGTCTGATGATTGCATATAGCATGAAACAGGCTGTCGCCTCTAAGTGTTGACTTCTATGTTCACTTTTATATTTACACACGCTCTATCTCTGATATTGAGCACTTTATCCCATAAATATAGCACACCTTAAAACTATATATATATATATATATATATATATATATATATATATATATATATATATAGTGCTGTTCATAATAATTGTTTCCTTCTTTCCACATAATCAACAAACCTTAATTAAAGTATATTTTCACTCTGAAAAAAATATTTATTAAACGAATTACAAGCACTTTTAAAGATTTTTTTTATATCAAACTGAACTAAAATTATCAATTAAATATTAAGATGTGCAAAATTAAGTGAATCCTTACATTTACACTCATTATTTTTGTTTTAAAAGGTTGTCACTGCAAATAATTTTTTGCGCACATATAAAACTCAAAATATCACGTGATGATGTTTTTCTTAAGCTGTGTATTCTGCAGTCAAAAAATATAACTCATTGTGTATGCAAAAGTGCGCAGTTAGAGACTAAATTTTAAAAATATATATGCAAAAATTAAAAGAACTTCTTGAAGCTTTAAAGATTGCATAGTTGAAGCATGTAATGATGGAGAAGGCTATAAAAATAAATCAAAACGATTTGGAGTGCACTTCTCCACTGTGCAACAAATTATTTATAACTGGAAGGCTTTTAGCATGATAGCATTACGATCAAGAAGTGGTTGTCCGCATAAAAAAAAGGAACAGCAAGAGTAAGTAGACATCTAGTTCGACAAGGAAAGCCAAATCTGGCTGTAACTTTTGCAGTTCTACAATACTTATTGGCCAATGTCAGAATCAACCGACATACAACTACAGTGCGACGAAATCGGAGAAAAGAACATTCTTCCAGTCTTCTACGGTGAAATTTTTGTAATAGTGAGCCCATTCAAGTCTCTTGGCTTTGTTGGCTTTGCTTATTAGCGGCTTACACCTTCGTGTACACGATTTGTAGCCTTGTTCTAACACCCACCGATGGACTGTTGAAGAGGCAAGACTAATACCTTGCTCTTCGCTTAGACTGGCTGCAATTTCTTGGCTAGTTATAGTCCTATTCTTCGCAACTTCTCTCTTGATTGCCCTGCCAGTTCTATCATCAATATTTTTCTTTCGTCCACTTGTTTCCTTCCTTGGAGCAGGAGTGGTATCATTATGCGCCCTAAGCACTCGAGAGACAGTTGATTGTGAGGTTTTAGCAATTTCTGCAATTTCTCTCGTAGACTTGCCTGCTTTTGAGAGGGCAATAATAGATGCCTTAAGTGGTTCTGAGTGGCTATTTCAAGCTGTTTTTTATACTGTATGAGGCTTTCTGGAATATTCTGGAATACTCTAGATTTAATTTAAGCTGTTCTAGAATTCTCTAGAATATTGTTCTGAGTGTATTGTAAAATAGTTTGCAATATTTTGTCAAAAGTTCTTTAAATTTACGAGTTTAATCATTACAATGCGATATCTTGCATTTTTTTTGCACATAGTGTTTTCTTAAATCTCATTTATATCCAAATTTATAATTATCAATAGAATACCTTAGGGTGAATAAACTTTTTTTCCGATGTGGTCGGGAAGGGGTCTTTATATTAGTAAGATTAAAAATTATTTTAACCCCCAAAACAATAGAAAAAAATAGTTATAGTAAAAAAAATCAGGTGAGTCCCTTTTAGCGAACAGCACTGTATATATATATATATATATATATATATATATATATATATATATATATATATATATATATATATAGTAATCCGTTGGTATCCAAGCGAGTCCTATTAACACAATATAGAATTTGAAATATTAAAAATTAAATGTTAAAACTGACTCACAAAGAGTGCTCAATGTTTATTTTCCTTAAACAGAGCAAAAAATTTTCGTTACAATTGGAATCAAGATATCATTAGTTAATGATCATTTTCACCTACGAATTTTAAATTTAAAATTCGCAGGATTTTACAAACTGTTTATGGAGTCAGTTTGTTTTACACGAACTAACAGGATAAACAGTTTGAAAGATCCAGCGAATTTGAAATTTAAAATTCGTAGGTGAAAATGGTCATTAAGTAAAGGTATCTTAATTCGATTTGTAAGAATATATATATATATATATATATATATATATATATATATATATATATATATATATATATCCTTGTGCAGGTAGCAGAAAATAGAAAAGAACACGTTGGGTGCATAATCCGGGGTTCCTTAGTATTTTTGTTTTTATTTTTAAGAAGACAGTGCTCCATACAGAAGTAGAGCTTATATTATAATAATATTATTGGAAATATTGGATTTCGGCTCTCGTTTTTGAAACATGAGAACTCTTATGTAGCGAAGGAATCATATTTTTAAACAAAAAATATTATTATATTATATATATATATATATATATATATATGTGTGTGTGTGTGTGTGTGTGTGTTTGTATGGGCTTGGTTAGAACGCATATATATATATTTGTCAACCTATGTGGCCCTTTAATTTTAAATCATTGAATGTAGCCTTTAAATTAACAGATATATTTCCAAGATAACATTAAAAGAAAAGTGCTAACTTTGTGTATCTTTTGGTACAAGAAAAGCCCGTAGGCAAATTAGTAAGCCAGTAGCCTAATGTCAAGTAAGTAATTTAACACATAAAATATTCCTTTTCAAAATAATCACCGTACTTGTTCATGTATCAATTCAGTTGTGAATTTTAATCCCACAAATCGAACATTATACAATATGTAAGATTTTATTATGCAAGACAATTTTGGCAATAAAACTATTATTGAAATGCAAAATATGCAGGTATACTCTTTTTTATACAACCAATATATCGTGTGAGTTTCCGTGTAAAATCTCAACCCTTATTTAAAATACTGATAATAATTTTGGGTAAGTGTAAGATTTTATTATGCATACAAATTAAAAGCATCGTGACATTTTGTTCATGAAATCCCAAAGATATAAACCGTAGAAACAGATTACTTCATTGTTATTTTATTATTTTACATGTTAATATAGACATCTTGACGTTCTATAGCCTTCATCAGTCTCTCCGTCATTGACTTTTAGCAAATTTTTTGTTGCTTTGTTTTAACATATATTTGCAGCAACATCTGTTGCTTTCAATTCCTTTATCGGAATATGATTTTATATTCTTATATGCATCACTTTCAATGATGGCCAAAAAGTTTATATTGCATTATTATCTGGTGACGATCAAGAGTCACTTCGTTGATTGTACGTCTTTGAAACATTTTTTTTTTCAACGCGGGCCATAATCGACTCCCATTGTTTGCAGAATTGCCGTTGATTAATTATACACCATAATTTGTTGTCGTACTTCCCTTTCATTTAATAATAATAATAATAAAGTTTATACTATTATGACATCAGGTTAGGTAGAATTGACCATCTGATGTAAAATTATAGTATTCGACAGTGAACGTTGAAGAAAAACGTCCTTTACATGACGCAGGGTCATTTTGCTAACAGACAATTTTGGTGAGTGGATGAAATAACGTGCACCTTATATGGTGTTCAATACAGTATTTCCAGAATATTTGTTTCTCATAGCTGACATATTCCATAAAAAAAGAATACTTTCTCCCAATTATATTAGGTTGGTGTAAAAAATAATGACGTAATAATGTCGTTTTTGACGTTAAAAAATACGTCAAAAAACGACATTATTACGTCATTATTTTTGCACCAACCTAATAATAATAACCTGGAAAATAGAATTTCAATTTTTCAGATCATTTATTGAAGTTATTATTTTCCATTCGTGGGTCTCTTTTAATAATAAACGTCAGGGTTGATACTGGATCACTATCTGGGTGGCTACTCCATTCATTTGGCTTTCCGAAAAACAGGGAAAAGTTGAATGTGCTGCTGGTGCAATAGTCAGGAGGATTTGAGCATGAAATGTGTGAGCCGAATTTAAATTCCGTTCAAAATCGTTATATTCACTTCATCATAAATACATCTATGGAGAGGTATGAATCAATTTCTTCTCCCATAATGTATGGGTTAAATAGTGGGGTTGAAATCTCTGTCCATGAGAGGGACAATTCTAAATTCAAAACTGCATGTGGTCACGGGGAGGTATGTACTTAAACTGCAACCAAGTCCCACACAGGATAGTTGCTGTATAGACCACAGTTTGGGGCTCAGTGGGTATTGAAGAAACACAGATTGTTCTGAGCAGACGGTCATATTTGGAAACAAGCAGCCGTGCTGAAGATGAGAAATCCCACAGATTTCCAATGTGCCTTCAAATCGCACCAGCTCTCTGGTAATGATGGGTAATAATCAATTTTGCAGAATGTGAAGTAGCACTGTTTTGCATGGAATTTCTTCGTTATGACATAAAAGAATATCTTGTCCAAAGTCCTAGATCGATTCCCTGCTTTTTTTCTTCATACAGTTGAAAATTCTTGTAACTTTATTGTCGGTAATAACAACTGATATATGGATTCCTTAAATTAAAAGGTCCGCTCGTAAAAAAAAAAAAAAAAAAAAAAAATGCAAGGAAGAAATATTATTTTAAATATTTTTATAAAGTTTTGTCTACCCACGGCATTTATCGGAATCAAAATGTTACCAATGACGTAGGCACAATTTCAGGTTTGATATTTCTAAATAAAGGCAAAGTATAGATAACTTTTTAAAAAGTCGGAAATCAATTTAACAATGTATTTATATTATGAAGAGACCACATCCTAAAATGGGAAAAATCAATATTTTTTTTTTCGATTCAGATAAATGTTATTGGTAGGGAACATTCTAATGAAAGTTAATCTACAGAAATTATCATCCCCCCCCAAAAAAAAACCTTGTTTTTTTTACGAGCGGATCAGTTAATCTAAGTGCCCTCAATTCATTACCCCACCTCTCCCTTGTTTCCTTCTGAGTTGTGTTCTTTGAATCTTTCAATGAACAAGCCAATCTAAATGCCAGTAATCATATCCATCCAGTGTTAATCTACGACCACAAGCTAAAAAAATTACTGTTGAGAAACTGTTTCATATCATTTTGCGTTCAATTTTCGTGTTTCTTAAAACTGCTTGTCCATTTGTTTGTCAATATCTTTATCAATGTCCTCAATAAGTTGCACGTTTTCTCTCTATTTACATTATAAGAATTAATTTGATTACGATGCAGGGCCAGTCAATTTGGCTTTGGGTAGAGTCCGTCGTATTTGTTCGTTTACCTCTCGCCTTTTCCGTATTTATAAGCCAAATTTACTCGCATTTCTTTATATGTACAACTTGACCCGAGACTTCGTTTGATATCTCACTTCTTCCGAGATTTCGTATGAAACAACAAATTTTGGCTAACGTAACTTGCAAGCCACTTAGCTCGAGATTTCTTTCGTGAATTCACTTTGTCCAAAACTTTGGTAAAATATGAGCCTCCATTTCTGTTATACACTGTTTTTGAATATTCCACATAGACGTGATTTCGTTCGTGACTTTTTGACGTGACAAATTTGAGCCGCCATTATTTAATTTAGTTTTCATTAGTTTTTATTTTTCCTTTACTACTACCAGTCACCAGTATTTGGCTGTTTAGACATCTTGCTGACATTTAAACTAACAAGCTTTCTATGAGACCTTCGCAAAACCAGCCAGAATCATTGAATATTTTTCCTGCTGATCAACCCACATATCTTGCACTTTTTACGCGAAACTTTCTAAAATCTCTTTTTGGGATAGTCTTAAAGCAAGCATTTCTTTCTTGTCAATGTTCTCGATTTCGATTCCTCTGTGAACTCTTCAACTTTTCGATCATTTCCAAAATTGTGTTGCCATCACTCAGTAACTTTACAATATCTTGTTTTCTTTTGAAGTTATATCTTTCTTACGACCCATGGCAATCTTTATATATCTGAAATTAAAAAATAAATATCAATAACTATGAAATTAGATATATATTTATTTAAAATATGGTGAACAACCCTCATGTTGCATAATAAAATCTCACACCACCAAACAAGTTATTGTAAATATTTTTAACAATACACATTTAAGCCGAAATTCTCAAAGTGCAAATATGAATTTTACCTGAATGAAATTTGGGTAAAATCGGTTACTTAAGAGCTATCATCTTGTGAAAACTTCGACTTGCATTAATAAAATCTGACATAGCTCAAATATAAATTGCACCTGAATTATATTTAACCGTATTAGGTTACTTATTAGCAATCATTTTGTGAAAATATTGGCTTAATAAAATTCTTCACAGCTCAAATAGGAATTGGACCTGAATTAAATTTGAACAAAATCGTTTACTTAATAGCAATCAGATTGTGAAAACATTGACTTGCATTAATAAATCCGAAACAGTTCAAATAGTGCCTCAAATAATGTCGAAAGAAAGTGGTATTTTCTTTGGTATTAATTTTCTTCCTCCTATTTTTACAGAGGATCAGATAAATTAACGAATATTTTTATTTCAATAAAATTTGTATGCTTGGAAGATATTTAACAACAGTTGTAGCGGGAGGTTATTTGTCATATAGAAATCAAGATTTCACAGGACCAGATCTTAAAAGTCCCTTTTCCAAATGTGAGAACAGTCGTTATCGTTCGTCGTCAAAATTCATTCTAATCACATTCGCATCTTCTCCTTTTTACTTTCACACTCAGTAACCCTTTGTGTCTTAGTGACTTTATTGCCTTGCTTGGTTGAAATAATTAAAATATAGACAGAATGATGGAAAAATAGCTACGAATTGAAATAGATAAATATATAGATAGAGATGAACAGACTAAAATATTTAGATAGAAAGATAGATAGATAGACAGATAGATAGATAGATAGATATATGGAGATTAGAGATAGATAGATAGATAGATAGATAATGAAGCGGATTAGATAGATAGATAGATAGATAGATAGATAGATAGATAGATAGATAATGAATAGACTGGGAAATATAGCTAGATAAATACATCTGCTTTTAAGCCAAAATCGTTCGAATCATTAGATTAACAGATGTATACACTTATCTCAACATATACACATAACTACATACATACACACATGCGCGCGCACACACACATACATACACACACACACATATATATAGAGTGAGAGAGAAAGAGAGAGACAGAGACACGGGGTGAGAGAGAGAAAGAGAAAGAAATTGAACGTTGCGGGTGGGTGGTTAAAAGTGGTAAGTTCCAATCTGAAGATTGCTATCACAGCAACCAATTTAAGTTTAAAATGAAGCACAAAAAATATAAAAGTAAGTAAATAACCTGTAAGAATCTCTTTTTAAGTAAACCAGAATTGCCATTGTATGAAAAACGAAGAGGAGTGGACTAAAATAAGAAACTAATTGAATTAGCAAAGATCTAAATTGGGCATCCTTAAATGGTAGATGAAAACGGAGGTAGCGCTCAAAAATTGGATGGACGGTGCCTATGGGTAAACAAATCAGCGGACGAATTAACAGAAGATAAACCAAAGTATATCCAAGGGCAGAACTCTAGAAAATTAATTATCAGTCAAACTTGTGGAACCAAAAATTTGGTTTCTATCTCGAAGACTTTTTCATTCGCTTTGTGCATCCCTCGACATGCTCGCATCTGTGTGTCTGTGTGGACAGAGAGGAATAATAGACATTCCGGTTTTTTTTAAGGAATTTTATATGACTTTTTTCTTTATTTTTTAGATTGTGATTTGAAGATCAGCATCCTGGTGACAGTAAGGCAAGAAACGTGAGTGTTTAACAATGCCAAGTTGGCAGGGGGGCTTGTATGAAAATAATCAGGGGATGAAATAGAGATAAAAATGCAGGAATTGCGGAAGACAAATATGGAGAGATAGAGAATGAGAGTGAAACAAAGAAGAAGAAGAAGAAAAAGAAGAAGAAGAAGAAAAAGAAATGACCGTTGTTAATTTGTATGTCAAAGAATGGAAACATTGAGAGAAGGATATTTTGCAATACTGAATATGATAAAATCTGAATGTTTAAATAATATGGCTGTCGGGTGATGTTGCTAGATTATTGGTTGCAGTCAGGCGGTAATTAGGTACACTAAAATCATTTAGTTTTAGAACACTTTAAAAACAGTTGGCTAATTTTGAGTCGTATCTGCTGTTATCGGGCGGTAATGAAATAGACTGAACATTTTGCAGAGAATGCTTTAAAAAGATTGTCGCGTTCCGTAGGGCAATGAAAAAAAAAAAAAAAACAAAACAAAAACTAAACAGAGAAACAGTCATTTAAAAATAAAGAAAGATAAATATTGGAAATGAATGATATAGGTGCGGAAAGAAGAAGAAGAAGAAGAAGAAGAAGAAGAAGAAGAAGAAGAAGAAGAAGAAGAAGAAGAAGAAGAAGAAGAAGAAGAAGAAGAAGAAGAAGAAGAAGAAGAAGAAGAAGAAGAAGAAGAAGAAGAAGAAGAAGAAGAAGAAGAAGAAGAAGAAGAAGAAGAAGAAGAAGAAGAAGAAGAAGAAGAAGAAGAAGAAGAAGAAGAAGAAGAAGAAGAAGAAGAAGAAGAAGAAGAAGAAGAAGAAGAAGAAGAAGAAGAAGAAGAAGAAGAAGAAGAAGAAGAAGATTGGATAATTTGAAGAGCAAAATGAGGAAGCCCATTGGGAGGGGGGGCTGATGAGGAAAGAGAAGATGAAGATTTGTAAAAGGAACAGGAATTAAGAGGAAGTAGGGGAACAAGAAGAAAAAGAAGAAAGTAGGAACAGAAAGAAGAAAGCTGTGGAATAAGAAAAATACTTAAAAGGCCCATCAATAACAAACGAGCGAAAGAAACGAGAGAGAGAGAGAGAGAGGGAGACAAAGAAAGACACAAAGGAAAGGAGAGCGCGCACTGATTTGATTAGGAAAGAGAAAACGAAACATATAAATTGGGTTAATAGCAGAACAACAATGAAAGCAATGTTACAGTGCTTTTCTTATCTAGTATTTCGTTCGCATCACATTTTATGGGTTTTTTTTTTTAACCTCTAATCCAGTAACGGGAAAATTACCTGATTTTAAGTTATTGTTTTTTTTTCTGTTTCTTTTAGGTTAAGTTAGTTGGGGAAAAGTTAGTTCAATTTGAATTACAGACAGAATGAAAATAAAATAAAAACCTGTCTTTCTTTGTATTTTTATAAAACGGACAGAAAAAAGAACTGAGAAATGGTAAACAGTGAATGGAAAAAAAGTTAAAACTCTCCAGACATTTTCTCCAAAGGAAATACAGAATAAAATACACAGTTAATACAGAACGATTTACTGAAACCATCAACGGTTTACCGGTCGTTGTAACAAAACTATTATTACTTCATTGTAAATATTAGATAAGTTATAATTCCAATTTCCGAGGATTTATTCTAATGACGAAGATGCCGGCTTTATGAACCGTTTTTTTAAATATGCCAGGTGTAACAGCAAAATTGTCCAAATCGTGTAACAGCAAAATTGTCCGAATCGTGTAACAGCAAAATTGTCCAAATCGTGTAGCAGCAAAATTGTCCAAATCGTGTAACAGCAAAATTGTCCGAATCGTGTAACAGCATAATTGTCCATCCTACAAAATGTTTAACATCTAAAAAAAACCCACAAAAAACCAGAAAAAAAAAAGACATCCCCCCCCACCACTAAACTGAGTTTCTTTTTCTCAGGTTTAGCCATCTTGCCGCTATTTTTCATATAAATCACTGAAAAAATACTTTTGGTTAGGGTCCTCCACAAAAAATGCGATTCCAGAGGTTTTTAAAATCAATTTCTAAAAAATGAAAATTCTTTAGTTAATTTCAAGCTTATAGATTAAATTCAATATATATATATATATATATATATATATATATATATATATATATATTGTGTAACAGCAAAATTGTTCATATCGTGTCACAGGATGGGATAATTTTCCATTCACAAAATATTTAATATCTGAAAAACATTAAATGAGTTTCCTTTTTTTTCCCTGCTTTTCAGATAAAACTTTTAGCCATCTTGACACAATTTGTCGTAAGAATCACTGAAAAAAAAACACTTCGAGTTATTCCGCTAGAAACAGAACAGGTTAAAATCGTTTTCTGTCTTCCCAAATGAGCAATGGTGAGAGGAACATATCATACAGGCCTTCAGTAATGGTATGAACATTCATAGTCTGGCTTCCATCTTCAAAGTCCATTCAAGAACTATCAAGAGAACAGTGAAAGAGGGAGCAGTAGTGAGCAAAGCTGGATCATCAGAAGAGAGATCATCATTTCAACTTAGAGCTAAAGAGATCAATTAGAAATGATCCAACGCAGTCCATAAAACGTTTAGCACGTGAAGAGAAGTTTCAGCTATGACAGTCCAAAATGCAGTGAAAAAAATACTTGAAAATGAAATTCTACGTGAAACCTGTAAGGTACATTGTTACCCCAGGACACAAAGTTAGAACGTTAGAGAGGGTGAATATCAACTTCAATAAGATAGAAAATGATATATATATATATATATATATATATATATATATATATATATATATATATATATAACCTAGAGAGCCAGACAAACCTACATACCACAGTGGATAAAGGCGTTGGTTAGATCCAGTGACAGGACCCAAAGAGTGTGACTTCAGTACCCGGCTAAGGCAGTGGAGGACTTTCAAAGGGAAAATTAACAGGAGATAACTGATAACTGACATCCATCAAACGTGAAACTAGAACAGTGTACCCCAGTGAGCGAAATAAATGGTTCAGTTCGACGTTCCAACCACCTGAAGAAGGCCGGAGCGTACAACGGCCAAAACATTGTGATAAATATGGCGACAAAGATGAGGACAATAGTCCGAATAATGTAAATAATCTACATATATATATATATATATATATATATATATATATATATATATATATATATATATATATATATTAACTTTATTTCAATCCTTCATGAGCTTCCGATCCTTAGCTAGGAACAATTAATGATGAATATCTCATTTTCGTTTATAATCGGCTTCATCACAATTCCTCTGTTAAGTCTAGAGAGAAATTATGCATTCTTATTGCCCGTAGTAGTGTTCAATATGTTATAAAAACCTCGGGGGATTTCAACGTTTGAAAGCTTAATCTAACAAATGGACAATTTTGCTGTTATATCCGGTATATCGGGACATGGAAATATGTAACATAGTAGAATGTTTAATGCACCAAGGAAGTGGTTTGACAAAGATCCACAACCAGCCACAAAAGCTGAATTCTGTATAATAAGAGGGATGTTGCACGTGTGGTGGGATCATCGTGGTATAATCAATTTAGAAACACTAACTGTATATTTAAACGTCCAACAGTTGCTACGTGTCCGTAAACTTTTGGGGACAAAAAAAAACAAAAAACAAAAAACACCCGACCATCGGCAATATGGAGAATCCAACACCACATACAAGCAAAAAAAAAACAGGGTAAAAAAATTAGGAACTAGATTGCTTTGTTTTACTGAATTCCATATTCACCTGATCTAAATTGGGTATCCTTAAATGGTAGATGAAAACGGAGGTAGCGCTCAAAAATTGGATGCGCGGTGCCTATGGGTAAACAAATCAGCGGACGAATTAACAGAAGATAAACCAAAGTATAACCGGTTATTACATGTTTCGATCACTACAAAATAACTTTGCGAGGGAAATCTTTCTCCATTGACAAAAAACAGATTCAAGAGTTCGACGATAAATTTTCCCCACGTGAAAATCTACGGAATTTTAGTCAAAAGTGATATTTAGCTACAACGAGGGTTACATGTGGCACAAGGCCGGGTTTAACGTAGGCTCGGCCAAAAATATTCCCTCTTTGAACCCGCATAAACGAGTTCAGGCGCAGTCAACCACCCAGAACGAGACTCTGCTCTTCGGCGGAGCCTCGTCCGGGTTCCTCTCTTGCCGAAGGCACAGATTTAGACTGTTGGCCAAGTTAGTCAAAAGTAGGTACATCCAAAAACTTTCTAAAAACAGGATACCATGATGAAAAAAAAAGGCCCTAATTTGGCCTGGCAATTACATTTAAGCATGAAACAGACTGTCACTGTTCGGTGTTGACCTCAATGACCACTTTCATATTTACATACGCTCTCTCCAAGCACGTTAACTCATAAATATATTAGGTTGGTGCAAAAATAATGTCGTTTTCTCACATATGTTACTATGTGAGAAAACGACATTATTTTTGCACCAACCTAATAACAGCAGCTATATTAAAACTATATTTTTATTATATATATTTAAATACAGACAGAATCATAAAAATTGACTCCAGAGGACAGTTTATTCTCTTTTCCTGTTGTAGGTGGGGAGATGCAAGGTGGAGTAATGGGTAGCAGCTCGGATTGAAGGCTCGGAGAGCCTGGTTGATGTGAATCTAGCTGTCCTTTTGTCACCTCGAAGCAATTGAATGATGAATTCAAATCTGGGTTTTATTTTCCACAGGCAATGCAGAAAGAAGGAAAATAAGAAGAAAATAAAGTGTAGAAGAAAGAAAAAAAAATCTAATTAATCTTTTGTTGATTTTTGTTTTTATCAAAACTGCAGAGTCAAAAAAACAAAACAAAAAAAACCCCAAAAAAACTGTCAACCAAAACCAAATTTACAGAACTGTTCACAACTTCCATCGACTTTTAAAGTTTCACGTTTCTTTTTTTTATTAATCTTTTTTATGACAGATATTACATATGTAGGTATAATTAAAAAAAAGAGCATACCAAGGTGAAAAAGGCTTGATAAAAACAAAATTTTCTCGTTAAAATATTTGTTATTATTAAGAAGAAAGATCAAATTATTTTTTTTATATGTTATAAAATTTTTAATCCTTTCTAGCACATTCAAAACTTTGCTTAAAAATCTTGTTTTTATTGTATCAGCAAGTGGAATAAACATTACTAGAGGGACTTTTAGCGTCTTTATTAGCGTTAAAAACACATTGTTTCGAAAATTCTTGCAAAAATGAAATAATTTTTGGATTTTAATTAAATTTTCAGAAATTATTCATAAATGAATGAGATTATTTTTTAATTTTTTTTTGGGGGGGGAATATTGGTAAAAATATTTTCTTTTACGTCTGTTAATTAATTTCATGAAATTTCACCCTCTTCAAATTTATATAAGTTGAACTCCTTGGACAATTTAAATCACCTATTTGTTTCTGTCGAACAGAAGTACCATTTAGAGAAAATCTGCTCTGGATCTTAAATTAAAAAATGCAATAAAACTATGACATTATTTAATTTGACAAGCTTTAAATTGTTTTTATATATAAGATAATTTAAGAATTTTATTGTCTTAAGAAAATAATTTTCAATGAATAATGAATTTTTACCATAATTGTTTTAATTTTTTAAAACTTTAATTAGAAAGATTTATTAAATTTTAAATAGTTTAATATTCTGTATTAATTTGTAGATTATATTATTATTGAGTGAAAACTATATTTATTAATCATGAATGGAAAAGCTTATTACAAATCACCAATATTTTTAAGAGAATTTTGAATTCTTTTTGTCTACAAACGTGCTGAGTTTTGTAAGTATCGACGACCATACACTAAATTATCAGAAAATAGTAGCCATAACTATATTAAATTTAATGGGAGCATTTCTAAAATTCAATAAAACATTACATTACGGGAATATCTACCTATTTTTTTTAAGATCACTGTGTACTTAAAAATTATATATAAAAAGCACTCGCGTCGTTTTCTTCAAATATTCTTTACAGACAAAGTGTCTGTAGAATAGCATAAGACATGTATTCAGCTACTGTTGGGTCAAATAATGCATTTCTGTGATACTTTAAACTTTTAAGGATAAAGTAAATAATATTTGTTTCAAATCAGATTAATTATACCTTAAATCAGATAATATTCTTCAAATAAAATTTCAGAAAAGTATATTTTATTTTTGGAAGATTTTTTTTAATAAAAAGTATTACATTTCAATGAAAGACGACTGAACGGGTCTCTAAACAGCTATTTTATTAAAAAAAAAAAAAAAAAAAAAAACCCTTCCAGTCACTTTAAATTAGTTTTTGAAATACAATAAAATATTTTGATTATTGGAAATATTAAATTTAATCTATAAGCTTGAAATTAAAATTAAAAAAAATACTTCAAGAAAGATTTTTCATTTTTTAGAAATTGATTTTAAACCTCATTTTTTTGTGGAGGGCCCTAACCAAAAGACATCAAAGTTCAACCTGATAAGTGGCAACAAGTTATTACAATAATGGCTAGTATATTAGGTTGTTCAGAAAATTGTCCAATGTTAAAATCAAATTTTATTTCTGAATTAATTTTATTAAACAGTGTTTAAATCAATGAAAATAGAACCCTGAACATGTATATATTTCTGCCATCAAGTTACAGCGTTATGCACGCGTTTGCGATAAACCTAGAAAATGTTTGGTTGCCAATAAATATGTGATTGCAGTTACTGCATCTTCTTTGCAAGCGAATGTTTTCTGGCTTTAAAAAATTATCAAGATGTTTGAAAAGGGGTTATTCAGATAGCGAGAGATTAGGGGAATATGGTGGATTTGGTAAAGTCTTGTCTCCCTAGTCGATGAGCTTCTGCAGCGTCATCATGGCGACATGTGGCCGATCATTGTCATGAAGAGGAATTGGACTTCGTCGAATAACCATTTTGATTCATTGAATGTGCATTTCATTCACTTGCTGGCAGTAAAGTGATGCTTTGGTTAGATTCCAAAAAGCTGTAATGGATAACTCCAATGGCGTGCCTCCAGACAGTCTCCATAAACTTCTGTCGTTGTAATTTCTGTTTTGGAAAATGTTTGCGTCCATCGTCATGAGGAAGCCATTAAGCTGATCGTTTACAGTTATCATAAAGGATACATTTCTTATCACGAGTCACTATACGATAAAAAAAAAATGGATCATTGGAATTTCGTATATGCAGCATAGAAGGCACTTCAGAACGTCGAACTCTTTGACTCTTATGTGGAACCAGTGGATCAAGATTCTTCACTTCACCAATTTTCTTGAGATGGTCCAATATTTTCGAAATGCTGTCAACCATTTTCTCTGATATTTTGATGTGGGTTTTGTTCGAATGGTTTTCAGAAGTTGATTATCAATTGTAGATGGACGTCTTCTACTACCTTGATCGTCAAGGCTCATAAGCGAAACTTCACCTCATGCTCTGTTAATGTTGGCTGCAGTTTGCGAAGCATTATAAATAATCTTGAACCCATAAACGCATCTCTTCATTTTTTCATGTTCAAGATGAAGATAGAATTCATCTTCTGAAAGAGATTGATATAAAAGTAACAGAGACTATACTTTAATCATTAAGAATGAGTAATATAATTCTGAGCAACTATTATAAAAAATACATTAGAACAGAATTATAAGGCTTCTTCTAAAATAGGAAACTATTTTCCGAACAACCTAATATTTTTGAATAAAATATAATTGTGCTTTGTTTTTTCAGGTAAGTTGAGAAACAAACCGGAAATTATGACACGCAAAGAATATATATATTTAAATATTCAGAAAAAATGGTATGACAAATAAGAAAATGGTTTTTTGTGGCATATTTGTCAATACTTTCAATTTGTCAAACTATTTATCTAAATACTGTTTGTTGATATATAAAATTATTCAAAATTATACATCTATCTATCTATATATATATATACATATATACATACATACATGCACACACACACACACACACACACACACACACACACACACATATATATATATATATATATATATATATATATATATATATATATTGTATTGGGGCAGTAGATCATTATGTAAACATATATTCTTAAATATAACAGCGAATGAATGTTTATTATGTCTGATCATGAGCCGTTCCAATGTTCGAATGTTTGCTTGAATTTCTGTTGAAAATAAAGACAAAAATTCTCCAACATTTGGATATTTTTTTTATTAATTTGGTCCTAAGCTTTCTGCTCGTATGAGCCATCCTCAGAGTGGTTATACAGGCATGAAACAAAAATCTCCACTGTCAAAGATGATATTTTGTTATTTTGACAGAAAATTGCTATGCGAGGACAACGGTCGCGAAATAGCATTCGCAGTTCGTAAATTCAAGATGGGGTTCTGTGACGTCATACCTTGCGATAGACCGAAGTTTTACAACAGAACCAATGTCTAGATGTAATGTAATGTGTTGTAACTAGTTTGAAATGCAATTTTTCTAAGTGTAGTTTACTTCGTTTTAAATGTAGATGATCTCCAGTATCTGAAGGTCCTTTTTTTACTCTGTGTGTGTGTAAGTATTTTTGTATTATCAAATAATATCTGTTTAATATTATGTACATCGCTATGTTTTTTTTACTTTTTTTTTTTTGTTATTTCAAAATAATAAAATATTATCGAATAAGCAACCAAACGAATAAACAACCTAACGATCTTATGTAAATAGTTGGCAGGAACAGAGATTAGAAGAGACAGCGAACTTACAATATTTTCTAAGAGCTTCAAAGGACAGGAAACTGGGGAAAGCCGTGTTTGCTAACGTCCGCATAGAAGAAGAAAAAGAAGAAGAAGAAGAAGAATAAGAGGAAGAAGAAGAAAGAGAAGATAAAGAAGAAAAAGAAGAAGAAGAAGAAAGAGCAGAAGAAAGAGGAGAGGGAGGAGGAAGAGAAGAAGAAGGAGAAGGAGAAGAAGAAGGAGAAAAGAAGAAGAAGAAGAAGAAGAAGAAGAGGAAGAAGAAGAAAGAGAAGATAAAGAAGAAAAAGAAGAAGAAGAAGAAAGAGCAGAAGAAAGAGGAGAGGGAGGAGGAAGAGAAGAAGGAGGAGGAGGAGAAGAAGAAGAAAAGAAGAAGAAGAAGAAGAAGAAGAAGAAGAAACCGATATACCTAACGCTTTAAATCTCATCCTCAGCTGCAAGGAAAATTTCCAATATTCGCAGAGTTGTACGAGAATGGATATTACACAGGTGTTCAACTCGCTTTTCTGGGATTCTAACGAAATTTTGCTCTCTCTTAATACGTTGTTTTGCCCCAGGAAAACTCCTTTCCTTATTTCAGTTCGCCTTTGGATTTCGATGTCACATTTTCTGTCGTCTATTATAACACTTCCCAGATAAAGTTAAACTTCTCTACCTGATTGATTCTGACGTCTCGAATTCGTAGATCACGTACAAATGAAAAAAAACAAAAAAAAAAAAACACGAGATAGACAATAGAAAATTTGATTAAGAGTCAAACAATATAGGTTATCCTGTAAATGAAAGGCATGTTTGGTTTTGAGAAGAAGCAGTGCTAACAGATTGTAAACCTATTTATGTGTGTATTCAGAATATGCACATACTGGTGTACCAATCAAACGCATGTATTTCAGTTGTATATTTGAGTTGTTGTGTGTACATATGCATAGATTAAGAGTTAAGTGAAAAGTAGCAATACAGAGATTCATCTAATATGTCGTCATCGGCTTTATCCTTAATCCAAGAATTTAATTTCTGCTTTACTGATCGCTTCTTTTATGAAAATGGTGTCTATGGTGGTACTGAATTCGCCGCTAAAATAATGGTTCAGGGCTAGAAGCATCCAGTTTCACCAAAACCTAATCCCGTCATCCATTCCCAGTCACCGTCATTCGTAGCCCTATTCAACCATTTGTTCAACCGTTAAGGTCTACTGTAATCGTCATCTGTTTCACCGTTGGAGTCTTTGCTGTTCTAAGATATAAAATTTGAAGTTTATATGTGTTTGAACACAGAAAATAAATGAAATATTTATGACTATTTTGTCTGAATTTCTGGGATGAGGAGTTATCATTGTTTAGAAGAAAATGACGATGGCTTGTGTTCATTTAAGGTGGGCCTCAACTTGCCAGGAAGTGAGCCACGCACATGATTTCATGACAATCCCTTGCGGCACATATGGAATGAGAGATGCAGAAGCCAGTTATGAAACTGCAACGGACTGCCGCTGACTCTTCTATAATTTCGAGTGGCGCCTTCTGTAGCATGTCCGTCATGCGTAGCCTTATTCATCCATTTGTGCAACCGTTGAGGTCTATTGTAATCGTGATCCGTTTGTTTCACCGTTGGCGTCTAAGATATAAAATTTGAAGTTTATATGTGTTTGAACACAGAAAATAAATGAAATATTTATGGCTACTTTTGTCTGGGATCAGGAGTTATCATTATTTACACTATTTATATGCAGACTATTGTCCTCATCTTTGTTGTTATTATCACAACGTTTCGGCCGTTGTGCTCTCCGGTCTGTGCTCTATACTAAACATTGAATTTATTAGAAAAAAAGAACTAAACAAAATGAATACAAGACGATCAGCTTTAAAGATGTAACTGGAAAAAACCGAATGAATAAAGAATGTTAACAACAAATACTTCTTCACACCAAACTCAGTTCTGCGGAATCAAAATCAACCTTGAGTTTTAGCAAGCGAATGAGCCAATTGGAGTAAAGTGCCATGCAGATTTTAATTTTTCCCACTTGTGACGAATGCAGCTATCGACTTTTTTTGCATGCTAGCATGCTAGTTAACATTCGTGTCAATTAGCTGTTGGCTCTCACGCTGGCTAATAGAATCTTCCTGCCTATTCGTGGCAGACAACTATAGGCTCTCAATCTGGCCAGTACAAAATGGCCGCAAACTACATGAAAACTGCCGTAGAAGCATGAAAAAATCGATTATTTCCACTATCGATGGGAGTTGGAAAATGCAACGTCGGTCTTGGCCCTCCCGCTAACTTGGAGTTAGTGCATGTAAAGTTTGGTGCAAATCCGTCGAAAATTTCAGCCGTGCATTCGTTACACACATACACACATCCTGCATTTTATATATATATATATATATATATATGTGTGTGTGTGTGTGTGTGTGTGTGTGTGTGTGTGTGTGTGTGTAAAATAGGATGGTTAATAAAACAAGACCAAACGAAAGGATACCAATCAGATCAGTATGGAAAATACTTATTAATTATTAACCACAAGACAAAAATGAAGTAGCTTCATCTACTGCAAGGAAATTTGGTTCTTTGTGTCGCGCCAGAAGATTTTTTCTCGCCTGAGTCCATCCTTCAAATATACAAATCAGTCATTCGTCCTTGCATGGAATACTGCTGCCATATAAGGTATGGTGCGTGCTCCCGCTGTTCATCTCGAGGTTCTCGACAAAATCCAGAGACGGATATGCAACGTGATTGGTCCTGATCTGACATCTCGTCTACAGTCACTTTCTCATAGACTTGCCGTGGTTTCCCTCTGCCTTTTCTACAAGTATTTTCATGCTCAAACGAGCTACTTTCTCTGGTTCCCAAATTGCATGAATTTAAGCGTGCTACTAGGTTGACATCTCGGTCCCACCATTTCACTGTTGAAACGGCTAAATATAGCTATCTCTTCTAGTCCAGCAGATTATATCGCACCTCTGGTCAGTGGTATTCCCTTCCTATCACTTGCTTCCCTGATAGCTATCCTCTTCAAATATTCAAATATAGGGTCAATCGACATCTTCTGAAGTCTTGACCTTGATCTCTGTCCCCCTCTTTCTCCTTTTCCCAAACTCTCCTCTTTACTCTTGCTCTTATTCTGTTTAACCCCTTGCCTGCTAGTGACACTCCAACCTTGATTGGGGTGATTTGCTTAAAAAATATAAATATATCCTTAATCTTTCCTTGTGCCTTGACAACTCGAAATGAATAATACCCGAAGATCGCACTTTTACTTTTCTTCCACTTTCGGGTCGTTTGTGGGCATTTATACTTATCTTTTTCGTCTCCTGATACATCCGTCTTTTCAATTGGTCCATCAAAACTGAAATTAGTTATCACTCAGCATAATATAATCCGTTGTTTACGAAGAAATACTTCTTTTCGAGCAGGATTATCATTCTTAAAATATACTGCACGTAACTGCCGTGTGTATCTGACTCAATCTCCGAAAACATAAAATTACTTGAGATGCGCTTATTGCACGACAGTACGAGATAACGCCTTGAGTAGATGACTGTTGTAAGAGCATCGGAAATACTCCCCTACCTGCCTTTCTCCCTCTTATTTGGCGCCCTCCAATTAGCCCCAGTTTCCGCTTCCTGCAGAGTTTCCTGTATTTCTGAAATGGCAACATTGCCCTGCAAAAATTTTTATTTCGTAATTCTTTGAGATCATACTGACACCTTTTGAAATTGCTAATAACAATGTTTACGATAATTAGTAATTGTTTTGTATTTGTTTTCTTGTTTTTTTTTTGTTCTTTTTTGGCGAATAAAATTTTCAAAAATTGTCAAAAGTAATTTTAAAATATATTGCCATAATATTAGGTTGGTGCAAAAATAATGACGTAATAATGTCGTTTTTTTTACGTTAAAAATACGTCAAAAAACGACATTATTGCGTCATTATTTCTGCACCAACCTAATAATTTACATTATTTACATTGTTCATTGAAGTAATGGATGGCGGCTCGAGAAAGGTATGAATACTCTTCTTCTTCCCCCCAGCTATGGATAAATAGCAGCACAGACTAGGTTCTATAACCTTGGGTGGCAACGGATCTAGGAGAAGGAAAAACACTGAATTCAAAAACAGTTTGGTTTGGTTGTCTCCGTCAGGCTATCTTTCAAAAAAAAAAAAAAATTCTACTGTGACTGCAGTACACACGGTACCACTTTGACCCTACAGGACACGGGATAAAAACAGAAAAAAAAAAAAAAAACATTGTTCAGACTGTTGCCCCCATCTTTATTGTCATATTCACGACGTTTTAGCCGTTAGACGCCTCGGCCTTCTTCAGTGATTGGAAAATCTAACCGAACCCTTTATTTCCTCCACCGGGGTAGACTGTTCTAGTTCCACGTGCCATGCCTCTTCCGAATGTCTCGGTTATTTTCATTTAAGTCAATTCTCCAGGTTTTTGTTCACCACTGCAGTAGCCAAGTATTGAACTCACAACTCTTTGGGTCAAGTCACCGGATCCACCCAACGCTTTTACCCAGTGAGTCATGTATCATAATACTAGTTATTGTTTGGTTGATTTTGTCTAGCGGCATATCAACACCTCTATGGGTTATTTAATGCCGTAAATCTAAATATTTTGAACGCAATTGCATGTTTCCAACTACAAATAAAATGAATTGTTGGTAAATTTGCTATAAAATATATTATTGATAATTCTACTATGAATAGGTATTGTTGGTAATTTTACTATAAATAGACATTTTTATACTTCCATAGGTTTTGGTTTTTGTTCACTGTTTAGCCATATCTGGGACCCTAACAGATGCTACCACCCCGGGTCCAAGAGTCGTTAAGTCCACGCTCCTCCAAAACTTCCAATGTCCCAGAGGTCTTGGAACCGGATGTAGTTTAAGGTCATACTAAAAGTTGATAAATAAAAATAACGGAAATTATTTGTGACTCAAGCTATAAAATCACAATAATAAAAGAATTGAAACCCATTAAGTTGGTGCATAATTATCAGGCGTTTTTTAGGCGAGTTATTTGTTAATAAAATTTGCTGTTTATAATATTATTTTACTTTCAAGTTATGAAAATGCGTGACAATAATCATACACGCCGGAATAATCTTTTAAAAATGTTATTGCTGAATTGTTATGCTTCTTTTGTCATAAGGAATATTATTTAAAAAACGCCTGATAATTATGCACCAAGAACACATTATTGCATTAGTTATGTCATAGGTAAGCCATGCCGGTTTGTACAGCTAGTTTTGCTTTTAGGATGTCATGTTGACATATATAAACCACTTTTCATAATCGTTGATAACAGTGTCAAGCGACGCATGCGTCCGATTCAGTGAACACAATGGCATGCACGCTTTCTTAGGGAGATTCCGTTTGTCGTCCCCCGCCCACCCAGTAAATAAGGCGCTCAACTTCGAATTTCGAAGCTTTGCTGCCTGCAACCAAATGACCGTAGATGGCAGGATTAAAGGCAGTTAAGCTATTGCGCCATTTCAACGCCATGGATTTGATTCTCCGACCTGTAGCACTCGGTCTTCAGGTAGCACTAATGGCTGTTCACTTTGAGGGTTGGCCAGTGCCATAAATTCGCCGTACATGAATTTGGTGGACGGCTCATTATACGACCGAGAAGTCTTTTACCGAATGACTTTTGATTAAGTGCACCGAACAATCGGAACAGTGTCTATCTTGAAATCAGGAAACTGACGCATTCTTTGTTTGTGAGAAAGTTTTGTCTGTTGTTTTGGTACTTTTGATGCAATAAGATAATAGTTTTTGATAGTGAAGGCCAAGAACTAATTCGTGGATGAAGAGAATTGAAGTGTTCTGAAAATTTAACCCAGATCGCTTAAAAAATGATTGTCGGGTTTTGTTGGTCGGTAAATAAAAGCGATGAGAATGTAAGAGAACGACACAGAAGAAGAAGAAGAAGAAGAAGAAGAAGAATGAATGAATGAATGAATGAGTAAGATGTGGGGACGGAACAGAAGAAGACGAGGAGGTGTTAAGGGAGGAAGAGAACAAAAAAGATGAAGAGGAGGAAGCAGAAATAAAATGTATAAAAGAATGAAGGGGAGGAGGAAGAAGAGAAGAAAGTAAGGAGAAGGAGAAAAGGAAGGAGGAGGAGAATATTAATAATAAAAAGAATGAATGAAGAGGATGAAGAGGAGAAGGAACAGACAAAAGCGATGGGAGGAGGAGGATGGGAAAAGGAACAAAATGAGGAAGAGGAAGAAGAAAGATAGAATGTATGAATTAATGAAGAGGAGGAGAAAGAAAAGGTGGAGGGGAGAAGAAGAAGAAGAAGAATGAATGAATGAATGAGAATGAAGAGGAGTAAAAGGAGAAGAATGAAAAGAAGACGAGGAAAAAGAAGAAGTAAAATGTCGGAATGAATGAGGTGGAGGAACAGAAGAAGGTGAAGAGAAGGAGGAAAGGAAAGTTAATATTCGGTTGGTGCAAAAATCATGTCGTTTTCTCACATATGTTACTATTATTTTTGCACCAACCTAATAATAATAATAATCATAATCATAATCATAATAATAATAAAATGAAAAGAAGAAGAAGAAGAAGAAGAAGAAGAAGAAGAAGAAGAAGAAGAAGAATATTATTGATGGGACAGTAGATGAATACATGAATGAACAAATAAGCGAATGAATGAAGAACAGAAGATGAAGAGAAAGAGGAAGAAGAATGTCTGAATGAATAAATGTTGACGAATAAAGAGAAGGGAGAGGGAAGAAGGTGGTGAGGAGGAGGAGAAAAGGAATAATAATAATAATAATAATAATAATAAGAAGAAGAAGAAGAAGAAGAAGAAGAAGAAGAAGAGGAAGAAGAAGAAGAAGAATACGGAGTAAAAGAAGAAAAGAAAAGAATAAAAAATGGTGGCTTATCTACATAGCATTACTTATCGAGTTGCAATGGTGAACAAACAAAGTTTTGTAACAAGTGAATCGCCGTGTCGTCTGCTGCGGTCATTTTTCGGATTAATGTCCTTGGGAAAGGCATGGATCCATAAAAGATTTCGTTTTCTCACCAGACATTTTCAGCTTATACAGCGAGGCCATTCTGGAAGAATTAGAAGTCCTATCATTGTTTGCAATCACAATCTTAACAAAATCAGATATGCAGATGACACAGTATTGAGAGCAAACACAGAAACGAAACTACGATATCTCCTACAGGAGGTAGTGAATGAAAGCGAGAAGAAAAGACTGAATATTAATTGCAAGAAGACTGAATGCATGGTTGTTAGCAAAAGGGGTAGACCTATATGTAAATTACTGATTGAAGATCCCGAAATCAAACAGTTGCAAAAATTTAGATATCTAGGAAGCGTATAAATGGGAGACAGAAAGTGCGATTCAGAAATTTGACGGCACTTTGGGATAACGAAAGATGCCTTCCAAAAGCTGTTATATCTGGTCTGATGTTTCTGCTATGTATTTGGAGATTCTTGATAATAATAATGGAATAATCTGAAATGTTATCGATCCTGTCATCCCGGCTATATTCACTTTGCTAACACGAAAACGTAAATTCACTGTTCCTTTTCTATAAATATTGTCAGGGTAATTGTTCTGAAGAAGGTAGAATTCATGGTCATTAGTAAAAGGATGAGCCCGAAATGCGATCTGCAGGTTTGGAACACTAAAAGCAAGCAGATGCAGAAGTTTAGATATCTAGGAAGCGTCTTGACAGAGGATGGCAAATGCGTCACTAAGATCCGTAGAGGTATTCGGATGGCCGAAGACGCATTCCAAAAACTGGGAAGAGTATTGTGAGACAGGAGGATTTCTTTGGTAACAAAGAAAAGAATACTGTGCTGTTACGTGATATATGTCCTTCTTCACGGCAGCGAATGATGGACGATTTCCTCTAAGATGAAGAAGAGATTCCAGGCGACATAGATGTGTTTCTACATAAGGATGCTAAGGATATCATGGATCGAGTGTGTGAGCAACGATGAGGTCTTAGATAGGTTACAAACACATAATGAGAAAGGAGGGCCTAGAGAATCTGATACTCACGCGTCGAATAGAGGGAAAGAGAGACAAGTGAAAACAACGCGTGGCATACCTGGCGAACTAACAGGTGGATGACAGAACATGGTCTGGGGGAGGAAGCAGAGGGAAGGAGCTTGCTGAGAGCTGCACGGGATAGAAGGAGGTGGAGAGCCATGATCGCCTACGTCCTGAAAGGACATGGCATATAAAAGAAAGAAAGAATTGTTGTGATCAGCTTTATTGTTTGGTGCCTAGATTTTATGAATTTAAGCACAGTTCGTGATTGGCAGCTAAGTCTCACTATTTTACAGTTGAAATTGCTAGATGCAACCGTAAGATCTATGTTAACAGTTTCTTCTCTCGCACTTCTTGCTTGTGGAACTTTCTGTCGGCTTCTCGTTTTCCAGTCAACTTTGATCTTCAAAAATGTACATGGAATGCCAGTCGATACTTTTATATTTTTGCCTTCTGTTTTCTGAATTCCTGTTCTTTTAATGTTCTCACTCCTTAACAACGTTTTCCTTTTTCTGATATTATTTCACGTCTTGCGTCTTAGCGGCTTCATTGCCTTACTTGGTGTGAAATGAGTAAAAATATGATCAGATATTACGTAGCAGTTTAACACCCATTTCTTTATTTCTAATGAAAAATTCATATTTCTTAACGTCCTGGGTATGACGATAAACTTCATCCAGCAGCAGGTTTTGAGGAGCGTGGAAGACGGGGGTGTAGCACCTGTTAAAGCCCCAGCTATGGGAAAATAATGAACCCACAGACTGGGGTCAAAACACTATGAAAGTTTAAAGATATATTTTTACAGTAAAAATACCACTAATACATGTGTTTAAAAAATATTATAAGTAATACGTTTGTTTAAAAAAAATATTACCAGCAAGAGATTTTAAAAAAAAAAATTACCGAGAATATAATTTTAAAACGTTTAAAAGATACGAGGAAACATTTGATTCTTGGTAAAAACAATTTGATCTACAAACTGATTTCTTACAAAGAATATATATTCTATTCATACGAACCTATCCTAAAAATCTTGTCGGCATTAAATAGCCCATTGAGGTTGATATGCAGTAAAATAAAATAAATGAAACGAAACCTATCTCTTAACACTTTGATTATTTTCAGAAAATCCCTAGTGTAATTTCCTTCAGTGATTGATCACAAGCACATCAGTGACAAAGATGTTTGGCCGCTCCTTAAAACGGAAGAGCACTGGGCACTTCGATCTTGATCTTTTTGGTCGTGTTCCCTACACACTGTGTAATTTAATCTCATTTCGTTTTAGAATTGGGTTAATTACTTTTTAGTTCCGTTTGTGTTACAAAATTAGTCCTAATACACCTCTTAGCATTTTTAGACCTTTATCTTTTCGTAGCAAATCTCACCTCATTTTTTAGAGAGATTTTTAAACATTTTTTCGCGACCGTGTTTGTTGTTGGTCTCCCTCAACATAAAACAGCGACTTCTCGCCGAATTCGGGCTGCTTATTAAGTTAGGCTCTCATTTTTTTTTGTCTGCCAACTGGACGCGAGTTGGATCTACCTTTATTTCTTTACTTCTATCTTCATTCTGGCTTCCTTCAACTCTCGGCATTCTGTCCCTACTAGCTGCCCGCACGTTGGCTCTAACCTTTCCCGTACACTACGTTTATGATTACTATGGGAGGTTTCGATATCGGACTCGACCAGCAGACACGCTACGTCAGCACTGGACACTTGATATGCCCAACAACATCGCAACGCCAGCTTCCCCGCACTGACCAGATACCGTCTCCGGTACCGAGCAGTGCATCGCAACGCCAGCTCTTTGTTCCTGTACGACACGTCCAGTCCGAAACCTGACCAGTTAACCAGCAGAAATCACCTGCAAGAACCAGCAGCGATCACCTGCAAGGTCCAGCAGCGATCACCTGCAGCGAACAACCTTTCCTATATTCTATCGGTTGTAATTACTACGGTAGGTTCCGACACCGACCTCGACCAGCAATGCCTGCACCGCAACGTCCAACCATCGACACGGCCGAAACGAACGCGCCTCAGCATCCCGTCGTCGACCTCGACTCCAAACCGTCAACGCGATCGGATGGTCCGGAATCTCTTTCCAACACGACTGGAACGCCTGCACATCGACTCCAAACATCAACACGACCAGTCCAACCCTCGACACGACCAGTCCAACCACCATTACCACGATTACCAGACCAATCTACCCCACGGCATCTCCTTTGTAAATAAACAGCTTTAATCATGCATATCCTCGTTCTGTAGGCCATTTTGTTTAACCTTATCAAATTTCACCTCTTTAATTCGAATAGCGTTAGCGGGCCTTTGGTGACCTCATCATCTACGATACGCTCGGGTCGTTGTTTCATATCCCCCCCCCATCCAGGGGGTCCGCTACAAAGATATTTTTAAAAAAATTGTTTCTTTTGATTTTATAAAGAAAGTAAAAGATATCAAAAACATTTGTGTCAATGACCTTGATGCAACTGATTCGTTTGCTTTTCTACATATGCCGAGCCCCATAAACCAAGAAAATATGAAAGACGAAAAAGAACACACACACGCACACACACACACACACGTAACCCCCAACATTTATACACACCCGAACACACAAAGACACCTACGTGTAGCCACGCACGCATGTACACGAAGCCAGGCACCAATTGGTATGGCCTGATGCATATATTCATGTTAGCCGGATATATTAATTGATATTTTCTTTAGGCAAAAGCCAAATTCTTCGCCGGAGTAATTGGAGAGAGATTATCGTAAATGTCAGCGTCTTCATGTTGGGACAAGTGCGTTTTATTTTCGCTTCCAAACACATCGTTACAAAAAGTTCGTGCCCGGAAATTTGACTTCAGCTGTCTCGTTTGTCTCTTTGTCATGTGCCAAACGTGACGGGCGTTTATTGAAAAAATGTCATTGATGTGCGCCGGAAGATTTTTTTTTTTTTATTTCTGTGTGTGTGTGTGGGTGGGGGAGGGGTTTGTTAGCTCAATTTTCGGCTCAAAATAGCGGGAAAATGAGAAAAGGGAAGTCTCAACTTTTGGAACCGAATCCATTCGATGACATCCGATAAGACCCGGAGCTTGAATACACAAATACAATATGTGTATAAAATACACACACACACACACAAACACACACAATCGGCAACATTTTCCAGTACACATATCTATCAACATTTTAGTTTTTTATTCTCTGCAACTTTCGGCATCCTCTCACTCTCTCTCTTTCTCGCTCTCTCTCTCTCTCTCTCTCTCTCTCTCTCTCTATATATATATATATATATATATATATATATATATATATATATATATATATATTATTTATTTAAAAAAAAATGTATATATATATTGCCCATTCAGAAAATATTTAATATCTAAGAAAAACCCTAAACTAATTGAATTTTGTTTTCTGGTTTTCCAGTGCACATATCTATCACCATTTTACATTTTCTTCTCTCCCTACTTCGGCATCCTCTCTTTCTCTCTCTCTCTCTCTCTCTCTCTCTCTCTCTCTCTCTCTCTCTCTCTCTTTCTCTCCTTGTCTATATATATATATATATATATATATATATATATAGCATAATGAGAAGCCTCGTATACTTTCTTAATATATATATAGAGAAAAAAACAACTAAAATGTTGCAAATTAAAAAAATAATAATTTTTTTATGAAAGTATTTATTTATATTTGATATTTCAGATCGACCTCGATCTTTCTTCAGAAATAACTGAAGAAAGATCGAGGTCGATCTGAAATATCAAATATAAATAAATACTATCATAAAAAACATTATTATTTCTTTAATTTGCAACTTTTTAGTTGTTTTACACACACACACACACACACACACACACACACACACACATATATATATATATATATATATATATATATATGTGTGTGTGTGTGTGTGTGTGTGTGTGTGTGTCTGTGTGTCTGTGTATGTGTGTACTAATGATAAAATATGTTAATCCGTATGGAATTTTCCAGGAGGATATAGGTCTAGCTCTATGCCAAAAGACAAAACAAAATTATTATTAATTAAGAAATATCAAGCACTTAAAATCCTACAGGTAATTTTTTTTTCATGAGATCTCTGAAAAAGCAGCTCTCAATCATCAAGGCCTACAAACAAAGAGACTTCCTTTTTAGAACTTCCACGAAATAAAAAGTATTACCTATGGGATTTTAAGTGTTTGATATTCTATACTTAATAATATATTAAAAAAAAAATATAATATTTTATGACATCACTACAAAAATATCAATTTTGTTTCAAACGTTTTGGCGTCTTATCAAGTGATGGCGTTGATTTCAGAATAAAGTGTTTTAAAAAGTTCAAAACCAAACAAACTCATCTTAATAGGGTAAATATTGTTACGTAAGTAACAATGACCAATCAAAATACAAGCATATGATAATTCGAAAAACTTCACAACGAACATGAATAAAATTAATTAATGTCTTAATGTAAATGTCAGACTAAATTAGAAATCGTATAATTAATTTATAATTTCACAATAACATTAACAAATAATCAAATATAAATTTAAATTTTAAATTTACGCTGCATTAAGTTTAAAATATTATATAATTATTCACAGACGGAACGAAGCAGAGTATATATATATATATATATATATATATATATATATATATTTTAATTGTTGTTTACATGTTTAAGTCCAATTGTCAATTAAAGAAGACGCTAGTATAAAGGGGTTCAAATATCGTTAACAATTTTTGGGTTATTGGAATTTTATTCCGTCTATACCATTCCGACACTTGTGTTCATATATATATATATATATATATATATATATATATATATATATATATATATATATATATTGTAAATCTTTTTAAAATTCGGTGAGTGATAAAACCCGGATAGAACAATTTTAGAACAAACTGGTAACCAAAGGAAAAGAAAGCACCAGAAACCTCCGAAGAGGGTGAAACAGTGGTCCTGTATTTTGAATTTCTGGTAAAAAAAATATTAAAAAAAAACACCGAGTAATAAGTTAAAATGAAGTGTGTTCAATACGCTAAGTAGAGCAAAATTATATATATATATATATATATATATATATATTTGAATATATTTGAAACGCTACAGAAGCGTATTAAGGCATTAAAAACAAGAAATTTTATATTATGGACCATGATAGATTTAAAATAAAAACAAACACCAGTCGACCGGTTTCGTCCCCTCTCATCAGAACTGTTAACGGGGAACTAAAATTATGAGGAAAAGAAAAAGAAGTCTGTTATGCAAGACATGAATGATTGGACAGGAAGAAATAAATTATTATAAAAGTTATACCAACAAAGATGCTAGAAACGCAGCACAGCAAGTCCGAGCAAACAATCTCTTTATTTACAAAGAGTAGGTTGCCTGAACCTGATGTAAAGCGTCTCTAACACCTTAAGATGGAATAGCGAGTGCGAACTGGCCAAAACAGAAAACCAGTTCACACTGAAATTCAACGCACAAGTAGGATTCTTTATAAAGTGATTCGCAATCGAAGACCCATACGTGTTACGAATGGTATCACCCAAAGAAAATTTCGCTTGAAGATGGAACAGAGCCTACTTTAACTCAAGTTAATTCAAATATTATTTTGAAGTTTTCGGCTCTTGTTTTGAAACATGAGACCTCTTATGTAGCGAGTTGGAATCATATTTTTAAATAAATAATTATATTTATGCTCTACTTTCGTATCGAGCACTATTTTTAAAAAATAATTACAAAAATACTAAGGAACTTTGAATTATTTACCAAACCAGTTTGTTTCCTATTTCCTACAATATTTTCACACACACACACACACACACACACACACACACACACACACACACACACACACACACACATATATATATATATATATATATATATATTCATTTCGGCCCAATCAAAGCGGAAATGCTACTAATACGCAGCCGGTTGCAGCGAGTGAAAGTGAGAGAAAAGACTGAGTGTAGAGAGGATTGAAGAAAGTACAAAAATGAACGGGATTTAAGAATTTAAGAAGATAGAAGATAGCGATTGACGTTGCATTTACATATTTGAAGATTGTATTCATCAGGGAAGCAAGTAAACGGAAGGGAATTACACAGGAGGGGAGTGAAGGAAAAACAACTTTTGGAGTAGAAGTGGCGGTTTAGCCATCGCAACGGTAAACGGGTGGGACCTATATGCCAATCTAGTAGCACGCTTAAATTCATGTAGTCGGGGCACTGGTTGGGGGTGGGGTCGTCAGAACATTTGCCATGACAATATTTGTAGAAAAGACGGAGCGAAGCCATGTCATGTCGGTGAGAAATTGACTGGAGTCGAGATGTCAAATCAATTACATGAATGCATATCTAAAATAATCAGACAGTTCCGGAAGAACGTCAAATAAAAGCTGGATTCATTTCTACAAACGCATCGAAACTACTGAATTTCCCGGTGTTGGCTTTAACATTATTTCAAGGGAGTCAAGATTAAACATGGCTTCCTTCAGTTAAATGATATATTCTATATCTATTCAATCGACCAAACAAAACATGACATCAGCAGATGGTATTAAATGTTTGCGAAATTTATTTCTTACTTGTCAGAGATTAAAAACCATTTATATTCGACTGGTAAAAATAGTCTATTGACTAGAGTTCTCTTCATAAAATTGCTCTTTATAATAAAGAAACCTTGGCATTCTATAGTTTCATTTAGTTTAAGCTGATCAAAGCCGATTCTGTTTGAGTTTATTTTGCTTTTCTTAATCATTTTAGCTCAAGGAAAAACGCATTAGTAGTTACTAGGATGCAAGCAGTGACTGAACTTGGTAGACAGAGAAGCGCAAAACAGACAGAAGATAACGACGGACACAGCATTAAATTTTTGAAGATTTTACATTATTTACAGAGATCGGACTGTTGTCTTCGTCTTTATTGCCATATTCACCATCAACATCTGTCTCTATTTATGAGATGAGGTATTGTAACTATTTACACTATTTACATTGTTCAGACTGTTGTCCTCATCTTTATTGCCATATTCACCTTCAACATCTGTCTCTATTTCTGAGATGAGGTATTGTAACTATTTACACTATTTACATTGTTCGGACTGTTGTCCTCATCTTTATTGCCATATTGGCCTTCAACATCTGTCTCTCTATTTCTGAGATGAGGTATTGTAACTATTTATACTATTTACATTGTTCGGACTGTTATCCTCATCTTTATTGTCATATTCACCTTCAACATCTGTCTCTATTTCTGAGATGAGGTATTGTAACTATTTACGCTATTTACATTGTTTGGACTGTTGTCCACATCATTATTGCCATATTCACCTTCAACATCTGTCTCTATTTCTGAGATGAGGTATTGTAACTATTTACACTATTTACATTGTTTGGACTGTTGTCCACATCATTATTGCCATATTCACCTTCAACATCTGTCTCTATTTCTGAGATGAGGTATTGTAACTATTTACACTATTTACATTGTTTGGACTGTTGTCCTAATCTTTATTGCCATATTCACCTTTAACATCTGTCTCCATTTCTGAGATGAGGTATTGTAACTATTTACACTATTTACATTGTTTGGACCGTTGTCCTAATCTTTATTGCCATATTCACCTTTAACATCTGTCTCTATTTCTGAGATGAGGTATTGTAACTATTTACACTATTTACATTGTTTGGACTGTTGTCCTCATCTTTATTGCCATATTCACCTTTAACATCTGTCTCTATTTCTGAGATGAGGTATTGTAACTATTTACACTATTTACATTGTTTGGACTGTTGTCCTCATCTTTATTGCCATATTCACCTTCAACATCTGTCTCTATTTCTAAGATGAGGTATTGTAACTATTTACACTATTTACATTGTTTGGACTGTTGTCCTCATTTTTATTGCCATATTCACCTTCAACATCTGTCTCTATTTCTGAGATGAGGTATTGTAACCATTAACACTATTTACATTGTTCAGACTGTTGTCCTCATCTTTATTGCCATATTCACCATCAACATCTGTCTCTATTTCTAAGATGAGGTATTGTAACTATTTACACTATTTACATTGTTCAGACTGTTGTCCTCATCTTTATTGTCATATTCACCTTCAACATCTGTCTCTATTTCTAAGATGAGGTATTGTAACTATTTACATTGTTTGAACTGTTGTCCTTATCTTTACTGCCATATTCACATTCAACATCGGTACGAAAAACATAAATAATGTAAAGAATTACAATCCCACTTGTCAGAAACAGAGACACATGTTGAAATTCGTGGTAGACAAGAAATTTGAGAGACTGAAGAAATTTCAACAAGCAATAATTTCAAGAAAAGAAATCTACTGTTAAAACTAGCAATTTCAACAGCGTAAAAATGGGACCTAGCTGCCAATCTAATACTGCACTTAAATCCGCAAACTCTAAGCACAAACCAGGAAGGCTCATTAGAACTATTACCGGGAAAATATTTGTATATGTGACAAGGGGAAGATACATTACGGCCGAGGGAAATGACTGAGATGTCAGTTAAGGATCGATAAAGTTGCAGATTGTTCATTGTCAAAAATCTCTAGATATAAAACAGAGGCACCAGACCAGATATATCATCAATATTTGATTAGAATAACAATATCGATTTTCAGAATTGGAATTTCTCTGCGCGTCGTTTGTTAATTCGGAGTTGAAATTGTTTAATTTCCTTATTAAAGAAAAACCGATCAAGACTTTCATTGACTCATCACATATAAGCGTTAAAAGTGTAAACATATGCACATAACATTCACACAAACACATACAATCGCTCTCTCATACACACACGCACCCCCCACATATATATATATATATATTGAGACATTTTTATGTTTAAACGTTCTTTTTATAGATACAAATATTTAAGTAAATGCTCTGTTTATAATAAACATTATTAACATTTACCGACCTGAATGTCTGAGAAATTTTCATAGAAAATATGCGTCCACCGACAGGAATCGAACATGTATCCTACACGGAAACGTCAAATAGCCTGACGGACTTTTATCGATTGAGGACGCAGATTTTCTATGAACATTTCTCGGACATTCAGGCCGGTAAATGTCGTTAATACTATTTATTATAAACAGAAAATTTACTTAATTTTTTTTATCTATAAAAAGAACGTATAAACATAAAAAAATGTCTTAAAATAATAGTCGGACTTTGTTCATTTCATATATATCAATATATATATATATATATATATATATATATATATATATATATATATATATATATATATATATATATATATATATATATATATATATAATGCGTGTAAAAACTCAGATATAAATAAGACATATCAGTAAAAAGGCAGCATGAGTAAAGACAAAAACAAAACATTTTTACCAACGTGATTTATCTATTGAACGAATATATATATATATATATATATATATATATATATATATATATATATATATATATATATATATATATATATATATATATGTGTGTGTGTGTGTGTGTGTGTGTGAGAGAGAGAGAGAGAGGAAGGGAGGGATGGAAGGAGGGAGGGAGAGAATGAATTAATTACAATCCCTGGAACTTAAACAAATTACCCCATACAGATGGATTCGTCAATGCAGATATTAGGTTAGTGCAAAAATAATGACGTATTAATGTCGTTTTTTGACGTATTTTTAACGTCAAAAAAACGACATTATTACGCCATTGTTTTTGCACCAACCTAATACATTTATTAACAAATGTATTTTCATTGACAAGACCAGGGAATTTTTTTTTCGAGGACAAAATGATCATCTGTATGGGGTAATTTGTTTGTGTTTCACTGACTGTAATTCACTTATATGCTCTATAATATATATATATATATACATATATATATATATATATATATATATATATATATATATATATTATTAGGTTGGTGCAAAAATAATGACGTAATAATGTCGTTTTTTGACGTTAAAAATACGTCAAAAAACGACATTATTACGTCATTACTTTTGCACCAACATAATATATTGATCTCTCTTTTGTTGATCAGTCTTAATATTTTATATTAATAGAATCTATTTGGATTACTTACCCACGATTTTTTTATCTATCTATCTATCTATCTATCTATCTATCTATATATATATATATATATATATATATACGAGATACGAGACATAGCATGGCATGGACATACTACTCTGCATCTCAAGCTAACCTTTGAAGATCATAGAACTGTGAAACTGGTAAAGTTACTCTTAATAAATATTCTTAAAGACTCCCTGTACATTTTCAACTTCTTTTACATATATTTTTACACCTGTAAATAAAAATATAAAAAATACTTTATGATACACATACACGTGTGCACACACAGAGAGACAAGTGCACACACACACACACACATATATTATTTATTCAAAAATCATAACGTAAACATGTTATAACATCACTATAAAATAGCCATTTTGTTTCAACACTTCTTGTGTCTTCTCAAGTGATGGTGGTGAATGTTGAATAAAGAGTTGAATAAAGCTTACGGATTGCTGTAGTACGATGTTTTCCCGCTAGATGGGATTATCCTCATGGTTTTAGTATCAACAAGTCCTAAATAATGTTGTGTATCACAGTAAATTGACTACATTGGCGGCCATTAGACAAGAAATTAAAAATGCATGTGTAGCAATCCCACTGGGCACTGTGGCCAATGTTGCCGAAGCTATAGTTCGCTAACGGCCACCATTTTGAGAATCTCTTGTGATTGTAGAGTTCAAATGGAACTTGTATTAATCTCGTGAGGTCTAAATAAATTTAGATTACTAATATCTATACAGGTTTTACATTTGTTGATGTGTGTACACACACACACACACACACACATATACACACATATATATTCTAAAAAGAAGATAAACCACAAAACTTTTGGGTTGAAATGTGGAGTTTTTATTTTAAAATATATTTTATACTCTATTTTAAATAATTCTGCTACACGGGTTTCTTGTTTCGCGACCTTCATCAAACGAAGAGTAGATATTTCCACATATAATAAAAATGAATTTTTTGCGTGATATTGATTTAATTTTTGTGGGGACTGGTATATATATATATATATATATATATATATATATATATATATATATATATATATATATTTAACGTCACACATTATGAAATGGACAAAGTCCTACAGTTATTTTAAGACATTTTTATGTTTATACACTCTTTTTATAGATACAAATATTTAAGAAAAAGCTCTGTTTATAATAGACAGTATTAAACAACATTTACCGGCCTGAATATCCGAGAAATTTTCACAGAAAATATTCGTCCTCCGACAGGATTCGGGACCTGTATCCTATACGGAACCGTCATTTAGCTTGACGTGCCTTTACCGACTTGGCAACGAAGGAGCGTTCGGTTGGCAAGGTCGAATTTACTGTATTTAAACTTCAATCTTCTATGAATCTCTCACGTACATTCATATCTGTTCATGGCGTATCAAATGTAAATAAATGACATCACACTTTATAAAATGGACAATTATTTTATTATAAAAAGAATGTACAAACATAAAAATGTCTTGAAATAATTGTTTTTGTTCACCTTTAGACGCCCTGTAGAGTACAGACAGTCGATTCCTTCACGTAGTCTTTTTAGGGCGTAGAGTTGCTAGACCCACGCCGAAGCCTTCTTTTTTTATACAAAGTAGTCCGACAATTATTTTATTATAAAAAGAATGTACAAACATAAAAATGTCTTGAAATAATTGTTTTTCTTCACCTTTAGACGCCCTGTAGAGTACAGACAGTCGATTCCTTCACGTAGTCTTTTTAGGGCGTAGAGTTGCTAGACCCACGCCGAAGCCTTCTTTTTTTATACAAAGTAGTCCGACAATTATTTTATTATAAAAAGAATGTACAAACATAAAAATGTCTTGAAATAATTGTTTTTGTTCACCTTTAGACGCCCTGTAGAGTACAGACAGTCGATTCCTTCACGTAGTCTTTTTAGGGCGTAGAGTTGCTAGACCCACGCCGAAGCCTTCTTTTTTTATACAAAGTAGTCCGACAATTATTTTATTATAAAAAGAATGTACAAACATAAAAATGTCTTGAAATAATTGTTTTTGTTCACCTTTAGACGCCCTGTAGAGTACAGACAGTCGATTCCTTCACGTAGTCTTTTTAGGGCGTAGAGTTGCTAGACCCACGCCGAAGCCTTCTTTTTTTATACAAAGTAGTCCGACAATTATTTTATTATAAAAAGAATGTACAAACATAAAAATGTCTTGAAATAATTGTTTTTCTTCACCTTTAGACGCCCTGTAGAGTACAGACAGTCGATTCCTTCACGTAGTCTTTTTAGGGCGTAGAGTTGCTAGACCCACGCCGAAGCCTTCTTTTTTTATACAAAGTTGGCCTCACATTGATTACGAATACTGTGTATGTTCCTTTATTAAACCCTTGCTTAAGGTAGAAATGACGGATTCATACTTGTTCATATAAGTTTAAGCAAGTCAGTAAAAATGGTAATATCAACCGTTTCCGTACAAGGAAACATTTGGAATTCATTCACTGCGTAATCAGTGTCCTTTCGGTTAAAATATTTTAATATTTTATTTTCGTAATCACTTTGCTATCCTTCTACTGACGTCGCCATTCTATCATCGTCTTCTGTTTAATCAATTAAACATTCTCTTTCGAACAGTGTTTTTAATCATAAGTCATTTTACTTAACAGAAGGTTAATGAAACGAGGAAATAATTCATCCAGTTAAAAAATTTAAATTTGTTTAATTATTATTTTTTTAATCATTTCATCCCAAGCAAGGCAGTAATGCTACCCACTCACAAGAGGTTACTGAGTGTGAAAGTATAGGAAAAAAAAGGAACATTATGTAGGAGAGAGTAGAATAGAAGAGTATTCAAGAAGACAATAGATAATGACAGATTGCGTTTAAATATTTGGAAATTAAAGTTGTCTGGAAAGCAAGAAGCCGGAAGAGAGTTCCACAAGAGAGAAGTACGGGAGAAATAACTGTTAGCATCAAAATTACGGTTCCATCTAACCAATTCAAATGCAATTTGATGAGACCTTGTTACCAATACAATACTGTACTTAAAGCCATCAGAACAATTAAAATGAAAATAATAGCGAACCAACCTTTCTCGCAGCAGACATAGCAATTGATTCAATATAATTTTTCCATTTCATGTCACTTGATTATGTTAACCCGAGAAGGTACAAGGAGTCACACTTCTGGAGGTTAGCATTAGCCATGCTGACTGAAAGCAGAATGGATGTGCTAAAATTAACAAGCCATCCTTTGCTTAAATTCATAAAGTCTAGGTACCCGAGAGAAAGTTCATCAGAACAATTACCATGAAAATATTTACAGAAAAGACGCAAGGAAGCTATATTATGCTGGCGGGAAAGAGAAGCTGAGATGTCAGGTCAGGACTAAATAACATTGGAAATTTTTCTTTGGATTTTATCAAGAATATAGCAGGAGCACTAGTCTATAGTTGGCAGCAATATTCAAAGCATGGACGTATGGTAGACATAAAAACATGAAAGATAAATTCTGGAAAGAAAAAAATTGTCTAGCACAACACAGTCGACCAACATTTCTAGCAGCAGACATAGCAACTGATCCAAAATAATCTTTGCGCTTCATGTCAGCAGAGAACGTTAGCAAGGTGCAACGAGTTACTCTTCTGGGGGTCAGCATCAGCCATACCGACGGAATGCAGAAAGGGTTTTTTCAGGTGGAAAGAAGATGACGAATGACAACACTGTGATCACAGCTTCTGACTGATTATATCGGTGGCCAGAGCGACGATACGGTATAATGATCCATATTGTTTAAACTTTAATTGAGACACAAATATTTGGTACACTATTTACATTGCTCTGACTATCATCCTGATCTTTGTTGCTATATTCATCACAACGTTTCGGCCGATGTACACTCCGGCCTTCTTCAGGTGGTTGGAATGTCGAACTGAACCCTTTATTTCGCTCGCTGGGGTAGACTGTTCTAGTTCCACGTGCCATGTCTAATGGATGTCAGTTGTCAGTTATCTCCCGTTAATTTAGCTCTGAAAGTTCTCTACTGCCTTGACCAGGTACTGAATTCACACGCTTTGGGTTCTGTCTAAGAAGGTAACTGACGTCTTTATCCACTGTGCCATGTGTCCTCGAGGACCTGACGAAGGCCGGAGCGTACAGCTGCCGAAACGTTGTGATAAATATGGCAACAAAGATGAGGATGATAGTCCAAACAATGTAAATAGTGTACATAATACATCTCAGAAATATAGACAGATAAAAACTCTTTGATAATGAATTTTAAAATTACTCGATCATGAATGATTTAAATTTATCTTTTCTTCGTAACCAGAGAAATGGTTCGAAATATTAAAAAAAAATTCCTTAGGAAAGAACTTTTGTTGGTTTTCATCCAAACGTGAAGAATGAGATATCGCATGGCACATTGGATAAAGGCGTTGGTTAGATCCAGTGACAGAACTCAAAGAGTGTGAGTTCCATATCTGGTTAAGGCAGTGGAGAACTTGGAGAGGTGAATTAACCGGAGATAACTAATAAGTGACATCCATTAGACATGGCACGTGGAACTAGAACAGTATACCCTAGCGAGCGAAATAAAGGTTTCAGTTCGACATTCCAAACACCTGAAGAAGGTCGGCGCATACAACGGTCGAAAGGTTGTGACAAATATGGCAACAAAGATGAGGATGATAGTCCGAACAATGTAAATAGTGTATATAATACTTCATCTCAGAAATATAGACAGATATTTGCTAGTTAAAAATATTTGACATATGTCGGAAAGTAGTGTAAACGTAAAGTGAGATTTAATTATAGGAAAATGCTTGGTTGTCGGCAAACACAGTTAGATTCGCTTTTTTATTCATCGAATTTGAACGAATAAGAGAAACATAATGCAATTTCGAAACATCTGTTTTGGCTTAAGCTGGAAGGTTAGAAAATAAAGGAAAGAACTGACCTTACGGTTTTTGACTGATATTGTGTCTGAAAAATTTTATTGTTCAACACAAATTTGTATACCAAAGCAATCATAATCAGCATGATCGTTAGTTGCATGACCGGATACGCAGCTGAACATTTGAGCAGTTCACTCCACGTGTCTCAACTGTCTGCCAATGCCTGTATCTGCGAATTAACTTCCAGTCCACTCAGTAACGTAGCCATGAAATTTCCCTTCCGTCAGTCTCGTCTTCTTTCGCCTAAGGGGTATATTTTACGATGACGCTGGAGAAATCGTCAGTCTCTATGACGTGGCCACAACTTATCAACTGTCTGTTGTTGACAGTGGTTAGTTGTTTTGTTTACTGTCCGATGGTGATGACCTGGATAGGGGTGGGCTATCGAAGGAAATAGATCCTTAAGTATTGTAATTGTCGATAATAGTCATTATTCTTTCTAATTTACTGAAACTTTCAGGTACGACACGAAGACCTACTTGAACTGCCAGGAAAGCTTTACTTATTTGGAAAAGATATGAGAATATTTGTAAGATTTACAGGGAACAAGCAGCACGCATACGGATAGAAAATGTACCGAACACAATATAGAAAGTGTCGTAAGACAAGAATGTGTCTTTTTATCGAATTTCTTTAACCTATACAGTGAGGAAGTCCTAAGAAGACTAGAATTCCTACCATGATTTATTATCGTTAAGCGCAAAAAAGAAAACTAGTAGACAGGATAATAAAGAAAATCGGGAAGAATTACGTAACCAACGAATTGTCGTTCACAAAAGAGATGTATACCACGAGGCGAAAAACGAATTGGAGACGTTAAAAGGAAGAAAGAACAACAATTTAACTAAGAAGTGTTGCAACAGAATACTGCAGAATGCATCACCGAAATCCGAAAACGCATTGGAATAGATGCCTTCCAAAAGCTAAGCAAAGAATTAAGAAAGAAGAACATCTCATTAGAAACAAAGAAAAGTGTGCTGAGATTCTGCTTAATATCGAACCTCCAATATGGTAGTGGATGCTGAACAGAAGAGAAGATTTCAGACAATACAGATGTTGCTCTACAAGAGGAAGCTGAGAATATCAACGAGGCAACGAATATGTTTGGAGAAAACTTGAAGCAAAACGAAAACGTTTGTTTAGGAACGCTAGGAAACAGTTGAAATTTCTGGTACGCTTAATGAGGAAAGAAGGTTTGGAGAATTTGTCACTGGCAAGTCGATCAGTGGGAAACGGTAAGTAAATTATCTATCGAGTTTGTGTGAATGGATAGTGTTGGGGCGCACCCACCTTCTCATCAGAATGGACTGATCTCTCTACTACTAATAGGACAGTTCTATAGAGTTCTGAGGAGATCAGGTGACCATCACGCTTCCGTCTCTCTGCCGGAAGATACAGTTAGACTTTATATTCTTTCTGATTGTAACTGACTAACCTGCGTTCGTTTGACTACTAATCTCTCTGTTGTAAATACTTCTTCGAATATACTAGTATTTTTGCCTACGTATGTGTTTGTCCTTATTTCAATACACGCAAGCGGAAACACTCAACATCTCAACAGATAGCAGAACAGGGACTGGGAATAATATGGACGAAAAAAAAATATTGCTAAGATAGGAAGTCCTGATCTGAAGGTACTTTTGTCTGCCGTGTTTCTTCAGGGGGTTACAGATCATGATTCTCCACAACTTCCTATACTTCGTAGCTTTTGTCAACGACTGTCTTTTTAACATACAGCGCAACAACAGTTTCGCCATCCATTCACACACGTTCGGGGTGGCGTACTGCTCCCCCCGCAGCACTTTTCCTTTCGATAGGGTGTCATATCCTCTGAGCCCTGCTTCTTCGTTATGTGTCCAAGAAATTTCATCCATATTTCATTAAGGGCTTACGGCGGTATCAGGTTGAAACACCGGTTCCCGTACGATCAAGTAAAGCAAAGTCGAGTGTGCCCAGTACATAGATGGGTGGCTGTTCTGTTGCTGTAAACATGGGTGTGCAGCTGGTGTATTGGTTACGTCTCCGAATTGAACATCGTAGGGCTGAGTTCGATTTCGAGTCGGTTTTCGTTATTAACAAATGCTCATATTGTACAAATAACCTTGCAAAAAGTATGAATTCAACTCTTTCTTCAGCTTAGCTATGGGTTACCTAATAGAACTTGTATCAGTAAAAATCATTATCTCAAAAAAAAAAAAACATATTTATATATATATATATAGGTTGGTGCAAAAATAATGACGTAATAATGTCGTTTTTTAACGTATTTTTAACGTCAAAAAACGACATTATTATGTCATTGTTTTTGCACCAACCTAATATATTCTTACAATCTAAAAATATTTTCTGGCTGTAAATAACCTGTAAAAGTTTGATAACCTGTAAATAAAACAATTAAACCAATCAATTGTTTTCCATTTGTTTGCCTGTTTTTTTTTTTTTTTGGCGGTGGGGGGGGTCTTTCGTTCAGTTTCTTTTATTCTGTTTCTGCAATTATTTATTTTGGCGTTTCTGTCTTCTTTTTTTTTTTTTTTTTTATTTACTTCATGTTCTTTTGTGCACCAAATGCAGGTACCGGCACAATTAATTTATCCTCTTCAATTTTCTCTGCCTCGCACGGGGCTTATGTCCCCACGGCGCGGTTGTTTAGTTTCAAGTTTATTGAATTTTATGCAACATTTACCGACGGAACGTTTATTTGATTCGACAGGCTTCTTTCAGAATTTGAAACGCATCTTAACGCTCTGACTATTTAAGATGCCATTGCTTTCTTTCTTTCTTTTTTTTTCTCGCTTTTTGTTTCTTTTTCTCTCTTTTCTACTTTCTTTATATTCTTCCTTTTCTTTCTTCTTTACCGTATACTTTCTCGTTTGCTCTTTATCTTTAGAATTTTCCCTTCTTATTTTTTCTTTCTTTTTAATTTCTATTTAGACTTTCTTTTCTTTTCTTTACCATATATTTTTGTATTCATTTACCATATTATTTATCTCTTTCTTTATAGTCCCTTTCATTCTGGCTTTTCTTTGTTGTCCGTTTTTATCTTTTTTTAAAAAAGAATTCTTAATTTTTCTTTACCTCAGAGCTTATATGCTTCATTATTAGCTTTTTAACTCTTTCTTTCTCTATTTCTACTTCTTTGTTCCCCCCTTTCTTTTTAATATTTCTTTCTCTTCTTCTTTTGCTTATATTTTATCTTTTTCTTCTTTTTACCTTATTATTCCTTCTCCCTTTTTGTCTCTTTTATAATTTATTAGGTTGGTGCAAAAATAATGTCGTTTTTGACGTTCAACTTTGTGAGAAAACGACATTATTTTTGCACCAGCCTAATATTTTTCTCTTTTTATTTTTATTTTATTTTATTTTTATTTATTTATTTTTTATTTTTTTTTTTTTAAATCTTTCTTTTGCTCTTTCCCTTATATTTTATCCCCTTTTTAGCTTTTGTAGAATTTCTTATATTTTCTTCTCTCTTTTTCACGCCTTTTTCCATTCTTTCACATCTCTTTTTCGTTCTTCCTTCGCATTTTTCTTTTCCTTATATTTTATCCCCCATCGTTTTAGTTGTTGTTCTTCCTCCTCTCGTTCTGTTTTTATTACTTTCCTTCTAGCTTTTTTTTTCTTTGCTTATCAATTCAACAACATCCCTCTTCAAGGAACACATGGGTGTGGGTACACACGATGAGAGAAAACATACCAAGAACAATAAACAAAATAAGATTACACCGTGGAGTAAAACTCAAGAAACCATCAACAGATAAGGCAGACTCTATTGAAGAGAAATAGGCAATAATATGCAAAAAGAAAAAATAGATGCTTTCACATGTATGTTGAAAAATGGTTTAAACAAAATGTCAACAAATCAAGAATAGAAATACAAAGGAAAAAAAATATTCTGTAGCGACATTTTCCAGAAAAATCGAACCATAAAAGATAGGAGCAATTCAGATATTTCCAGACGTTTGGAGTTCAGATTGGCGTAAATCGTCGAGTATACAAAGAGCGACATCTCTGAGATTGGAGTTCTTTGTTAAAATTTTATTTTTACGTAGCCTCTCATCCGTTTTTTTAGGAATCCTCTAAGAAAATCGAATAAAGAATTTATTTAGTTTTAAAATTGTAAAACTGATTCCAAAACATTTCATGAAAATAGAAAATATTTTATTAACAATAATAGCAACAACAAAAAAATGAATGGCGTAATTTTTTCAATATTATTCTGTTGAATAATATTGAAAGAATTACGCCATTCATTTCTTTTAATTTTTTAAGAGAAAATTCTCGATTTAAGAAAACAAAAAGGATAACAATGTTAAACAATATTTCAACTTAATACCTGTCTTCTTCAAGTTTTAAAAAAAACATTTTTCAAGGATAAAAATATATACATCTACAAAAACGTCTTTGTACAAACGTTGCTTGTCTACGATTTAATACTGATTCAATATATTAATTGTTGCACGAGGCCGAAAAAAAGTGGGGAGATGGGTCAAGGCTGGTCGACATTAACTATCTTATACCTGGCTAATCATATTCACGACCCATTTATTCATTATTGTAATTGTCGTGAATCATTACTCATTCGCTATAAGAATCTATGCGTCACCATTCACTGCTGCATTCATCAAAATACTTCACACACACACGAGGACCCCCGCTGAAAAACACTGCATGACTTAAAATATCAATGTCTACAATTATATAAACATTCTATCAATGATATGAAATGATGGGAGGGGGGTTGACTCCGAAAAAAAAACCCTGAAAAATAAATACGTTAGTAAGACTCGTCCCCCAGACTCAAAAATTAGAGTTGCCGCTGTATTCTATATTCTGACAAAATCAAGAGGCTTTCTCTCTAAGTGAAGGGAACGTTAAAAATATTATGGACATTAGAAAATTAAAAACAATGAATGAATGAATGAATGAATGAATGAATGAATGAAAAACACGGCTGTGCTGGTAATGAACGCGTCAAAACGAATGAAATGCCGCCAGCCAATATTTATCGATCCACCCACGAGGATAGAATGTGGCACAAGGCCGGTTTAATGTGGGTATCTCCGAGCCCGTAGACTCGGCCAAAAATATAGCCTTTTTGAACCTGCCTAGACGGGTTCAGGCCCTGTCAACCTCCCCGGACGAAACGTTGCCCTTACGGCAAAGCCTGGTCCGGGTTCCTCTCTGCTAATGCAGATAGTTCGACAGATGCCGATTGTTGGAATCAGCCGTTGAAATGCCGCCAGCCAATATTTATCGATCCACCCACGAGGATAGAATGTGGCACAAGGCCGGTTTAATGTGGGTATCTCCGAGCCCGTAGACTCGGCCAAAAATATAGCCTTTCTGAACCCGCCTAGACGGGTTCAGGCCCTGTCAACCTGCCCGGACGAAACGTTGCCCTTACGGCAAAGCCTGGTCCGGGTTCCTCTCGGCTAATGCAGATAGTTAGACAGATGCCGATTGTTGGAATCAGCCGTTGAAATGCCGCCAGCCTGAAGGTATGCAATTGAAACGTGCTTAATATGATGATCGTTTCCGTTAGTCGATTACTAAGCGAAATCAAACAGTTTCGTATACATCTTTTGGAACTCTCCTGTCATTCTATTCATTCTCCCGGACCAAAAATTTAGAGATTTGTTTATGTAACCATTCTCATGCGTTTTAAGAGTCGAAGGGTCGATAAATTCTGAATATTTTTTCTCAAAATGTACACCTGAAGATGTTTGTCGAAATTACAGTGGTTAGTAATAAAATATTCTGCAAGCTCTGTTGATGTCACAATGTTGTGTCTGACACCATATCTGTGGCCATTGGATCTTTTACCAAATTTTTCCGTTGTGTACTCCACATAAATCAAGTTCTGTTTGGTACATTGGACAGCGTATATTGAATGTGAATCTGTAGAAATCGCAATGTTTCTCTGTGATAGAATTAAATTAACTCATATGTACAACAAAATATTGTTTAATATTGTCAAACACTGTTTTTTTTCTTTTTTCTTTTGCTAAATCCCACTCTTCTCTTAACTGTTGAATATTATTATTATTATTATTATTATTATTATTATTATTATTATTATTATTATTAATAATAATAATAATAATAATAATAATAATAATAATTACGCCGTTGCTGCACCAAGCGTCACTTTCAGGGTTTCTAATCTTCAATTATTTCTAATGACGAGCTACAATCAAAGTCAATGTAATTTACAAGTTTAAGACTGATTAATTGATTCGTTTTTATGGCTTATAAACCCCTTGCAGATTATTTAAAGTCAGAATTGGAACTCAGATGCACCCTATTTTCTTGACCTTTCGCCAAACGATTATTATGTTTTGCGATCCTTGATGCGGAAAAATTTCACTTTCACTAGACAGAGGTAATGGAACGAGAATTCTACCCCCGTAGATTAAATAAATAAGGGGTTCAGTTCAGAATCCCTGTAGGTTACCCAAATCGGTATAACCCTGATGAAGTCCGCGGGGCACAACGGCCGAAGCATTGGGATAACAACAACAAAGATGAAGACTATAGACCGAATATAAATAGTGTAAATAATATAAATGATTGTTAAGAGTAAATAGGAAGTGTATATTAATATACCCCAGGTTTTGATGCTGCTGTGGCACCATGCTATGCCTCTGAACTTACCATTTCAGCGCAGTATATTCTAGTTGAAGAAACCTAAAGGAATCGAATATCGATGGGTTTCCATGAATATAACCGCAAGTTGAAAGAATAAAAAAAGATTGTCTAATAGTTGTGTCTTTCCTTCAGCGTGATCTTACTTTATAAGAATTTGGAAAAGATGACCATTATTTGTACAACACCAGGGCATATGCGGCCTATCGCTCCGGGCGAGATGGAGATATTTTTGTGTAGCTTCCCCAAACACTTTCGCCTGTGTCTGACCAGGGGTCAGCTATAGATGGTTCAGTAGGAAGTATTTCGGTAACGTCCTGAGAACCAAAAAATAGAAAGGATTTGCTAATTGATATATCGGGGAAAAAGTGGGCAGTGAATAAAAAAAAAAAAAAAAAAAAAAAAAAAAAGATAAGAAAACGATTTCACTAGCGTGATGTGAAATGTTTCTCTCATCGTCGACAGATCTCGACAAGTGAAACGAGAAAAATATAACTGGATATCCGAATGTTTAACAATCTAATTTTCTTATCTTCCATTTCTTAAAACACTGTCAAATAGCAGATTTGTCCTGCCGAATTACACTTACTCATTAAGGATAGTGTATAACACTTAGAAAAGGCATGAAACAATCATCTCTTGCTAGAGTAAATAGCGGGGAAGTGAGCCGTGATAATCCACGTCCTGAAGAATTTCCCAGAAGAAGAGCAATTATGTCAGATCCATTTTAAATTATTTTTCACTTTTCTAAAAGAAATCTGATTTTAAAGCAATATAAAAAGACAGGAAGTTGTGGAGTGCCGTGATCCGTCACGTCCTGAATATATATGAGATATTAGGAAATAATATATGAGAAAATGTGTAATCGTGTCAGATCCAGTGTCCATTATTTGTCACTTTTCTGAAGGAAATCTGATGATAAATCAATATGAAAATGAGAGTTGTGGAGAGCCATGAACGCCCTCATCCTGAAGGAATTTGACAATTTAAGAAAATATCTTAGAAGTGTAATCACGTCAAATCCAGGTCCCATAATTTTTCACTTTTCTAAAAGAAATCTGACGATAAATCAATATAAAAATACAGGAAGTTGTGGAGTGCAATGATCACACTCGTCCTGAAGGAATTTGCAGAAGTGTAATTATGTCAGATCCAGTTTCTATTATTTTTCTAAAAGAAATCTGACAGTAAAGCAATAAAAAAAATATCCAGAAAGATATGGAAAGCCATGATTGGAAGGAACTTTTTTAAATTAAGAACCTCTCAGAAGAAATGCAATTATATCACATCCGTTTTTCATCATTTTTCTCTTTTTTGAAAGAAATCTGATCGTAAAGCAATATAAAAAGACAGGAAGTTGTGGAGGGCCATGATCGTCTGTGTCATGAAATGCCATGGTGCATAAAAGGAGAAATGAAGTGTTCTCGTTTTTTATTTAAATTATTCAGCCCATGAAAGGCGATAATGTCACTAAGACGTAAGGGGTTACTGGGTGTGAAAGTGAACGAGATGATGTGTAAACGTGGAGAAATAGCAATAAAAGAAAAGCTTCACCCTGGAATCCAAGGGTATTTAGTCCAGGTTCAGTTTTAGCCCTACTTAGCTCGTGGTGTCGGCCTTAAAATGAATTCGTAATTTTCTCTCTCAACCGGAAGTGAATCACACCCAGGTTCCATATTATATATTATAATCTTTTTTGTGTGTAGACATCTTGTCATAATTTCGGCTCTCTTATCTGAAAATATCATAATTGCCCGTTTCTCTTATTATTATTATTATTATTATTATTATTATTATTATTATTATTATTATTATTATTATTCTCGATTTAGAAAATGTACCTTCCCACGTGTAACTCTTACCATTTCTCGCTATATCTCAAGTGAATAAGATTTCGTATTTTATTTTCCGAAGATATTTAGAGAGGCCGGTACTATTGTAATAATTTCTCAGTCTGAAAGATGTCACACCGTTATTGTACTTCATTATAAATGCGCCCTAGCCAATATAAGTCATCGTTGGGTGGCTTTCTACTTTGACTTCTGCTTTATAAACAACGTTTTCAGTTCGTTCAAGGAACAGCCGTCACATTTAACTGCATATTTATATAAGGCGAGCTTGCTTCTCAATACATTCTGATTATAAACCTTAATGATTTTTTACATGTTGGCCATGGTAAATAACTGATTTTTTAAAATTATTTCGTCCAGGGGGTTACAGGGAATGAAAGTGAAAGAGAAGACAGAGAACAGGGAGGATTGTGGAAAGGACAAAAGATGAACGTGAGGACAGAAAATAGCGATTGACTTTGCATTTCATTTTATTAAGATTTTAATTATCTGGGAGGGAACAAACAGAAAGCAGTTCCACAGGTAGGAAGTGCGAGAAAAGAAACTGTTGGAGTAGAAGCGGCAGCTGCATTTATCTATTTCAATATTAAAAGGAATGGGAACGATATGCCAATCTACTAGTACGCTTAAATCCATGTCGTCGGGGTACCAGGGGAAAAAAAATGCTCGTCAGAGAGTTGCCATAAAAAGACAGAGGAAATCCACGTCACGTCGGTGAGAAAGTGACTGAAATCGAGATACCAAGTCAGGACCGATTACATCACAGATCCTTCTTTGGATTTTATGAAGAACCTCGAGATGAGTAGCAGAAGCACCAGACTAGATATGGCAACAGTATTCAATGCATTTTTAAGCGTTTCACCCCAAGCAAGGCGAGAAGCCACTAAAACGCAAGGGATTACAGAAGATTTGGAGCAAGATCAGATAGGAGTGATAGAGGAAAGGATGAGGAGAAGGATAGTGGATAGATCAAGGCAACTGGAGATGTCGGTTGACATTACATTTGAATAGTTGGAGATTATAGCTTTCATGGAAACTGGAATAGGGAAGGATGTTCCACAGGCGAGAGGTGCGAGACAGGAAGCTATTGGAGTAGAAGAGACTGCTACATTTAATAGTTTCGACATTGAAAGGGTGAGAGCGGGATGCCAGCCTCGTAGGGCGCTTGAATTCATGAAGTCTGGGAACCAGCGAATGCAGCTCCTCGGAGCAATTGCCATGAAAGTATTTGTAAAACAGACGGAGAGAGGCGACAGCGCGTCTGTGAGAAAGTGACTGTAGAGGAGATGCCAGAGCAGGGCCAGTTGTATTGCATATCCTCCTCTGGAGCTTATCAAGAACCCCGAAGCAAACAGAAGGGGCTCCAGACCTTATATGGCAGCAATACTCCATGCAAGGGCGAATTGTTGATTTGTAGATCTGAAGGATAAATGTGCAAGATGGATTCTAATGAGAAACATTTTCTGTCACGACACAGTGACCCAACTTTCTTTTTTTTTTTATAGTATTTCTTATTAAAGATTTTATGAAGTACATTGTTTGTCGGTAAGTGCTTTTTTAGTAAGGTAAAGAATTGAGCAGTTTTGGTTTTCACTTTTAGATTAAACGGGTGGGTGGGGTGAATCAAATCATCTTTCTTTGTCTCTGTACCCCTTTATTAGACTGAAACTGGATTGAAATCTCGATCTTGTAATTTTGTTCTACGTGGCACTCTGTCTGTAACGTTAACGGATAATATTGTCTCAGACGATGAGTTAGAAGACAATCTATGTTCGATAACTATACGCTTGGTCAGTGGAAGGGTCTTGTGAACCCCCACCAAATCCATGATACCGGAGCCCCCAAATCTATGATACGATGTCACTCAATCTACTATAGGTTGGTGCAAAAATAATGTCGTTTTCTCACATATGTTACTATGTGAGAAAACGACATTATTTTTGCACCAACCTAATATATATATATATATTAGGTTGGTGTAAAAATAATGTCGTTTTCTCGCATATGTTACTATGTGAGAAAACGACATTATTTTTGCACCAACCTAATATAAAAAATACATGGCATGAAGTAAGCATGGAGAGGATGAACATAATAACAAAAATAATGTACAACCAAACATTCAAACAAAAAAAGAAATAAATATATATTTATTATTTTAATTAAAACAATAGTTGCTCAAGGCCAAATCAGAAATGGGGAAAGGCTGATCGTCATCGCTAATCTGATTCACGACCCAGTCATTCATTACAATTTGCTCATTCAACACAAAAAACTCATCCCTCACCATTCGATGCTACATATAACGCAATACCACAAACTCAAAATATATGCTCATAAAATGAGAGGTTATGGTATAACCCAGAAAAAATTAACTAAAATATAACGAAACAATCAAAATAAACATAACAGCTGTTAGGAGGATCCAAAGTCCCCACAAAAATAATCAATACCACATATTTAAATACAAATTAGAGAAACCTCATAATAGATCGTTCCATCTTAAACAGATCAACAATGATTAGCGGCAATGTTTACGTTGAGATTTTTCTTGTTAAAAAGTTGAATAATTTTTACAGATTCAAAATTATGGATAAAAATAGTAAAGATTTTATCAAGACTAATTCAGATATTTGGACAAAAAAAAAAAAAAGAAAAGATCCAGAATTGCGTCAAAATCTGTGAAAATGTTTCATCATTTAATAGTCTGTTTTGCTTAGTTTAATGTATAATGTATATAAATGTAGGTAGAAAAAGAAAGCAAATTTTGATAAGACAGCATGTGTCACAAAGAATAGCCTGGGGCCCTCAATCAGGCTTGAGCCCCCACCCCCGTTCGCAGTGTAGTATGCACCAGTGTTGACTATAGGTATCTTATCAATAATCTACCTGGGGTGGTTTAACTTGACATTGATATATATACAGAAACTCACACGTACACTTCACACATACATATATATATTTATATATACACAATCGTATAGCTGTATATTTTGACAGCTTATAAATTGTACTTGGATTTGCTAAATCTGCTTTTGTCCTGACGACAAGTGATTAAGGAAGTTGATCCTCAGAGTAGTAGCTATTGCGAGCTAGGTTTTAACTCAGTGCACTTTAAATGCACTAACGACTCCTAACCTAATTAGGACGCTTCACACTGCTACCAACAGTAAATAAAACATAATGCATTTAAATTCAATAAAGTTCAAAAGACAGAAAATGAAGCTGAAGTCATTTTCCTCTTTCGTTTTTTTTTCTTTTCTATTCTTCTAAGTATTTGTTCCATTCTAATAGGCTTATATATATATATATATATATATATATATATATATATATATATATATATAAATATAGACAATGAAAAATAAATGCTAGCCAAAACAAAGCATTTTTAATCTTACAACACTTACTATTGAGACTAATACTTATACTGCTGCTGCCACTACTAATAATAATAATTGTTGTGTAATTGGATATAGTTAGAAATGGCCAACAAATAGTATTGACAAAGTTTGCACTAAATAAGAAAAAGGAAAGAACAGGACAACAATAATGTTTAGCAAACGATATATACAAGACAAAATAAGGCAAAGCAGCAGTCATAAGGTCAAAAGTTCGCAAAGTAAGAACAATGTTAAGACGCAAAAAGGGGATACAGACAAGCGATTGCAGTGTTCTGACTTAAAGAGAAAAATGAACAGTAATATGGCGGATAAGAACGAGAATTGGTGAATCCTATTGGCTAGGAATTGTTGCTTAAGTTTTTGTAGAGATTAAGTATAATTCCAGGATTGTTCGATAAAAAAATGACAAAAATGAATTAAAAATGAGAATAAGCGTAAAAAGAAAATGAAAAAAAGATGGAAAAAGAAGGAAAGATAAGAAATGAGAAAAAAAAAAAGATATTTCGAAATCAGTTCAAATAACAAAAAAGGTAAAATTTTAGCTTATATTATTAAATAATTAATTATTGTTATTTTTTGCAAGGTTTTCTTGGGTGGGATCCGATCTTTTCAGCATGCGGTCGTATGAAAATAACAAGTAGACCAAATGAAAGAGGAAAAGAGAATGATAGAAAGAAGGGATGATAAAATATACATGGATCAGAAGATATGTATCAGCTTCTAAAAAAAAAAAAAAAAAAAAAAAATGGCGTAATAAACTACAGCTCTTATGAAAAGAAAAAATGTCCAGGCTGCAAGACCTGCTTGATTTGTAGTCAATAATCTGTTCGCCAAATGTTGATGAAATAAAAACAACCTTCGGAAAGTATCATGTTTTATTATTAATTTTTTTTTTTTTTTGTTTCTTAGGCTAGAACTCTTCAAACACGTCACTACAAACTTTCTATCACCATCGGTGCTGACAGTTTTTTAAAACGTCACCGGAACTACAAAGACGACAGCATAAGCTATGCAGATGACACCGTGTTGGGAATATTTTATTTATTATTTTTTTCTTTCTAACAAGTGTTTTTACTAACAGGTCAAGATTATAGATGGATAGACCGATATTATTTTGCCATGTACCTTCACGCCTACGGCCAAATTACACTGAAATCAAGATTTCCCATTCGTTAAAAAAAAAAAAAATTAACCCCTTTCCCGACAATTATTTTGAGAAAAACATTTCATTTTCAGACGATATTTTTACTTGTTTTTAATATATTAGGTTGGTGCAAAAATAATGTCGTTTCCTCACATATTAACAAATGTGAGAAAACGACATTATTTTTGCACCAAACTAATAGTAATTAAGAAAGTGAGGCGCCTTGAGATACTCGAGTGATTGCTGACACATCCACCAGACGTATGTGTTGACACTTAGACTCATTTCAAGTTCAGAAGAGCATAAAAAGAATCAAGATCGATGGATAAACACGTCCATAGCTGGTTTTATAACGTTATATTCCGGACGTGTTTATTCGTCCGTGTCTGAAAAAGACACTTTCAGTTTTTAAAAAAAAAAAACGAAAAAAAACGTATATACACGTCTACGCCGGGAAAAGGTTATAAGAAGGGTCGAGTCGGGTCAGTATGATATAAAAGTGACCGCTTGGGAATACCAGACTTATCTATTACCACTGGAACGCCGGAAATATCTATTTAACTTAGTTTGGCATAAGGCCACACAATGTGGTACCTAGGCTTACGGCCACATCACGATGAAACAATGTATAATCGCCGATTAATCAATGTTTACCCTGATCAGGGAATGCCAAGTGCTGTAAGCTTGGGTGTACGGACGGTGTAATGGCTAATGACACGAATTTGTTAATCAAAGAACTGAATTCCAATTCCCGTTGGATTCGTTCCTACGCGAAAATACCATTGGGAAAGGTATGAATACGTCACTTCTTCCTCCAGCTATGGGTTAATTAGTGAGGATCGAACTGACAACTCAGTATTAATGTTAAATCAGAACAGCTCGTTAACCAGTACCTCAAAGTTTAAACCGAGATCAGTTTAGCAGGGGGCCAGATGGTTGCGGTCTCTAGCAAGGGTCGAACTCTCTATTCAGGAATTATGAGGAACCAGACTTCCTCGTTAGCCATTGTCACATCCCTGGGACGACAAAATTATCTATTCAACCTAGTTTGGCATAAGGCCACACTAAGGAATACCTAGGCTTACGGCCACATTATGTTGAAACACCAGTTTCAGTACGATCACCGAATGTAAGCAATGTCGAGCCTGGTCAGTACCTCGATGGGTGACCGATAGGGAATAGCAGGTGCTGTAAGGTTGGATGCGCGGATGGTGTAATGGATAATGGCCCGGAATTTTTAATCGGAGAGCCGAGTTCCAATTTACCGTTGGATTCGTTCTATTCAGCTACGCGCAAATACCCATGAGAAAAAGTATGAAGCCGTCTTTTAATTCTCCAGCTATGGGTTAATTAGTAAATATTAACACTAAAACATTATCATCTAAAAATATCTTAAAATATAAAAGTATTTTCTAGCAGAGGGTTGCTAAGCCGTAAAAACGAATTAATCGGTATGTGATACCTAGTGAAAATGAAACACATTAATAATGTTTAAACATACTAGCTCATTTGCCACACACCTGGTTTTTCAAAAAATATCAACTTAGTTCAGTTTGGAACAAGACCAAGTGTATGAGGCACCTTGTAAGGATTAAATCCACAGCTTAGTAGTTTAAGTGGGCGAGCTTTCTTATGAAGTTGACGCGTCAAGAAATAAGATCATTATTCTCGATTGGCGGGCATGTACTGAACATGAGTTGATAGTTTTCCCCGGCTTCATCGAAGACCGAAACTATTGAATAATGATGTGATCAGATAAGTTTTTAAATAATAAAATATATTTATTTTGTACCAGCAATTTAATAATATAGATAAAAATATGTAAGTTATTTTAGGTTAAATACCTCCGTACAGATGAGAAAAGTTTTTTTTTTTTTTAGGCGTTTCGACCCAAGCCATACGACAATGTCACTAGTAATCTGGAGTGGGGTTGGAGTACAGAGAGTGAAAATGAAAGAGAGGAGAAGACAGAAAATGGGGAGGATTGAGGAAAAGCGAAAAAAGGAACAGATTTCAAGAAGATGGCGATTGATGTTGCATTTTTTTTTTTAAGGTTGTAGGCAGCAAGGAAGCAAGAAATTTGAAGGGAGTTCCACGAGTGGGAAGTCAAGAAAAGAAACTGCTAGGGTAGAAGTGAAGGTTGCATTTGGTTAGAACAGCTGTAAAACAGTGAAAGCAAGATGCCAATCTCGTAACACGCTTAAATTCATGAAGTCGGGGTACCAGGGTGAAAAAAAGCTCGTCAGAGCTCTTGATTTGAAGGTGTTTATAGAAAGGACAGCGGAAAACGAGGTTACGTCGGTGAGAAAAATGACTAAAGTCAAGATCTCTGGTCAGGCTCGATTATATGACAAACCCTTCTTTGGATTTTGTCAAGAATTTTGGGATATACAGCAGGAACACCAGACCAGATATGACAGCAATATTCAATGCACGGACGATTCGTAAATGTCAAAGATGAATTCTGAAGACAAAAATATTCTGGCTCAACACGTTGAACTAACTTTCCTAGCAGTAGATATACCAACTGATACGATATATCTTTGTGGAGAGTAATGATCATCTACGTCCTGAAGGGATACAGAAGTTATACAATGATCGTCTATGTCCTGAAGAGATAAGAAGCTTCCATCGGAAAGATATTGGCCGTGACTCGGTAGTACATTGGTCGCAGATTAAATTCTACAATCAGCATTCGATATTTCTGTCATTGCTGAAGGCCTGGCTTTTAATACTGATAGTGAATAAAAGTTGTTTTTTTTCTTAAATGATTGGCTTTAACTCCGGTCCTTTATATATAAGTCGTAGATTTTTATCTTTTTTTTTTTTTTTTTCTTTTCGATCTGTCTGTTTCGATTGACGCTCCGAATACTGAGAAGCCATGATGAGCCTGGGGAGCACTTTGGCTTTCAAATTTCAATTCTCCCTGCAGCGTTTCGTGAGATCCGATGTAGACACCCACGCTGTGTCACCTGACTAGAACCAGAAAACAGGTCAATCGATATGTCATGAAACGGCATAAACGGACACTACCATCTAATTGATTAAAATCGAATTTTATTTTACTTTTACAAACAGTACGCGCTTTGTAAATCAGTAATTCCTGGTTACACGATCTTCCGTTTGATCAGATGGTATTTTCTTCTAGGCATCAACGAGTTTAACAGACGGCGTATCAAAATGTAATATTTTAAGTTTTAATGTATTGCGTATATTTTCTTCATTGTTTTCATTTAGTTCTCATTTCCGAATAGCGAAGAGAATGTTACAGAATTTGTGAACTTTTCTTTCATTGATTACTTTTAATATTTCTCGTCAGAGAAGGATGTTGTAGATATAGTTCATAGCTATCTTTCATGAAAAGCAATGACAGTTCACAATGAGAGCTAAATTTTTAATTATAAAGTGATCTAAACTGATTCGCGTGCTTGTGTCGTTAAATCACGTTTTATGCAGAACAAAGCAGAATTAATATAGAGTAATATGATATATAAATGTCTCTCTCTCTCTCTCTCTCTCTCTATATATATATATATATATATATATATATATATATATATATAAATACTGTTATTTAATAGAATAGACAAAATGCAGAACAAAATGTGTAACGCGTTTCGACATTTAAATAGACTTCATCAGTCTAAATGTTTTTATTGATGGAATTATATATATGTAGGGAGATCACACACAGACACACACACGCACACACACACAGATATATATTATAATTATTTTCTATTTTAAAAATATGATTCCATCGCTACACATGAATTACCATGTTTCAAAGCAGAAATTTTAATTTTAATTTTAAAATTAAATTTAAAATTTTAGTTACTGTTTTGAAACATAGTACTTCCTGTGTAGCGATGGAACCATATTTTAAAATAGATAATAATTATAATATTATGCTCTAATGTTTTGTATCCAGTACTGTTTTTTCAAAATAAAAATAATTATAATTGTAAATTATTATTCTTAGTAATCGGCTTGTAAATCTTACTGTTCTTTCTTATTATTTTAATATATATATATATATATATATATATATATATATATATATATATATATATATATATATATATATATATTCACACCTCCCTCTACAAGTTTACTTGTGACACGTTTTGACCTTTAAGATTTCGTCGGACTAAATTTGTTATGTTTGTCGACTACACATGCGCACGAACGAAGGATGCTGGGAATTAATTTTTATTTTATCTAGACAATTTCATTTAGATTATTTTCTTTTTCTTTCCGCCATTTTGTTACCAGATACCTAACACTGTAATAATAGACGTCTGTCAGGATTTCTATTACCACTGTGTGGCTTATCTACTAGCAAGCCGTAAATGCTGCTAGTACGCAGAGGACGACAGGAAGTCAAGGTGAGAAAGAAGACTGAGTATAGAGAGGATTGAGGAAAGGATTAAAGATGAACGAGATTGAAAAAGATAGAAGATGGCGATTGGCGTTGCATTTAAATTTTTCAAGATTCTACTTATCAGGGAAGCAAGTAAACGGAAGGGAGTTGCACACGTGGGAAGTGCAAGAAAAGAAACTGTTGAACTAGGAGTAGCGGTTGTATTTATCTATTTCAACGGCAAAAAGGCTGGGACCTAAATGCCAATCTAGTAAATTATTTTCGTATGTAAATACCGTAATCCTTCGTGTATAAGACGTAAGTCTGTTGCATCTTATACTTTAGTTAAAAACTCAATGCCATTTTTTCAGAACTCCAAACGGACAAAATCAGCTCAAATTAGATTTATTTGTTTACCAGAGAGATAATATATATATATATATATATATATATATATATATATATATATATATATATATATATATATATAAAGATATTTTTGTAGGTACAAAATTTAATGATTGAGATAAAAGTATAAAACACTTAATATTATGAGACATATTAAAAAAAAAACACCAAAAAAACGGGTGAATCAACCGGTTTCGCTCCCGCTCTTTAGCCTGAAGAGCTGGAGCGAAACCGGTTGATTCACCCGTTTTTTTGTTTTTTTTAAATATGTCTCGTAATATTAAGTTTTATACTTTTATTTCGATCGTATATATATATATATATATATATATATATATATAGAGAGAGAGAGAGAGAGAGAGAGGGAGAGAGAGAGAGAAAGAGTGAGTAGCCTATTGCGACAAAGGGAAATAAATCTTTCAGTCCCTTAAAGCTATATAATTTATTGCGGATTTCGTTATGTCTAGAAACATACGAGAATTTGTAAATCATTCTGAGGTAAAAATATTTAATTTAAAATAAAATAAAACCCAAATCAATGTATTTTTTACAATAAACACCCTTAGCAAGTTTTGTAGACAGTCATTATCTCGCTTCCATAATACTTACGAATCACAAAAGTAAACAATTTTCTTCCATTTTGTTCACTCTTATTTTCAGAAGTTTGGTCATTTTCATTGCTCTAAAATAATGTGCGTTCTATACATTAGATATAACCTTCTCTCACCCCAGGAATGTTTCTGATTTTCTTATATTCCCCAGCGATCTATACACAAAGGATACGTGTGTGTCGCTTTCCAGCCTCAAAGATGCTTTCTCGTGTAGGTGTGACTCCATATTAGCGTTTAAAAAAATGGTAAATTGTGATAGTGTAATTCTTGGTTTAAGTGTATTATTGAACCTGTCAGAATTTGGATGTAGGGGTCTTAATTATTATTTTTTTTTATTCTTAAAACTGATTATCATATTACTTTTCGACTTTTCTTTCACTCTTTTGCATTTCCATTAATTTTTTATTTATTTAATTTTATTTATTTTTTTGCCTTTTTTGGGGGGAGGGGGGGGAACCGTTAAAATCTTTTCCGCCATTTTTAACGATTTAATTCAAATTGAAACTTTTAAACACATTTCAGTGAAGCTGTTACTTTTACTGATTCGATTTACGTTCACCCTGCTTCACGTTGTAGACGATAAAACGTTAGCTGATGAACCGAACTAACAATTTTCACTGGCAAGCCTCATTAGACGGTTCTTTATTCAGGATAAGGAAAATAAAATGCACTTGATTGTGGAGAAGTGGCAAACAAAGGGAATAAAGGAATTTAGCTCAACTCATGCGAAATTTTAAATTCACACTTTACAGTTTTATATAAAGGACTATAAATTAATGTTCAATCAGGTAAAATAGTTGCTCTGTTGGCGAGTGTGTAGAATACGTCTAAGGCATTTCTTTAAACCAAACTATAGAAACGAATATAAGCAGGAACAACGTTAGCATACCGACTGAAACATTACTAACATAAACATATTGACTCAAGTACAAACACAGGCTTTATTTACCTATATACGCAAGAATAAACATGGTAACTGTACTATAGACTCAAATATAAAAACAACCAATGTTTACCTATAGAAACAATTATAAAAATAACAGCTGTTTGCATATAGCCTCCAGTATAAAATCCGCCAATGTTTACCTATAGTCTCAAGTATAAGACTGCAATGACCAACGAACTATAGACTCAAATATAAAAACGATTAATGTTTACCTATATACACAATTATAAAAATAACCGTTGTTTGCGTATATCCTCCAGTATAAACTCTACCAATGTTTACCTATAGTCTCAAGTATAAGACTGCAATGGCCAATGAACTATACACTCAAATATAAAAACGATTAAAGTTTACCTATATACACAATTATAAAAATAACTGTTCTTTGCCTATAGCCTCCAGTATAAACTCCGCCAATGTTTAGCTATAGACTCACGTATAAGACTGCAATGACCAATGAACTATAGACTCAAATATGAAAAACGACCAATGTTTACATATAGACTCAATTATAAAGATAGCAGCTGTTTGCCTCTAACTACCAGTATAGGCTCCAATGTTTACCTATAGACTCAAGTATAAGACTGCAATGATCAATGAATTATAGACTCAAATATAAATACTACTGTTGTTAACCTGTCTGATTGATTGAGTTTTTACACCTTAGAAACCATTTAAAATCGCCGTTAGCTTAACGGGTTCAATATAAACTCCGCCAATTTTTACCTATATATAAACTCAAGTATAAAGACTGCAATGACCAATGCATTATAAAATCAAATATAAACTCTACCAATATTTACCTATATGGCTGATTTTTTTAGCATATCAAATATTTATAGGTCATTTAAAGCTGAAACAATACTTACCTATAGAATCAAGTCTAAACATAACCGCAGTTTCTCTATAGACTCCAGTATAAACTGGTTCAATGACTCAAGTATAAATACTGCGATTACCAATGAACTACGAACTCAAATGTAAATCTGAACAATATTTACCTAGAGAATCAAGTATAAACATGATCTCTGTTTGACTATAGACTCCAGTATAAACTGGTCCAATGACTCAAGCATAAAGACTGCAATGACCATTGAATTATAGATTCGGAGATAAATCTGACCAATGTTTACCTATAGATAAGTATAAACATAATCGCTATTTTATTATAGGCTTCAGTATAAATTCAACTAGTGCGTACCTATATGCACAATTATAAAGACGGCAAATATCTAATTATAGACACAAATATAAACGCTACCAATTTTGACCTAGATGATTGGTTGATTTTTTACAGCTTATCAACCCTTTGTAAGTTATTTCAAGCCGAAACATTTTGTGTGTTGCCAACATTTTTCTTTTTTACATTAATGTATTAACAATTAGCAGTAGAGCCCGGCGTTGCCCGGGGATGTAACAGTAAGAGATAGATCAAGTATCGACCATCATAAAGACTAAAAAATAAAATTGACAAAGATTATTGTTTAAGGTTGACGGACACGCATGTCTTAATTAGTTTTTTGTTTTGTTTTGTTTTGTTTTTTTTTACGAATTGGTCAAACCCAAACTCAAACAAAAACATTGTTTTCAATCGTTATGAGTCTACCGATTGAATAGAATTTTATTATAAACAATTGTCTTGTAAATGGAATTTTTAAACCATTCTGAATGTAAAAATAAAGAAAAAAGTGTGCAAGACAATAAGAAACACTACCTGCCAAAAAAAGTGAAGTTTTGTTGAAATCGGTTGAAAAATGTAGGAAATTCGATCCCATATATAAACGAACACACACACACACACACACACACACACACACACACACACACAAACAACCTGAGTTTTATAATGACTCGATATGAGTTGTCTCCCTTTCATTCTCGCGATGCCTCTTAATCGTGTTTTCAAATAGATTTTGTGCAAAAACAGTTGTGTTTTTCCAATTTTAGGCGCTGTCAGAACCACCGCAAGGTAATTTTACGCAGTCCTGTGAAGTTTTGTTGAAATCGGTTGAAAAATGTTGGAAAACCAATCCAATATATAAACGTACAGATACACACACACAACCTGGGTTTTATAATAAGTATGATTTTATGAGAATAACAATGATTTTCGCAGTAACAAATTCTACTATGAGTCCATCTCCTACCCTAGTTACGGAACTCGTTGCGGGTTGCGTTGCTAGGGGCGTAGATAAACTCATATTTCCCAAGGTTATTTACGCGTAAGACAGATTGAGATATTCATTTTTTTTTTAAGGCTTATCAATCTTTTTTTAACGTTATTTAAATCCAGAAAATATTTTTAGAGTTAAGTTTTTTCTTGGGGTGGTAGCAGTTAACAGTGATTTACGAATTCAAGTTCTACTAATTAACCCATAGATGGGGGGTGGAGTAGGGGTGGATTCATAACTTTACCAGGGTTATTTGCTCGTAAGCGAATATACCGAACCAGACTAGAATTCGTACTCGGCTTTCCGATATTCAGTTCCGAGCCATTATCCATTACACCAGCCGCACATCCAACCTCACATCGCACCGTTTGCTCATAAGGAAACGAAACGTTTACCTATAGTCTCAAATATAAGCAGGAATAATGATATAAAGAATCAAATATGAATTAGCCCAGTACGTTCCTGAAGACTCAAGTATAAACAAGCTTGGTTTATGTCTATAGAGTCATATAGACTTGTACCTTGTGCACCTCGGCGTGGCGTAATGGTTAGCAAGTTTGTCTTGCTAGAACAATTGGGTGCCCTATAACTTATGCCACATCTCAGCTGAGCTTAGAAAACCAAGGACACCTCGTGGCGGTGTAATGGTTAGCAATCATGTCTCGCTAGAAAAATTACGACTGAGTACTGAGTTCGATCCACATTGGGTGCCCTCTACCTTCGGCCTTATGCCACATCTCAGTTACGCTTCGGAAATCACTATAAACCCGACCTAGGTTTTCTATTCAAAAATAAAAAAAAAAAAACAGACGATTCTAATTTAATGTCTGGGAAGTATAAAAATGATAAACCCAAGCCCAGCTGGGGTGGGAGTGGCTTTCCCCGAGGTAGTACCTCTTCATCCTGTGGGGGCTGGGTTTAGTGCCCGGCGCCTGAATAGTCCCCAAAACGGGAAGAACAGTGGCGGCTTGGGAAATTTTTTGCACTGTATTGCCCAGTATTGCTGGTAAACCTACTTTAAGCCTTTACCTTGAGCATTCAATTTTCTTTTTCACTTACTTATTTATTCCTTTACACCTATAGTCTAAGGTATAAATTCGATGAATGTTTTGTTTAATGACTCAAGTATAAACCTGACGAATTTTTAAGATAGCCGCCGGTTCGACCTCATTCATTTGAACATGCAATTTTCTTTTTTACTTAACTGACTATTCATTTACGCATATAGTCTCAGGTATACATTTGATGTATGTTTTGTTTAATGACTCAAGTATAAACCTGACGAATTTTTAAGCTAACCGCCGGTTCAACCTCATTCAATTGAACATGCAATTTTCTTTTTTTAATTAACTGTCTATTCATTTACACATATAGTCTCAGGTATAAATTTGTTGTATGTTTTGTTTAATGACTCAAGTATAAACCTGATTTTTTAAGCTAACCGCCGGTTCAACCTCATTCACTTATTCCTTTACACCAATATTCCAATACTAATTTATTCTGTCTCCCCTTCTTCTTCTTTAGTTCCCTACCCCCTTTCATTCTGTCTTTATTTCTTTCGATCACCTTTCCCTAACTTTCCGCTACGTTAGCTGCAATGCGGATGGCTTTCATGAGTTGATTGTCGCATGGGGAAAAAGGACCATCCAAAAATAGTTCTTTCTCGCAGAACAGGGAAACAGAACCGGTGAGACATCAGAATCAATATGCCCGGAAATGGGAACACGTTCCTAAGAGAAACTCTCTGCATATCCAAGCATGTGTGCGTGCGTACGGGTGTAGGGATGTCTACGCCTGCGCAACCCCAAAAGGAAAAGCGACAATCAACTCATGAAAGTCAATTTAAAGTTAAATCTGAATATTAAGTATGAATAACTATATATATATATATATATATATATATATATATATATATATATATATATATATATATATATCAGACTATACCTACATATTCATAGCTATTTGTGGAAGTGCGGGTGGCGTTATGGATAGCGGCTGCGAATTAAAAATGGGAGGGTCGAGATCGAATTCCGATCGCGTTCATTACGTTCACTTAGGCGCAAATGACCTTGGGGAAGGTATGAATCCATCTCTTCCCCATCAGCTATGGATTAAATAGTAGGACTTGTATCTGTAACTAAAAAAAAAAATGTTGGATGCAATATTCATTTACAGCAGAGAAGAATTCTTACAATGTAAAATATATTCTGGTTTTAAATAACCAAGAAATGGGTGATAAACCTTAAAAAACGTATCATATTTATCTATGAGAAAAAACAGATTTAGTGAATGAAAAGTCGGCAAAAAAACCCCAAAAAAACACATTTACGTGTCCATTTTGATGACCCTTACGTCAGGTAGAGACGGGCGTGGTCGACTATTTACATTTTTTTACCGACCGTTTGTCCCTTGTCTTTAGTTTAAATTTTTCATTATTTCCAACCTAAGCGTGTATTCTGGCCACGTTTTTCAATATTTTTTTTTGTTTCGAAAACAAATAAATTTTCAATGAATTTTTCAATTTAAACTTTTCCAAATGACATTTCGATTTCTGACTAACGAGTTGCAAAACAAACGACACGGGGAGAACAAGAAATAGGTTGTAATTTAAAACACACTGCCAGTCACAAACATATTGCGATAATCAAAAATACTATCTACCTATCGCAGTCTGTTCGTATCTATCTATCTATCTATCTATCTATCGTAGTCTCTTCGTATATATCTATCGTTCTATCGTAGTCTCTATCTATCTGTCTATCTATATATCGAAATTATATATATATATATATATATATATATATATATATATATATATATATATATATATATGTAATAACGTTTTCCCTTTGCGAAGGATTGTTAATTAATTTGAAACTTTTAAAACCATTTAGTTTACATTCAACATCATCACTTGATAAGACACCGGGGGTGTTGAAACAAAATGGGATAGTTAATAAGAGAAGAGATGTAAAAATGAGCAAAGACAAAAAGAAACTTCCATAGACTACATAGCCAAACACATTTTAAAAAAAGAATTTTAAAATTTAAATTTAAAATTTCAGCTTCTCCTCTCCTTCCTGCACATGTGTAATCACATCAACATAAACTTCATTTTAGTCTGCTGACATCCTAAAGAATGAAATGTGTCACACAAAAATTTTTTCCAACTCTGTCATAGATTTCCTAAAGTTGTTGTTATATATATATATATATATATATATATATATATATATATATATATATATATATATATATATATATATATATATATATATATATATCACCGTGTGTTCATATATGTATATCACAGCCTCTGTATTTATGTACATATCTATCTATCTATCTATCTATCTATCTATCTATCTATCTATCGATCTATCTATCTATCTATCTATCTATCAGAGATAACATATTTATTAAAGTCTGTTGAACACTCGTAAAAACAATGGTATCTTTGGTACATCGCCATTCTCATGACTAAACTGAATTCATACATACATACATGTATACATACATATATATATATATATATATATATATATATATATATATATATATATATAATATATATATATATATGTATATGTATATATGTCAATAAATATGATATAATATCTATCTATCTATCTATCTATCTATCTATCTATCCAACCAGCGAAACAATTTGTAAGAAATTACAGCATCTGTTCCGGCATGCTTTAGACAGCTCAACCACAGAGAACGTGAAAAATCGGCAATGTTCAATTACTCATTTTCATATCCTTTCGTTTAGATCTTCTCGAAGAGGAAATAATGTCGGTAGAAAATCCATTGATTTCTTATATATATATATATATATATATATATATATATATATATATATATATGTGTGTGTGTGTGTGTGTGTGTGTGTGTGTGTGTGTGTGTGTGTGTGTGTATGAGTGTGTGTGTTTGTGCATGTGTGTGTGCATGCGTGCGTGCATGCGTGTGGCTTGTATAATAGTATACGAAAACAATGAAGATAATTAGAAAAGTAGAATAACTATAAATGATGTGTTTTTACAAGAACTCCCGCCAAATGACTCGTTGCTTTAAGTAAACAACGAGTCATTTGACATACACACACACACACATATACACACACACACATATATATATATATATATATATATATATATATATATATATATATATATATATATATATATATATATATATCGAGCCAGCCGTCAACACTTTGTTATCCGCGTATATGATATTAAGATAGCACCCTCTTATAAGTCTTGGTAGGGTTTTTTAGTTCCCTTAGGGAAGCGTTACTTTGGCATAAATCTAAGGAGATGAAACAACATGCTTGACTTACCACCATATATGCAAAAATTGTCTGGTGCAGTGAATGAAGCGGATAAGCGAGAGAAAAGTTAAAACTAGTTTGAGAATATTGATACGATATATATCTTCTCAGTAAGGAAATCAGAAAAAAAAGGAACAATCTCTCCCCGTATATTAAATAAAGTGTTTAGTTTAAAATGCCGAGAAGGTTAGACACTTAAAGAAAGCCGGAAAATACGACAAAAAAAAGAAAGATAAGAAGTAAGATTAAGGGCATTTCGAACGTGATGTAATTGTTACCATGCTTGTATTGCTAGATCGATTACGAGTGAATTATAAGTGAGATCCTCACTGGGTGCCCTGCACTTGCTGCGTTCTGCCACAACTTATCTAAGCTTTTAAAGAGCAGCTGCCAAGTTTACTTTGTCAGATCTGACGGATTTGCGATTGAGACAGGAGTAAATGGTATTTTCATCTGCATAAATGCTTAGTTGGAAAGTGATAACACCGGGTGGACATCGATGTAAGATCAGAAGCAGCATAGAAACCAGAATAGAGCTTGGGGGACACCAATGTTCGTGAGAAAGGATCTGGAGCGAGCCCGTCTAAAACAACCTTCATTTCACATTTCATGCGTGATATCGAGCAGCGTGGGCCCCGATATTATGCGACTGTTGATCAGAGCAGGCTCTCTCTAGACACTACGCCAAAAAAATAGAATAAAAATGCCAACAGTACATTTTATTCTCGACAAAATCTGTCTTTACAAAAATACTTCAATGAAACCTGATCTGTAAACTGATTTTCTACAAAGAATACAGATTTTATTCAGAAGAATCTATTCTAAAAATACTGTCGGCATTAAATAAACCATTGAGGTTGATATACCGTAAAGCAAAATCAACCAAACCAAAGTAAGAATTCTAAGCCAAATGTAAATGTCAATAAAATCAATTTCTCTACAAACTGTATATCAGAAAAGAATACTTCAATGAAACCAGACTCTAGCCAAATACGTCAATAAAACCTGATCTTCAAACTGAATTTTTACAAAGAATACATATTTTATTCATGCGAATCTATTATAAAAATATTGGTATTAAATAATCTATTGAGGTTGATATAAGGTAAAACAAAATAAAACAAACCAAGCTCTCAATTGCAACTCGTGTATACTATCCATACATGAAGATGATGGAGAAATGGTTGGTTCCTTGTGTTGCTCCAGAAAAGTACCCGGCTTTTTCTTTCATGTTTTATCTTTACAAGAACTAGCTCAGATCAAAAAAATAAACATTGCGGCCATGTGTGAAATGAATCTGCACAATCCGCTCTTTTCAGCCCTAACAGAGTTCAAAAGCGTTTACGCGCGCTTAAGGGTTATGGATTTTTCCCACCCTACAACCATTTCCCCCATATACGAAATGTTGTTGGCCTCTCTCTACACTATCCCTGATTTCAGTCGAAGATATGCAAACGAGCTACATTCCTTAGTTCCACCAGTCCAGACCCTCACCCGTCCTGGGTATGATGATAAACTACATCCGTGTCCAGGGTAAGACGATAAACTACGTCTGACAGCAAGGTCTCTGATCAGGTGGTTTTGAGGAGCATGGAACGACCTCTTCATTGGCCAATGTTCACCCTGACTCGGAGTGTTAGCACTTGTTAGGGTACCAGCTACAGGCAAATAGATAACCCCTAAACAGGGGTCAAAACACCATGAAAGTGTAAAAATAAGTTTTAATACCAGCAATAATTTTTTGAGTAAAAATTATTACTAGCAATACATTTTTGAAGAAAACCAGCAATAATAATCTTGTCGGCATAAAATAACCATTTGAAGTTGATATGCCGTAAACCAAACCAAACCAAATCAAACCAAACCAAACCAAATCAAACCAAACCAGACGCTCACAATTATACCCGATATGTCATATACCCGGGGTGAAAATTATTCTTATTCTCTTTGTATACCCTCGGTAAGGAATATGTTACATTCCAACAACATCTTCACATGACCATGTTATGGAAGAAACTCCCGTGGGAAGGCTTCACCGTTTGCAACAAACCTAACTTCGGCATGTCCGGAGTTATCAGTTATTTACCCTACATAATCGGAACTTACTAACCTCCTCTTACGTTCGATAACGTAACCTCAGTTTGTAAAGCTCTACCTTGAATGACTCTTGGGTCTTAAAACCAACTACTTTAATTCCCAAATTCGTTGACGAAATCTCCATATAAAAGTGAATTAATAGTTGCCACTGAACAATTTCCCCTTTCGCTTGGCACTAATTAAAACTTAATCTGTCGAACTTGAATGTGTGTTTCTCTGCTTTTACCCCACTTAATCAATATCTAGTCTACAGAGGACGCTACACTTAGCTTACCATAACATTCCATGTTGGATAAACCAGTCATCTACAACGGTTTTCTTCGGTAGAATTTTCTGTAATCAAGGTCACTCATCCTTAATCCACGATGTGAATAAACGGCTGAGGTAACAGAGCAATAGGAGGTCAGCCCTCTTGACACAAGGCGACTGAAAGATTGTGTATACAGACAACAAACAGTCATGGGATACATTAAAAACGTTATAGAAATGGAATAGGCTGAAAGGATTCTTTAGTTTTTTTTCTTTTCTGTCATCATTTTCTCTCTTTTCATTATCGTTTTTTTTTGTTATTCCATATCAATTCCTTTCACTCTCTTTCTATCATTTCTTTCTTTCGCTTTTAATTTGTCATCTCTCTTCTTCTTCTCCTCCTCCTCCTTCTTCTCCTCCTCCTTCTTCTTCTTCTTCTCCTCCTCCTTTTTCTTCTCCTCCTTCTTCTTCTTCTTCTTCTTCTTCTTCTTCTTCTTCTTCTTCTTCTTCTTCTTCTTCTTCTTTCTTTCGCTGTCCCTCCACCGAGGATTTTGATAGTAAAGGCTCACTTCTCTCTTTAATTTATTCCGCTTCTTTGTTTATCTCTTTCTTATTCTTTTTACTTTCTTTCTCATTTCTTTCTTTCTTTCTTTCTTTCTTTCTCATTTCTTTCTTTCTTTCTTTCTTTCTTTCTTTCTCTCTTCCTTTCTTTTACTTTGTCACATTTATTTCTTCTTTCTTTTATATATTTTCTTGCTTCATTTTCTTTCATGTTCTTGTATTCATTCATTTTTCTTTATCTATCTATCTATCTATCTATCTATCTATCTATCTATCTATCTATCTATCTATCTATCTAATCCGCTTCATTATCTATCTATCTATCTATCTATCTATCTATCTATCTATCTATCTATCTATCTATCTATCTAATCCGCTTCATTATCTATCTATCTATCTATCTATCTATCTATCTATCTATCTATCTATCTATCTAATCCGCTTCATTATCTATCTATCTATCTATCTATCTATCTATCTATCTATCTATCTATCTATCTAATCCGCTTCATTATCTATCTATCTATCTATCTATCTATCTATCTATCTATCTATCTATCTATCTATCTATCTAATCCGCTTCATTATCTATCTATCTATCTATCTATCTATCTATCTATCTATCTATCTATCTATCTATCTATCTATCTATCTAATCCGCTTCATTATCTATCTATCTATCTATCTATCTATCTATCTATCTAATACGCTTCATTATCTATCTATCTATCTATCTATCTATCTATCTATCTATCTATCTATCTATCTATCTATCTATCTAATCCTCTTCATTATCTATCTATCTATCTATCTATCTATCTATCTATCTATCTATCTATCTATCTATCTAATCCTCTTCATTATCTATCTATCTATCTATCTATCTATCTAATACGCTTCATTATCTATCTATCTATCTATCTATCTATCTAATCCTCTTCATTATCTATCTATCTATCTATCTATCTATCTATCTATCTATCTATCTATCTATCTATCTATCTAATCCTCTTCATTATCTATCTATCTATCTATCTATCTATCTATCTATCTATCTATCTATCTAGCTGGCTAGCTATCCCATTATTTTACTCCCTATCTAAAGCCCCTCTCACTTTCGCATATCTTTTCAGTTTTCACCTTTTTTTTCAAATCGACTTATACTTCAAATCAAGTTTTTCAACTTCTCGTTCAATCGAGATTTCAATTCTACGATCTTCTTCCAACAACCGTACATGACTTTCTCATTTTTTTCAGCCATTTCTATGAGATATCCGCCTCTATTGTCCGCCTCTTTCTTCATGTCTTTTGCCTCTTCTTTTATTTTGACTCTTTCTTTCTGTCTTTCTCTATCTTTCTTTTTTTTAAATGTTTCTTTCTTTCTTTCTTTCTTTCTTTCTTTCTTTCTTTCTTTCTTCCTTTCTTTCTTTCTTTCTTTCTCTTAGTCACTTTTTCATTTTCTCTTTATCACTTCGATTATTTTACATGCCTTATCAACTTCCCACCATTTTATTTTCTTTCACTTTTTTGACTCATTCAGTTTCCGTTTTCATTTTCCCTTTTTTCAGATTATTTCTCTCCTCTCTCCCTCTTCGTCTTAGTCCTACTTTCTAAACGCCATTTTTTTTTTGTATTTTTCTCAATTTTACCCTTTCTTCAAATAAGATTTTTCTTTCCCACTCTTTTTTACAACCCTTCTTTTGTTTTTATCTTCACTCCCTCCCATGATCTTTCTGTCAAGCATATATATATATATATATATATATATATATATATATATATCATCATCATCATCCTTTCAGTCTTTTATCTACTACAGCGTTTCTTTCCAATGATCTTCCTCTCCTATCACGAAACCAAAGAGGCAACAGTAATCCGTTTAATGTAAAGCAAAAACTACTTATTCGATTCGCTGCCTTTGCTCGCTTCAAATGACACTGATGCCGGCGAAGGGGTCTCACATTGGCCATCTCCGGCCACAAGAGATTGAGAATATCGGATAATGCAAGCGTTAATGTCAATAAATGTTTCTGCCACGCCAGTTACATGCTGCGGGGCAAGTCGTTCAGTAAATCACTAATGGAAAACGAGCAAGTGAAAGACGGGGACATTTAAAGAGACAATGCATTAGTTTAGAATAGTAAAACCACAATATATATATATATATATATATATATATATATATATATATATATATATATATATATATATATATATATATTATTGTCACAAAACTGCAATTTGGTCTCTGTGTTGTTTTGTCTTTGGAAAGGAATCATACAGACATGTCATCAGCCGAACAAAAGATGTTTGAACCTCTGATGTCATTTTATGGAAATATCATTACAAAAGGCATGTCCCTCGATTTCCTAGAGACAATTTGTGTCAAATGGACATGGTTGGTTGGTTCCTGGTACATCAAACATGAAGTTCCAGCGATAACATGGAAGACTTTGAGTTTATTATATTTTTTTTAAATTCTACGATCCTTATGTTAATCTGCTTACTGGATAGATATCGGTATCGCAAAATAATGCAAAAATATTTTGTATTTAATTATATTTCGATTTTACCCTTTCAAATAAAATATTTCTGGTTGAGGAACGTTCATCATGCAGAATGTTTATTTTTTATTAAAGTTTACTCAGTAGAAGGTACAAGAACCTATGCTTAACTGAGTAAGGCGTGTCATATAATTCTAAGAAGTAGTAGAAAAAAATGATGACTGAGGATAAGTAGAATATATAATAATTGACCCATGACTTGAAGAAGTTAAAATTGTAGTTTTCAGGGATCTACATGAACGTTTGTTCCACAAAGTAGCAATTCTCGAGAAAACGCTGAGTGGGACTTCTTCCTTACAAATGGAATATGAAGAAAATATGGTTAATTCGACTGCATGGAACTAGCATGCCGACTCGTAGGTATAAAGAACTGTAGAGGTGGATCTAAATGGTGGAGGCCAATCTAAACATTTGCCATGGATATAGCGATAATCTGACAATGCTACTTCTGTGGGAAAGAGGTTGTATAGTGAAAATAAATTACCGCCGACAAGACTGCAAGAGTGATTTGAAAATCTCTCAAAGCTGGAAAGTGGGGTTTGAACAGCTCCAGCTAATATCTTTTTCTTTTATGTGCTGTGTCTTTACAGGACGGAGACGATCATGGCCCACCACATCTTCTTGTCCCGTGTAGCTCTCAATAAGTTTTGTCTTTTTGTTATTTCTCCCCAAACCCTGTTCTACCATCCATTTACTCAAGCTCATCAACTTTCCTTCAATCTGTCCTGTGAGTATCAGGTTTTCTAAGCACTCTTTCCTCATTATGTCCACAAGAAATTTCACCTGCCTGATGTTAAGTATTTTTGTTACCATTTTCTTCGTAACCGAGTCGTTGCTCACATGTTCGATCCATGGTATCCTCAGCATCTTTCTGTTGCTTCAAGTCTTTGAGAAGATTGTCCAGAATTCGCTGGGAATACATATATCACGTAACAGTTCAGTAAGCTTTTCTTAATACTCTGTTTAGCTTTTGGAATAAAACTTTGGTCATCCCAATACGCCTTCGGATCTCTCCGGTGTCGCATTTTACATCTGTTAAAACACTTCTCAGATATTAAAATTTTTGCACTTTTTTGATTTAGCGGGGTGGGGTGGATAAAGAAGCTATTTTGATGGTTATACTTGTATTCAAAAGTTAATGCAGAATACTATTTTAGCAGGCTCTATTATCTTTATCTATCTATCTATCTATCTATTTTACGAACATTTGTATATAAGAGATTTTAAACCATGGGGTTAATTTTTAGGGTCCCTTTGTGAATGTAGTATTGTGGTATATGTAGGAGTAAAAGATGAAGGGTGAATTCTTTCGGTAAATGGGTTATTTGTATTGAAGTAATGTGTCGTGAATCGAGTTAGCTAGGTATAGGATAGGTAAGGATGACCAACCTCAACCCCACTCCCCACTTTTAGGCTATGTGTCACAATTACTGTATTTTACAATAATAAATAGAATCTATCTATCTATCTATCTATCTATCTATCTATCTATCTATCTATCTATCTATCTGTATCCGAGTGATTACAACGTTTGTGGTTCAGCCACAGAACTCGGATCTCACTATGATGGATTTATCAAAGAGTTGACTTTCAGGGCATAGGCGATCATGGCCTTCCACATTTTTCTGTCCCTTGTAACTTGTCTTTTGGTTATTTCTCCTATACATTTATTCAAGCTCATCATGTATGTTATACGCTGCTTTTTTCTGTCCCTCTTTCCATCAATCTATCCTGTGAGTATCAGGTTTTCCAAGCCTTCCTTCCTCATTACATGACCCAGAAATTTCAACTGCCACTTCCTGATGTAAAGTATAAATTTCCTTTCTGTTTCTATTTTCTTTAAAACCTCATCATAGCTCAGATTTTCTTTTCATGGAATCCTCAGCATCTTTCTGTAGAACTATTTCTGTTGCTTCAAGTCTCTTCATTTTTGAGGAGATTGTTCATCATTGGCTGCCATATAAGAGGACACATATCACGTAACAGGTCAATACACTTTTTTTGTTTCTGACGAAATTATTCTGTCTCTTAATACTCTGCTTAGCTTTTGGAAAGCATCTTTGGCCGTCAAAATCCGTCTTCGGATCTCAGTGTCGCATTCTCTGTTAGAAAACTTCCCAGATATTTAAACTGCCTCTGCCTGATATTTAATATGAGTTTCCTTTTTGCTTCCATTTTTCCAAAACCTCGTTGTCGCTCGCATATTCGGTCCATGGTGTCCACAGCATCCTTCTGTAGAACTACATTTCTTTTGCTTCCTTGTGACAGCCTATCTTGTTCTGCTCATGGCATTCGTCAGTAGATTCGTATCTTTGTCGCGTTAAGTACCCTGTTGATCCTTGAAGATACTGTCCAGCATTGACTGCCATATACGAGATTAGATATTACATAGCAGTCCAGCATTAGTGAATAAATATAGTCATCGTATATTGTGGTATTATCCAGTACTAGAAGGAGAGCCCGGCATTGCCCGGGGATGTAACAGTAAGAGATAGATCAAGTATCGACCATCATAAAGACTAAAAAATAAAATTGACAAAGATTATTGCATAAGGTTGACGGACAAGCATGTCTTAAGTATTTTTTTTTTTGTATTTTTACCAATTGGTCAAACCCAAACTCAAACAAAAACATTGTTTTCAATCGTTATGAGTCTACCGATTGAATAGAATTTTATTATAAACAATTGTCTTGTAAATGGAATTTTTAAAGCATTCCGAATGTAAAAATAAAGAAAAAAGTGTGCAAGAAAATAAGAAACACTACCTGCCAAAAAAAAAAAAGTGAAGTTTTGTTGAAATCGGTTGAAAAATGTAGGAAATCCGATCCAATATATAAACGTACACACACACACAAACACACACACACACACACACACACACAACCTGGGTTTTATAATAAGTATGATTTCAACCGTATCTCCAACTACCAAACCTGCTGCTGCTGCTAATAATAATAATAATAATAATAATAATAATGAAAGCAAATTACTTGTTCAATATTGCAATCAATCTGCCTCTTCATCGGATCGCTTACAAGTTTTAACAGTAGACACGATAGTAGCAATAGCAAAATCGAATAAGCGTTGGTAACGTCGAAGCAAATAGAATGAATTGAAATCTCTGCAAGAGGCTTATGTTTAATCAAGACGTAAGATCACTTGTCCGGAGGAAGAGAGACGTTTTGGAAAGGAGAGCGAAATGGATGCTACGTTCTGCGTTCTTGAAAACCTGATTACTCGGCATAATGATAGTAAAAGTAGGAATCGAAGAGATTCTTATTTCGTGGCTGGCTGGTGACAACGGTTGAATGAAAAGTTTCGTTAGTCAAAGACGAGTGAAATGACTATTAGGCACTAGTTACGCAAGTGACGAGTGAAAAGTCAACAAGTATACACACTCAGGATAATACTAATATTACTAATACTGCTAAGTAATAAATATATGTTTGGTACGACCACCTTCATTATCAAGCGCTTGGTAAGCAATCGTCCTGATATCTCAAGCAGACAGGATCCTGAGAGACGGCTGGGCCTTCGGATGAGAAAATCATGAAGGTAAAGCAAGCGTAAATAGAGAGGTACCGAGACTTGGCAACACCGAGTTAACTACATAACGATCTTTGATGAATGGATGGTAGATCAAAACCTGGGGTGGGGAGAGTAAAGGAAGATATATTCGGACTACAAAAGAAAAGAAGTTGTGGAGGGACATGTTCACCCACTCTCCTGAAGAGTTTCACACAGAAAAGAAGAGAGAGCGAGAGCACTGATATGAGCAGTAAGGTTCCCTAAGATAACGCCTTTCAACGTATTTTTTTTGTGAGGGATTGGGGCATATTAAAATGCAACTTATGAGTGAGAATCTGGAACAGGTCAGAATTGAAAGGCTTTCATTGACGAAGAGATTCTATGAAGAGCCATGATTAGTCACTTTCCGATGGGACACGACTCACGAACGAAAAACTGGCAATTAAAGTCAGTCAGAACGTCTGCTTATAAATGGATGATATATATATTTATATATATATATATATATATATATATATATATATATATATATATATATATATATATATATATATAATTATTTTTTTGAAATAACAAGACTTATCCAAAACAGATAACTGAAAATTTTTAAATTTTATCTGTTTTGGATGAGTCTTGTTTTTATGTCCATCGTCTTTGTCATGTTGAACTGATTATGTTAATTGTATTTTAATGAATATTGTCCTGAAGAAGGTTTATTAAACCGAAACGTCAGACGTTGACATTTCATTCATATTAAAACAACATAATTGCATTTAAGGATTTTTGTTTGTTTTTTCCAAATATTTTTCTTCATTCTGTCGGATTTATATCCATTTATATTTGCTTACATATATATATATATAACAGTCTGTTCGTATATATCTATCTATTTCAAGCTGTCCATATTTCCCTCCTATTCATATCTATCTATTTGAATGCCATTAATTACGCATGAAATCGTGTCTGAATGCATATATATATATATATATATATATATATATATATATATATATATATATATATATAATTCCATCAATAAGAACATTAGTATTTTTGTTTAAAAGTTAATGACTTCTACCGCTGCCTACCGTTAAAATTTGGTAAATTCTTATTTAAATCTTTGTAGATGCTTCCAATTACATATTCATATTTTACCATCGGGACTTTTAATGTTTAATACACCTTGTTGTGATCCGAACACTAAGATGCAAGTGGCTAAGTGTAAGTGTAAGAGAATGAAAAGACTTTAGAAGGAACCAGAAATTCTATCCTAAACAAGAAACAAATGACAAACCTCTATTCCCGTTCAAAAGACCTGGGAGGTGTGGAAACCGGACGTTGGCTGAAAATGTATTGTTAGACT
>OZ010597.1:60663113-60675613 GCA_963932145.1 Acanthosepion lycidas | reverse complement strand
TATGGTAGGCCAGTTTATCACTTATGAATTAACGTCATTAAGAAAGGCGTGAGTCGTCAAAAAAAAAAAAAAAAAAAACATCTTGACCGCAGTGTTGTCAATGATATATCACGGGATTAGTTAGTGTAAGTGCGACACTGAGATCTGTAAACGTATTTGGTTGGCCAGGGACGCATTCAAAAAACTGAGCAGAGTATTGCGAGACAGGAGGATTGAGATGTTACGTGACATCTGTCCTTCTTTACGGCATCGAATGTCGGACGGTTTCCTCAAAGATGAAGAAGAGACTAGAAGCGACGGAAATGTGGTTCTACAGAAGGATGCTGAGGATATCATGGACCGAGCGTGTGAGCAACGATGAGGTCTTTAAGAGGATGCAAACAAATAGGAAGCTTATAATTAACATCAGGAAGAGAGGGCTGAAGATTTTGGGACGCATAATGAGAAAGGAGGGCATGGAAAATCTGATACTCACAGGTCGAATAGAAGGAAAGAGAGACAAGGGAAAGCAATGCAGGACATACCTGGCGGGCTTGAGCAAGTAGATGACAGAACATGGTCTGTGGGGAGGGGCAGATGGACGAAACTTATTGAGAGCCACAAGGGACAGGGAGAAGTCTCGAAAGGGCACTGCACATAAAAAGAAGAAAATGTGTATAGATAAATAAATCGTTACTTCATACTTACCTAAATAGTAATTGTAACAAAATAGCTGCTATATTCATTGACAGTACTGTCAGTGCATTAATTGCTAAATGAATCTAACCTTAATTTTGATTTGAAAAAATACTACTTCAATGAAAATTAACAAAACATTACTAAGACGAAAATCTGTAGAGAGTGCTTTCGCCACTCGATCAACCACAATAAATTTACAGCCAATTTATCATATATATATATATATATATATATATATATATATATATGTATATATATATATATATATATGTATATATATATATATATATATATATATATACAGTGTAACCCGGATATAAGAGAGTTGTCGGGACCGGAGACGAAGTCTCTTATATCCGGGGTTTCTCTTATATCCGGGTTTGGTCTAATTTATATACATTAACAAAGGCTCTAATTTGGGACCAAAGAAAATCTCCCTTATATCACGTTACATCTCTGTGAGTACAGATCAATTGGGACCCATTTAAACACACACGGAATCCGACCAAAACTGTTCGAAACTTACGTCTATAACAGCTTCATCTAAATGTAAAAAAAAAGGTTAAAAAAATAATGGAAACATTTATTTTAAAAAGAAAAAGCCAACATTTAAGGAGGAAATTAGCGCCCTAGTCTATTTAAACGTTTCTTTGACTAATCACTTCACATTTACAAGTACAGGTGTGAAGAGTTGGGGACTTAGCATTCCATACAAAATCCAACAAAAGACAACAATTGATCCTGAGTCGAATAGACTAAGAAGTGGAGTTGGCTCTTCTGATAACATAGGTATACTCATTTCTATTTCTTGGGATCCATTTTTCTTTTTTAATCGTTTCCCCTCAATCAATGTGATAATGCCACTAGAATGCAAGGAATTACAGGGTGTGAAAGTGAATGAAATGACTTTAGTGAGGAGAAAGGCCAATAAAAGAACAGGTTTGATGTTACTGAGTATTATCCACATGCAAAAAAAAAAACAAAAAAAACAAAGTGAAAAATGATAAAAACATTAATAATAAAAAAAGAAAAACTTAATAATATCAAGAGTAAGCACAGACACAACGTGCTAAACACTTCTGGGAAAAAAAAAAAAAAAATTCCCATCACTAGATGAACACATAAAAATCTACATATTCAGCTAAAAACGTACAAAATATTCTTGATAAAGGTTACTTGAATAGCCGAACGCGCTCAGGGATAGAGAACATTCAGATATTGTTTTACACATTTTATGTTCATAAAAGAAAACACGCATAGAACACAAGAAAAAATAAATAAATAAATAAAAAAACTTAATCACAGTACCCTGGCAGTCGTCTTAAATGAAGTTTATGTATATATTTTTGTAGTTATTGGAATGTTTTTGTTTCCATGTGAGTTTTAAGAGAAAATCTTTTTACATTTTTGGAAAATATTCCTTAAAAAGTAAAAAAAAAAAAAGAAGACATTTTTAAAGTAAATTAAAGGAAAAATAAGAAATCAATAAAAAGAAAAAGGAAGAGGAAAGAAAAGAAAAGCATAAGAAATCAAACCTATTACCAAGAGAATGGAAAGAAAAGTGATGTTGCATAAATCGTAATTTTAAATAAAATATTTTATTACTATCACTGTTATTAGGTTGGTGCAAAAATAATTTCGTTTTCTAACATATGTTACTATGTGAGAAAACGAAATTATTACAGTTTTGTAGTATTAGGTTGGTGCAAAAATAATTTCGTTTTCTAACATATGTTACTATGTGAGAAAACGAAGTTATTTTTGCACCAATCTAATATTAACTTACATGTTCCAACGTAATAGTGTATAATAAATATTTGTTGCTCCACTCTTGTATTGAAGAGTGTTTTAAATTAATGTTATAAACGCTTGAATTTTTATTCTTTTCGTTCTTTTGCATATATACATACATATATATATATATATATATATATATATATATATATATATATATATATATATATATGGCATAAGATAACAAATGTAAATATCTTAGTTTTTTTTTGGGTTTTTTGCCGTCGCGTTTCGTCGTGCGACTTTTTCATGGCAAAAATGAAATCGAAATGTTTTTATTGTTATAGTTACTGATATGTCTCGGAAAGGGATATATTTGAACTAAGTGGTTTTGGATACTATAAGCAAGTAGAATATGACAGCAGTAATCGACTGGTACGCGTCGTAGTCGCAGGTAAGAAGTGTAGATTAATGGCGTAGTCCAATGGGCGTCGTTATAGACTTAGACTCTCAGACTAAGGCTCATGTCTCTGTCGTACCTACACGTCCGTCTGTATTTATGACGGACACCAGCCAATCATATTCCAGTGAGGGGGAACACAGGTGTATGCATATTCCATTATATCATATATATATATATATATATATATATATATATATATATATATATATATATATATATATATATATTGATATGTCCCGGAAGGGATATATTTGAACGAAGTAGCTAAGTGGTTTTGGCTACCATAATCAAGTAGAATACGGTAGCAGTAATCGACTGGTACGCGTCGTAGGCGCAGGTAAGAAGTGTAGATCAATGGCGTAGTCCAATGGGCGTCTTTATAGACTTAGCTCTCAGACTAAGACTCTTTTGACTCTCCTACACGCCCGTAGGTATTTATGACGGACACCAGCCAATTATATTCCAGTGAGGGGGAACACAGATGTATGCATATTCCATTATATCAGTTACATTACAAAATCCAAATTTTATGTGTGTGTGTGCGTGTGTGTGTGTGTGTGTGTGTGTGTGTGGAGTTCTTTTACTAAAATAGAAGAAAGTAAAATGCGATTTAAAGTGCTAACAAATAAAGGAAAGTAAACGATTTTGTGGGCAATGAACCGGAGCAATGAAAAAAATTAGTAAATGCCTCTCAAGCCCAAATATAAATGTCTGCAAAGGTTTGTAATCAACACGAGTTTACGGACCATTCCTCAATGATGGAAAACATTACAAGCGAAAAGTACTTGAACTTAACGGACCATTGCTTTTCTTTCAACAGCTTTCCAGGAGAGATTTACAAACAAACATCTTTCGGCAGTACGGTTCGCCTATACTTTACTCACGTTTCATTAGAATATTTTTAGATGGGAAATTACCAATTTGCTTGGGGATACGACTCTGAGTGGTTGGAAAACCAGGTTCCATTTTCAAACGGATTTCTTAGATTTTTTTTCAAAAACTTGGGATACAATGAAAGTTTAATGTAATTTTGAGAAGCATAAATATTTTGTATCGTTTGATATTGTCTAAATGTTTTATATCTTCTGGGATGCTTAAACGTTTCCTGTCATTCGACATATCCGGGATGTTTCATATCCTTTGAGATACTCTGAAAGTTTGATATCATTTGATATACTCTTTATTTTTGATATCATCTGAATGTTTGATATATTTTGAGTTACTCTGAATGCTTGATATCATTTGAGACACCCTTAATATCTATCCGATCAGATACCCTGAATATTTGATATCATTTGAGATATTCTGTATATTCGACATCACTTACGATACTTTGAATATCTGATATCCTTTGAGATACTGTGAATGTTAGATATTCTTTGAGAGTCTCTGAATGTTTGATATCATTTGGGATACACTGGATATTTGATATCCTTTGAGATACTGTGAATGTTTGATATCTGAGATACTCTGAATGCTTGATATCATACTCTGGATATCCGATATCCTCTGAGATACTGTGAATGATATTCTCTGAGATACTCTGAATGTTTGATATCATTTAGGATACTCTGGATATTTGATATCCTCTGAGATACTGTGAATGTTTGAAATTCTCTGAGAGTCTCTGAATACTTGATATCATTTGGGATACTCTGAATATTTGATATCCTCTGAGATTCTTGAATGTTTAATATGATTTCAGATACTCTGGATATTTTATACCATTTGAGACAGTGAATATTTGATATCCTCTCAGATACTCTGGATATTTGTATTTTCTGAGATACTCTGAAATTTTTATATCTTCTAAAAAGCTTTGGATGTTTGATATCTTTTGAAATATTCTGAAAATTCGATATCATTTGAAATATTTTGAATTTCTGATATATTGTGAATATTTTATATCCACAGGATATTTGATATCTTCTGGGATACTCTGAATATTTGATATCATTTGACAAATTCTGTAATTTTAATATCTTCTGAGATACTATTAGGCTGGTGCAAATAATATCGTTTTTTAACGTTAAAAAATACGTCAAAAAACGACATTATTTTTGCACCAACCTAATATGAATATTTGATATCCTCTGATATGTATATTTGATATTTTTTTAGATAATCCGAATATCTGATATCATTTTATATAGTCGTAATATTTGATATCTTCTGTAAAAACGTTAAATTCTTTATAGCATGTGGAATTCAATTGTTATCTTTTTTGATATACACTGAATGTTTGATTTTATATTAGATAGACTGAATTTTTCATATCTGAGATCCTACGACTTTTTGATATCATAGGAAATACTCTGAACGTTTGATATCATTTGGGATACTTTTAATATTTTTTTTAATATCAGATGCACTGAATTTTAGATATCACTTGAGATACCCAGAATTCTTGATATCTAACATACTCAATGCCACTCCGATACAATGATATCTTTGCAGACAGACACTTAATTTAATCGCGATAATTAGTAATTTAAATCTTGTTAGTAGCTTCCACGGGATTTTAGAAAGACATTTACAAAACAAAAATTAAAATGTAATATCCTCAATCTACTTGATTTAACTTTGATTTCATCCAGAAAGAAAGAAAGAAATCACAAAAACCGAAAGAAAGCACACAATCGTATTACATCGATTGTCGATCAATTATGTACTGAAATCATTGAAAAATAAGTCCAGTGTCCTCCTCCTCTCTATCAAACGATTTCTCAAATCAATATGTTAGTCAAAACGGTATTTCACATCTAAGTACACAGAGCGCTGTAATGTGTGCACAAGAAAGATACACACTACCAACAATTGCACTGTATTAAAATATACTTATCTTCAGGATTACATTTTTGATGCCAATGTTCACCGAATACAACGCACAAGAGACGCTCAATATAAAGAATTATTTTGTGATGTTGCATAAGCGTAAGAAAAGCTAAGAAGTGAAGATCATAGGGCTATGCAAGAAATATAGAAATATATAACCCTAGACTTGAAGATGCCAAGATTGTAGTGACTGGAAAAAAAAATCTTGTTGGGAGTCTGTTCCACAAAGATGCCATTCTTGGAAAGAAGCTGTTAGAGTGGAACTTACATCTGACTATTAGGTTTGCTTTGCTTTATTTTGCGGCGCATCAACCTCATTGGATATTTAATGCCAACAAGATTTTTATTGCCGGTAAACTATTAGCATACGTAGGAAATACGGATGATTCGCACTTGTGTGAGGTGAAATGGCGGACCCCAGTTGAAAAGGTCAGGGCAGATGGGACCAAGAAATGTAACTCGTCAAAACATGTCGATATAGCGATAAAATAACAAGAGGCAAGCGATGTTTCTTTAGCATTAGAGGGTTTGATGGTTAGAAAATAATTCATCACCCAACAGTCCGCGTAGACGCTTTTTTACGCTATCAAGACAAGCAAGTGAGAACTGGGCAGCTCCTGCCAAGATATAGCAACAATTTTTGATCTGATCAGGTTCTTTTAAAGATATAGTAAAGCTACAGATAACTACAGGAGAGTTACAATGAACTAATCTTTTTTTCTCGCCATCTTTAGCAACAGATCGAAAATATAGTTCCACTTAAGGTCTCAGGAGAACTTGAGTCCATACGTTCAAAGCAAGGAGACTCCTTGAGAGAACAACTATCCATGATGATACGTGAATGTTCGGAGTCTGTATGGTGGTGATTGAGCGTTACTAGTTTGGTTTTATCCGTATTGAATTTTACGAGCCAGTGCGTCTATCGCTGAGCCACTTAGGAAGCAAACATAGCACATTATAGGCGAAATAATTCAACTTTACGTAGAGACGCACACGTATCGTTAGAAAATAGCAATAAGGCATATCAGGGCCGGTGGAAGGATCTCGTTCTCCCGCAATCTATGCTACGGAGACACAGTATCCATGATAGGTACTGTAATGTAGTATTCATATAAAATGCAAATTTTATTGTAACCTAATTATGTACAATAATGGATCATATGCAATATAGATGAACAATTCAACTAGAAAAATTGAAAATAAATGCAATGTATCTAAATGCAAATTAGAGACGTCACGAGAGATCACTATTTACATTATTCGGTCTATTGTCCACATCTTTGTCGCCATATTTATTACAACTTTTCGGCCGTTGTACGCTCCGGCTTTCTTCAGAAATGTCGAACTGAACACTTTATTTCGCTCACTGGGGTAGACTGTTCTAGTTCCACGTGCCATGTCTAATAGATGTCACTCGTCAATTATCTCCTGTTAATTCCCCTCTCCAAGTTCTCCATCGCCTTAACCAGGTATTGAACTCACACTCTTTGGGCTCTGTCACTGGATCTAACTAACACCGTTATCCAATGGATCTAGCTAACGCATTTATCCACTGTGCCACGTGCCATCGAGGACACATGGCACAGTGGATAAAGGCATTGATTAGATCCAGTGATAGGACCCAAAGAGTGTGAGTTCAATACCCGGTTAAGGCAGTGGAGAACTTTCCGAGAAAAAATTAACAGGAGATTACTGACATCCATTAAACATGGCACGTGGAACTAGAACAGTCTACCCCAGTTAACAAAATAAAGGGTTCAGTTCGACATTCCAACCACCGGAAGAAGGCCGGAGCGTACAACGGTGGAAACGTAATAAATATGGCAACAGATATGAGAATAATAGTCAGAATAGTGTACGTAATACCTCATCTTAGAAATATAGACAGAAACTGAAGGGCAGAAACGTTGTAATAAATATGGCAAAAAATATGAGGACAATAGTCTGAATAATGTAAATAGTGTACATAATACCTCATCTCAGAAATATAAACAGATACTGTCATGATACATCATTCCAACTTAAATAAATCAGCAATGTTTTGCAGCCATCTTTAACATCAGCTGTAGATTTTTTTTTTGTTAAAAAGTTGAATAATTTTAACACATTCAACATTATAGATAAAAAACAGTGAATTTTATGTAGTGTTTTTGCGAGATATATTAGGGGCAAAACAAATTTACGGATTTGTGCGGAAAAAATAGAATAGCAGCAAAATTAGCAAAACTTTTCATCCTTTAATAGTGCGACGTTCTTAGTTTAATTTGTGACGTATATAAATGTAGATAGAAAAAAAAGCAAATGTTGATAAGTTAGTAAGGGTCATTGCTCGGGGCCCCCAATCAGGCTTGGGTCTTGTCCTGGTTGGGGGTTCGGGGCTAGTACGCACCAGCCTTGAGACATATATATATATATATATATATATATATATATATATATATATATATATATATATATATATATTTACACTGATAATGACTAAAATGCAAGCAAGGTCACACTTGTGAATCAGATTCATTAGCAATAGTTGGCCGTCATTCAACTGCAGGCAATTTTACAATCGCTAAGGATAATTTTGACAACACTGTGTTTTGGTTAGGGGCGTTGGACTAAGAATAAGTTTCATCCTGAGAGAGTTTGTCACAGACAGTATACCCGGCTCTTTCAACAACAACTAAAATGAGGAACACTTATTACTCGAAGAGAAAACAATGACACAATCAAGATGTTGACATTCTTCACTACTTCAAATAAAAGGTTAGTAAGAAAGTCCCCGTCAATATTGGATATTGCAACCGACAGTACTAAACGATGTTCGGTCAATGAATACCGAAATATAAGGAAACGAATACTATTACCATTAGAGATGAGAAAACAGATACTACACTTTGATCCCAGCTCGCTGGCGAAGGATTTAAAAAAAACGTAACTCGATTAGCAGGGGCTGCTCGGCCAATAAATGCTGACGATATTCAGTCACCCCACCCCACGAGGGTGTCATGTGGCACAAGGCCTTTTTAACGTGAGCATTCCGAGCCCGTGAGCTCGGCCAAAAATATGGCCATTGAACCCGTATAAACGGGTTCAGGGCCGGTCTACCTCCCCGAAGGAGACTCTGCCCTTCGGCGTAGCCTTCTTCGGGTTCCTCCCGTCCGTAGGATGAGAGTATAACCGGGCAGTTGCTCAGAAAGTACTGGGTCGCCAATAAATGGTGACTGATTCTTTATGAGTAAACGACTACAATTATTATTACCATCTCATAAGCAGTTAACGATTTAACAAAAATTCAAGTTCTAATAACATTAAATGCGAATTACAAAGTATACTCTTTTATATATAAACTATACTCCTTTATATATACAGTAGAATCCCTCCTATCCGGAATGTCTTATATCCGGCTATGATTTTGATGTGTATTTTTGAAGTATCTGGGTGATATGTAACTGATTTAAAATTTGTTTGTCAGGAATTTACTTATGATAATTGCTTATGCTTATTTCACCGTAATGGCTTGTAATTGTGCAAAAGATAATGGGAATAAGAGGAAAAGAACAACTTTGGAATTATCGCAAAAAGTGGAAAATTTAAACAGACTAGACACCAGTGAAAGTTCATTGTAATTAATGAAAGTCAACATTGTATGATGTAAAATCATCCAAAGAAACTATTTTCCAACGTTCACACTGTCACAATGAACAAGGAAATAAAAAATAATGATTGTGATGAAACCTGATCTGAAATTGAAAAAAAGCTCTTGAAAAGTTTGTCAGTTTTATGGAAAGAAAGCCAGCATTCAGCTATGGTGATTTCAAAAATGTGCTTTTCGTTTAAATAATTCAAGAACAAAAGTAAAATGAAATGCAGAAAAGTTGCAAATGACATTAGAATAGAAAGAATCAGCATTCAACAACGATAAAAAAAACATCCTCGTTCAATTATTTGTTTTGCATGTGACATACTTAATTTAATTAACATACTTAATTTAATGAATTTTCATTAACATTACATAATTTATTTCTTTTTCCTTAAAATCAATTCCGTTATATTTCACTCACCATTAGCTTATTTTGTTTACTATAAAACGTTGAAAATAAATGTTAAACCTGATTCTTTTATTTTAATCTAAATATATTCATCATATCCAAACTTTGTAATCAATTCCTCATATCAGGAAGACCTTCTTAATCCGGTTGTCAGGGATTCTACCGTATATATATATATATATATATATATATATATATATATATATATATATATATATATATATAGCATAATGAGAAGCCACATATACATAATATTCTTACAGTTAGATTTACGTTAGGAAAATTCGAACACAGTGGCGTTCCATATCACGTGACATCCGCGTCTCGCGACGGACGCTACTTGTAAATAAACAGTAATTTTAATTTATTTGTAACAAACAGTTATTTCTGAAGAAAGATTGAGGCCAATCTGAAATATCAAATATATATATGAATAAATACTTTCATAAAAAACATTATTATTTTTTTAATTAGCCACTTTTTCTATATATATATATATATATATAAATATATATATATATATACATATATATATATATACATATATATATATATATATACATATATATATATATATATATATATATATATATATATATATATCAGTGTTAATGTTTTGTTAAATACTTCTTTGGACATTGCGGACTGTCGCTAAAATATAGCAAAAGGAAACCTGTCTCAAATAACACAAACCACATCACTTGAGGACTCTCAGGTGTAGCAACAACAAAAATTGATAGGACAAGTAACCCGAAGAGAAAATAATCACATAATCAAAATACTCACATTCCACACTATTAAAAAAAAGTTTCGTAAGGAAATCCTCATCAATACTGTAAAGAGCGATAACAGCTACTGGACTTCAGAAACCTATTTCCCTGAGAACTTATTTTAAGAGGAAGAACTTATAAATATTGGCTGTTCGATCATGGAAATGTTACTTCATAAAGAAAAAGGTAATATTACTATTAGCAGTAAATACTAAAGACTTCAAATATAACAATTTTAGAATAGGAGATAAGGAAAATGAACATAGAATCGACTGTAGTAGAGGTGGTTTATCTCAACAGCACATGGCGGAAAACCCGTTCAGAAATATATAAACTGTCCGCTGCATACAACATAATATCAATGGTTAAAATATCTTTGAAGTGAGTGAAACCTGAGGTTCGTGGTAAAGACCACACTTTTTCGAACAATGTAGACTGGCGGTACAGAATCATAAACAAAGAACTGTACTAAATATCAGAGACTTCATCACTTGAGGATATTCAACAAAAACAACAGCAACAGCTGAAATGCATAGCACATGTCTCCCGACGAATTTTTGGATTGCTTCATCTTGTTTAGCGGCATATCAACACCCCTGTTTACTGCCAAAATCTAAACATATTCTACGAAATTTTATGGCTTCAAATACAGATATTTTGTACATAGTTTTATGCTTTCAGGGTAAACGTATGTTTCATAGATATTGTTATGGTAATTTATCCACGCAAGCATGGACACTCCCAGTTATAAATAGGAGCAGGTACTGCCTTTTGTTGAGGAAATTTTCCAGCAGTCAGTTCTGACAGTCGGACCAAACATTCTTGCTGTAACACTCTCGTTTGTATATGTTTCTATTACTCTTTCTGTTAATCTATTTGTTTAACTCAATTTCTCTCTGTGTGTATTTATTTCTTTCCTTAACAAGGCCACAACAGCTTGGCGATTTGGATAAGATCGTTATGGTAATTTACCCACGCACGCAAGGAAACTCCCAACTATAAATAGGAGCAGGTACTGCCTTTTGGCGAGGGAAGTTTCTAGCAGTCAGCTCTGACAGTCGAAGCGAACATTCTTGCTGTAACACTCTCGTTTGTATATGTTTGTATTACTGTTTCTCTTAATCTATTTGTTTAACTCAATTTCTCTCTGTGTGTATTTATTTCTTTCCTTAACAAGTCCACAACAGCTTGGCGATTTGGATAAGATCGTTATGGTAATTTACCCACGCACGCAAAGAAACTCCCAACTATAAATAGGAGCAGGTACTGCCTTTTGGCGAGGGAAGTTTCTAGCAGTCAGCTCTGACAGTCGAAGCGAACATTCTTGGTATAACGCTTTCGTTTGTATATGTTTGTATTACTGTTTCTGTTAATATATTTGTTTAACTCAATTCCTCTCTTTGTGTCTTTATTTTTGGCCCCTAACAAGTCCCCAACAGATATATAGTTTATAGAGGATCTATTGTAGGTGTATATTGTTTTGGGATAAATCTATTTCTTTAAGGTAGGACATTATGTCGAAAGTTTCCCTCGAGGAGAAAATAATGACATAATCAAGATGTTGATATACCACACTTTTCATCATCATGATTATTATTATCATCATCATCAGTTCCTTGACTGCTCCAGTCGCTGTTGGGACGTAATGGCCGAAAAAAACAGACAACATCCCCCAGAATGATCTGTTGGCGGCGTCTCTCAGGAGTTCCGTCATTGTCATGTCCGTCCACTTTTTCATGTCTGACATTCTCATGTGATGCCGTCCCCGCTTGCGTCCGCCTTCAACAGTGACTTGTATGATAGTCTTGCAGAGTTTGTTATGGCGTGTGATGTGACCAAACCATGATATCTTCCGACGCTTAAAAGTGGCAAGAAGAGATACCTCTCAGCCCACGAGACTTTTAACCGTCTTCCGTAATATAGTCATTGATTTTGTGCTCGTAGACGGAGGAGCTTGGATCCTTTTTTTTTTTTTTT
>OZ010597.1:60623113-60660613 GCA_963932145.1 Acanthosepion lycidas | reverse complement strand
CCCCGTATCCCTTGTGGCTCTCAACAGTTTTTGTGTTTCTCTCAACTCCCCCAGAACACGCTTCGCCATCCACCTGCCCAAGCCTGGCATGTCATGCGCTGCTTTCCACTGTCTCTTTTTCTCTCTATTCGACCCTTTGAGTATCAGACTCTCCAGGCCCTCATTTCTCATGACGTGTACCAGTAATTTCATCTACCTCTTCCTTATGTTAAGTACAACTTTTCTCCTTGTTTGCATCTTCTCCAAGACCTCATCGTTGCTCACATGCTCGGTCCATGATATCCTCATCATCTTTCTGTAGAACCACATCTCCGGCGCTTCGAGTCTCTTCTTCATCCTTGAGGAGACCGTCCAACATTCGCTGCCGAATAGCAGGACAGATGTAGCAGCTTAGTACTCCTTTCTTTTTCACCATAGAAATTCTCCTTTTTCGCAGTACTCTGCCTAGCTTCTGGAATGCTACCTTGGCCATCCCAATCTGTCTTCGGATCTCAGCGTCGCACCTACCGTCCTCCGTCAGAACACTTCCCAGATACTTAAACTTCCACACATATTTGATTTTAGTGTCCCCGACCTGTAAATCGCATTTTGGGCTCATCCTTTTACTGATGACCATGCGTTCTGTCTTCTTTTAGTTTATGGTTAGTCCTTTCTTCTTGCTCCCCCTCGCTACCTTCTGTAGGGGGTTTTGTCGTTTCTTCCCCGTGTCTGCTATCAGTACCGTGTCGTCTGCGTATCTTATGTTGGTAAGATTGTGGCCGCCAATGATGAATCAAGGTAGGATGTCCATTTCTCTCAGAATTGCCTCGTTGAACAAATCCGGTGTGAAGATACATCCTTGCCTCTTTCTATTTTTGTATATTCGCTGAGCTTATTCTCGATGCGAATGCATGCCGTTTGCTGCCAGTATAGGTTCTTGATTATTCTGATATATTTCCCGAATATATCAAGGTTGCTGAGCAGTTCTAGCGAGTCCTTGTGGCGTACTTTGTCGAATGTCTTTGCGTCGTCTAAGAAAAGCGTAAGAAGGTAAATTTCTCTCGTATTTTACGGGGTGTAAGAAAGGTCAGAATTCAGCAAATAAATTCAGTCTTCGGCGTAACTCCCCAAATAGGATTGCTACCTCATCAATAACGGGAATAATTATTCATACAAGACCGAGCTCTCTCGACTCTATAGCGCAATGTCTAGTTTGGAAAATTCAGTATCCCCCCCCCCCACACAAAAAAATAAATAAATAAATAAATAACATGCCATGATGGATGGTTATTTTCTGAGAGAGGCTTTCTGCTTTGAATGTCCGTTGGAACCCAAACGCAACCAGGATCTCAAGTTGAAGTCGTAAAATCCATCGATAAAGGTGCTGGAAAAAAATAGTCGGTTCCTAGTGCAGTATCCGACACCTCTAGCTCTGATCTATATTTAAAAGACCATGACCAGAATAAAAATGGAGTATTGTTTCCAAAACTGGACTGGTGTTGTCCAGTCCACATTTGCCAGTTCAAGGCGCCTACGCGGCCTTGTTGATGATGATTTATTTTCCAACATACTCGCTACAGTATCACTATTTCCGTGGCAAATGTTCAGATGATCTAGCTTGTTTAGTTCCACTTTTCAAACTTTTCCAGCTAAGCTTCTCGCTCCTCTATCGCTATTTCCATGGCAAATGTTCGGATAATCTGCATTCTTAAATGCACCAGTTCAAACATTTATGGCTAATTCTCTCGCTACTCAATCGTAATTTCCATGATAAATGTTCAGATAATCTACATTCTTTAGTTCAAACAATTCAGACCTTTACAGTTAAGCCTCTGTCTACTCTATTGCTATTTCTATGGCAAACTGTCTAGATGAGCTACATTCTTTATATTCACCAGTACAGGCCTTTACAACTATGCCTCTTGCTACTCTGTCGCTATTTCCATGGCAAATGTTTAGATAACCTACTTTCTTTATTTCCACAAGTTCAGACATTCACAGCTAAGACCCGCCATGCCATATACATTGGGACCAATCCTCCTCATTTCCTTTCGTTAATAAAAATGAAATTCCACTCATTCATATTCTCCCTAAAACCGTTAATTTGCGGTAAAACAATCTCGAGAGAATGTTTTCTCGGTCACTACAAACTTATCCTAATGTTAACCCTTATCTATCCTCATAAACTGAAATTCTTACTCTCATACAGCAACATCATTCTCTCTCTTTCTACTTTGAGTGGCTCTTGAGCCTTGTAATCGGATCAGATTTGTGTAAAATGCAGGTGTTTCCGCGTTTCACCGTCTATACGTTTTGGCAAATGTAACATCAGGAAGAGGTAGTTGAAATTTCTGGGGCACGTAATGAGGAAGGAGGGCTTGGAAATCCTGATACACACAGGACAGATTGAGGAAAATTGGAAAGAAGCGTGTGACATACTTGAATAGGCTTGTGTAGATGGATAGCAGAACATGGTTTGGGAGAAATAACAAAACGACAAAATCTAGAAAGATCTAAAGAGATACAAGGAACAGAAAGGTGTGGAGGGCCATGATCGTCTACTTTCTGAAGGGACACGGCACACGAAAGAAGAAGAAGAAGAAGAAGAAGAAGAAGAAGGCGGTGTCAAACGTGAAGCCCCTATGTCGTTTGCTGGTGAAATGATATGGGATTGAGGATATTTAAAAGAAGAAGAAAGATCTTACTGACGAAAATTAAAAAAAAAATGGCGCGCAAGTGATTAGCAGTAAGGTATCAATAAAGATGGTAACAATGATAATGAAGCGATAGAAAACGGAAGAAGTGACTGAGTTGAAAGAAAAGAAAGGTTATAGGGGTTGGAGTCTTTCTGTAATTACTTAAAAATATTCAGGTGATAACTTTCTGCGCTGTGTGTTAGGTGGAGCTAAGGATTGTTTGATTGAGTTGTTTTTTTTTTACTGTCTAGAATCATTTTACAGGTTATTTGAAGATAGAAAATATTTTTAGATTTTAAGAACTATTTTGGAGATAGTAATTATTTACTGATACAAGTCCTATTAATTAACCCCTAGGTGGATGGAGAAAAGCTGGCTTTATACATTTCTCCGGGATATTTTCACGTAACGAACCCAGCTCGGCTCTGGGATTAACAAGTCCAAGACATTATCAGTTACCCCACCCGCACAGCAAAGCTTACAGCACCTGTTATTCCCAAGCGGTCACCCATCTAGGCTGGTCCGGTAATCCTGTTATATATTTAGAGATTCTTGATAAAATCCACAGAAGAATATGCAATATTATTGGACCTGATCTGGTATCTGGGTTTCAGCCACTTTCCCACCGTCTTAACGTAGCTTCCCTGTGCCTTTTCTATAAATTTTTTATGGTAATTGTTCTGATGAACTTAAACTCTATGATGTAGTCATTGTAAACATTCATTCGAGTTTCATTTTTAAATATTTTTTTTATTCCCCCCACAGACAAATTGTACATATAAGAACTAGTTAGGATTATATAGAGACTTGAGGTATTATGGTGACTGCAGTAAGAATGGTAAGTAATAATGTGCTGTTTTGCTGTAAAGAATACTGTGGTTTGTAATTCTGACTAGCCAAGTTTAAGATGAGACAAATTGTACATATGGGAACTAGTTAGGACTACATAGAGACCTTGTGGCATTATGGTGGCTGCAGTAAGAATGGTAAGTAAGAATGTGTTGTCTATGTATAAGGAATACCGTTGTATGTTTGGGTCAGTAATCATGGCTAGCTAAGTTTAAGATAAAACAGACTGAAGACCAGCCTTCCTCTATCTCACATTTGGCCTTGTGCCACATTTGCATTAAAACAAAATAAATATTACTTTCCCTCTATGATACGAACAGATTATGAATTTAAGTGCAGTACGAGATTGGTGGTAAAGTCTCATCATTTTACAGTTGAAATTGTTAGATGCAGCCATAAGTTCTATGTTAAAAAGAATATGCAATATTATTAGACCTGATCTGGTATCTCGGTTTCAGCCACTTTCCCACCCCCGTAACGTAGCTTCCCTGTGCCTTTTGTATAAATACTTTTATGGTAATTGTTCTGATGAACTTAAACTCTATGATGTATTCATTGTAAATATTCATTGGAGTTTCATTTTTAAATGTTTTATTTTTTTTGTTATTCCCCCCACTCCTACAGACAAATTGCACATATAAGAACTAGTTAGGACTATATAGAGACTTTGAGGTATTATGGTGGCTGCAGTAAGAATGGTAAGTAAGAATGTGTTGTTTTGGTGTAAGGAATACTGTGGTATTTTGGGTCAGTAATTGTAGCTAGCTAAGTTTAAGATTAGACAGATTAAAGACCAGCTTTCCCCTATTCTTCCATTTGGCCTTGTGCCATATTTTTTATTAAAACAAAATAAATATTACTTTCACTCTGCGATAAGGCACCACATGTTGTCATGGTTAGCAAGCTTGTCTTGCTATAACAATTGCGACTGAGTAGTGAGTTCGATCTTCACGGAGTATACCATACTTTCGGCCTTGTGCCACATCTAAGCTACGCTTAGAAAATCACCTGTAAACTCTGTATTGAACATTGGCAACCCACCCAAAATGGGGTAGTTTAGGTTTGTTTTAACTTTAGCTTTTCTTTCCATGAAGTTAACATAGTTCGGTGATATATTTTTGCCTCCATTTTTGCTTTTGATTATATTATAATCTGTTGCGAATTATCAGCTTAATTCTATATAGACTGCATCACTGTTGTCATATTTGGGCGGGAGCTGCCCAGAACTCACTCAACAGCTTTGATACTAGTCTAAAAGCGTCTCCGAGGTCTTGTGGGTAACGAATTATTCTCCACCCTCCAACCTTTCTGTCACAGGCGGAATGTGAGAAACCTCTCGCTGCTCTCTCGCTACTTCCATGGAAAGTGCTCGGACGAACTACATTCCCTAGTTCCTCTAATTCAAACCTTCACAGCAAGGACATACCATGCCACTTACATAGTAGCAAATCAACCACGTTCCCCCCATATTCCATCGAATATGGAATGCCATTCCATATTCTACTCGAACAGCTTCTTCCCACGAACAACTGCTTTATGAAACCGACTCCCATAAGGATGTTTCCCCGATCACTACAATCTTGACCTGTTCAAGTCAAGGGTTAACCATTGTCTTCTGCACAGATTGCCACCTAACGTAACCCTCTACCTCGAGCGGTCCCTGGGCTTTGTACATGGTGAATATTACTGTGAAAAAAAAGGGATAAAATCTAGAAACTGCCTGCCCCACGTGTGTTTCTGTTAGACTAAAATATGCTTAGTATATATATATGTATATATATATATATATATATTAGATTAAAATGACTTTGTTGATTCCAGATTTAAATTAACTTGGGCATTGTCATTAGATACCAGAAGCACCGCAGGGTATTCGAAAGTTTGAAGAGAGTCATATGTCGACTTGGGCACGACCGGCTAATGTCCAATCGTAAATATGTAACCTTAAAGGCTTAAACTACGTTAACCTCGGATAACGTGATTATCCACCTTGCCATTTTACAAATCAAATGTATGTTATTGCTAATTTCCTAAAGAGAAGAAGAATATTCTTTCAAAACAAGAACAACACCAACTAAATAAATAAAACAAATATTAAATAAAAATAAAGGAGTTCCTATACATCACACCGGCATTGTCTAGCATCACTCTGATGTCATTAACGAAGTTTATTTTTTGCACAAGTACAGAGCACCTAGTGATAATCAAACTCATTACTTCGTAGTAATGTTGAACCAGATTAACTCATAAGCCATTAGCACACTTCTGGGAATACAAAGTATAATGTGTAGCTTAGTTTAGCACGAGACCAGGTTTATTTGACACCCGGTGAGGATCGAACACGATACGAATTAGTCATGTTGAACCAGACTCGTTCGTTAAACATTATCGCACCATTTGGGGTGTTCAAAGTGTCTATTTAGCATCAGACCACAAAAATTGGGCACCTAGTGAGGCTCGAACTGACTTATTCAGTATTAATGTTGAATCAAAATATCTCGTTTAAAATATATAAATTTAATGTATACGAGTAATTTAATAATATACCGGTTGATTGATAAGTAACTCACTATTTTATGGATGATGAACTCTCCAATCTTACTAGAATTTTTAAAATACGGGAGAGTCCATCAAACATAGAGTAGGGTGTTACTTTTAAATAAAATTGTAGAAAAAATATATGGTGATATTATAGTATGTATTTACTTGACCCCCCACTGAGTCAGGTTGTGACACAAGGTCAGTTTTTAATGTTGGGACCCGAATGTTTTCACTCGGGCTACTGGTCCAAGCTGGTCTTAGCTGGTCATAGCTTGTCCAAGCTGGTCAGAGCTGGTCTAAGCTAGTCATGGCCGTGATACCACCAGCCAGGGACGAGCTCTGTGCCAGGTAAGTATCATGGTGATATTATAGTATGATATCTATCGAAACAGTTGCGACCTACCATAAATGTCGATGCATTCATTATTGCTGGAAAATTATCAGGAAAAACGATGCACTGTTTATTGCTCCTTTTTTTTTTTTTTTTTTTTTTTTTTTGTTAATGACATCAATTCAGTTTGCAAACATTAAAATCACTATATGTGATGATTTTTTTGATTTTTTAATAAAAAAATTGTTAATGATTTTTAATACATAACCATTTCATCGTAAACTGCCTTTAACAGTAGCCCCAACCCTAGCCCTAACATATTTCATATTGACAACAGTTGGCAAATATCATATCAAAGTAGAAAATAAATAGTGAATAACATATGATAGTAGCATTAAATATATCTTCGATGTATTAGGTTAAATTCCTCCGCACAGACTGGGAAAGTTTTTTTTTTAATCTTTTCATCCCGAGCAGGACGAAAATGCCACTAGAAAACAAGTATTGAAAGTTAAAGAGAAAGACTTTGAATGGGGAGGATTGAGGGGAGGACAAAAAAGAAGAAGGATGGCGGCGATTAAGTTCTTTGAAGATTGTAGCTATCAAGGAGGCCATAAATTGCGTGGGAGTTCCACAAGTGGGATGTTGTTATACCTGAACGTACCTATTCTATTATTAATAGATCCTCCCAAACATAATAAGTAGTAGTAGTAGTAGTAGCGGTCGCTGTCGCCAGTTGAGTTGAGTTAGTCAGTCGATGTCGGACATTGAAGTATCAACCATCACAACTAGATTGATGCGTCATTAACTCTTATTTCAAGTTCCTAACGTTTTGTACGTCGGACTCTTTTAGGACCGACTTAGCGAAATACAAGCATCCACTGTGAAAACTAAACAGAGGTGCGAGAAAAAAAAAAAGATCAAACTAGAAATGTTCAAACGATGTAAATCTAGTTGCCATTCTATCAGAACGCTTAAATTCATGCAGTCGGGATACCAAGGTTAAAAAAGCTCATCGGAACAGTTGCCATGAAGGTATTTGCAGAACATTTAGATGGAAGTCACGTCATATCGGTGAGAAAATAATTGGTCTAGATGCCCAGTCAGGATCGATTGTATTACAGACCCTTCTGTATATTTTGTCAAGAATTTCGAGATGGACAGAAGGAGCATCTGACCAGATATCGAAACAGTATTTAAACATATTTCTTTTTTTTTTTTTCTTTTTTTTGTTATTATTAACCAGAGATGGTGGAAGAGAGTAAGAAGAGAAACATTATTCACAGTTTGGAATGAAAATAAATTGTGTAGAACCATGAGCGCCCACGTCCTGAAGGGACTCGTCACACAACAGACATCTGGGTAAGAAGATAGTTTTTAATTGGATTTTCCATATTGTGTTAGCCAAACAGATCAAAGTTGGTGGGGGCAGATTAAAAAAGTAAAGTTATGTTTTTAAATAATCAATGAACTATCTACTATTATTTGTAATCGATAAAAGTAAAAAAGCGGACATAGTATCTAGAGTTTTACTAAACGGTTACAAATTTTGCAAGCAGCCAAGCCTGTTACTATATAAAAAAAAGACGTTTCTCGACACTGCAGATAGAACTACATGCAGGTTGGAATTCCCACACTAAAGAACATCTTGAGCTGGTTACATATTTACATTGCTTTATAATCATTTCGTCCCCAAGAAAGGCAATAAAGCAACTTAGACGTATGGGGGTGTTATTGAGTGTGAGAGAATATACGAATAAACTATTGAAGAGAAAGAGAACAATAAAAGAACGTGAATTAAGAAGATAAAAGACAAACGATTAACATCGCATTTAGATATTTGAAAATCAAAGTTTATCGGGAAACAAGAAGCCGGAAAAGATTTCGAAAAAGTTGTGCTTTATTTTTTTTCTTAAAATTTCTGAGTTGATTATCAAGTACAACTATCACAGTAATATTAGGTTGGTGCAAAAATAATGACGTAATAATGTGTTTTTTTTTTATTTTTTTTTTACGTTAAAAATACGTCAAAAAACGACATTATTACGTCATTATTTTTGCACCAACCTAATAGCCATGTCAATTAAAATATATATATATGTGTGTGTGTGTGTGATATAACGATATATAATTTTGTATAAATAAAATAATCTTTCAAATATATTCTTTCAAAAGTTTTTAAACTGCCAACATCTCTCGTATTGTGCGCATGTACAGACGTGACAACATCAACAAAGCCCAGTCCAGTGAAATCCTAACTGATAAAACACATCACAAAAACAATTTGTGTGTGTATATATATATATATATATATATATATATATATATTAGGAGAATTAATGACATAGTGGAAATTTTTCATGTGGCGCTTTTCGTCCATTATTCCGATGAAGTCTAAAAGAACTAACCGCGCCATACACTTTTTCTACTTTGTCATTAATTTTCCTAAAACTGTACTATTAACAAAGCCATTTTATCATTTTCTCTAATATATGTACAGTTGTCGACAGAATTTTTCGCCCCCACTGAATATTTTCTAAGCAATTGCGAATATTTGGAAGGACGTACTGAAATTACCATATATAGTTGCTTCCGTATTTAGTTGCGTATAATTTGTGATTTTTTTTTAAAAAGTTCCGATCTGTTATTTTCATAGTTATAGACTTTTCTAAAAATTGGTGCAGTTCAAAATTATTCGACACCCTTATGGAAATTTTGAAATAATATTGCTCTTTGTCAATTGTATATTTTTTTTCTTCATTTGACAATTAATTACAAAACCCCCTTGAAAATGAAATAGTATTGACCTGATTCTGTAACATTCTAAACAGTAATGAAGAAGACAATATGAGAGTGCCACATACCGCGTTCGTTCTACAACCATGGTGAAGACGGCTGAACTTGACAAGAATGAAGGCAGTTGAAGCGTATAAACAAGGTGATGGATATACAGCACTTTCCAAGCGTTTAAATGTCCACAGATCGACAATTCGTAGCATTATCAAGAAGTACAATGAGACATTGTGTTAGGAATAAATTAAGACCTGACAGAAAACGGTTCATGCCTGAAGAGAATAGAAAGTCAAATTGTTAGGGATGTCTCGAAAAAATACTCATTTAACAACAAAGGACATTGTCAAAGATGTAAATATTAGGTTGGTGCAAAAATAATGCCGTAATAATGTCGTTTTTTGACGTATTTTTTAACGTCAAAAAACGACATTATTACGTCATTATTTTTGCACCAACCTAATACATCAGGGTTGAATGCGTTGACGAAAGCAGCCACTAGATGCTTCCGTCTATCAGGACTTCGAGCTTGCTACGCTAGGAAAACTCCATTGCTTAAGGCTAAACACCTAAAAGTCGGATTGGCTTATGCTAGAAGCCATCTAGAAGTTGGGAGTAAATATTGGAACTCTGTTTTATGGTCAGATGAGACCAAATTAGAATTAATTGGTCACATAAAGTCCGGTTACGTATGGAAAAAAAGTGAACCAAGATCACAAACCAAAGATACCCTCCCTACAATTAAGGACAGTGGTGGGAGCATTCTGTTCTGGGGATGTTTTGCTGCTTCTAGACCAGGAGAACTAGTTAGATTACAGGGTATCATGAATAAAGAGCAGTATTTGGCTATTGTTGAAACTAATATAAGACTAAATGCGCAAAAACTGTCTTTGAGGCGTCACTGAACGTTCCAACATGATAATGACCCCATTGAAAATTTATGGGCATATTTGAATAAAAAGTAAGAGAATGAAGAATGGTGCAAAGTACCTGTCAGTGTGTTTAGTGATCTTGTAAGGAACTATCAAAAACACTTAAAGGCAATAACCAAGAATAAATGTTGCACAATTGATTACTGAGACAAGAGTGCCAATTATTTGTCGTTTGTTAAATGTTTTTTGGGCTGTTTTTGCATTATTTCTTGGCATTAAAATAAAAGATTTCTTGTGGGCGTCATTGAACATTTTTTCAAATCCATTATCTGATGATTTCTTAAAAAATACGCAGGAAGCTTCTATGAAAATTTGAAGTATTATAGCTTTATTACTTATTATGGAAGGGGTGAATAATTTTGTCAACAACTATATATATATATATATATATATATATATATATTTACAATGAAGTCAAACCTCAGAGGCAAAACTTTGTTTCATGCAAAACGCAATCGTCAGGCCTTGTGCATTGTGTTTTTTGCTCAACTTTTTATATATCTCGGACAGTGATGCATTATCGATATTCTATTGAATTGTGGGTAGTCTATTGTAGTATTCTAACGGGTATTTCGTGATCATAGTTTGATTATTATTTATTTATTTAGTTTATATATATATATATATATATATATATATATATATATATATAAACTAATAACTGACATCCATCAAATATGGCACATTGAACTAGAACAGTCTACTCAAGTGAGCGAAATAAAGGGTTCAGTTCGAAATTCTAACCACCTGAAGAAGGCCAGAGCGTACAACGGCCGAAACTTTGTGATAAATATGGCGACAAAGATGAGGACCATAGTCCGAATAATGTATATATATATATATATATATATATATATATGTATAATTATTTATATATTATATGTGCGGTACTTATTAGAAAGCGCTCAATATCAGAGATAGATCTAACATATTTGGTTGGATAGATGTGAGCTTGTGACCCTGGGTTTCACGCTTTAGCGATCGTCAGACAAACTGATTATTATTTTTTTTAAATTTGGGTTTATGTAGATTGCGTGTATTGGTGTTATTGTGGAAGTGGTGGGAGAAACTTCGTCGTTTTTTCAAACATCGATGTATGCAGACACATATACATACTTGGTCGTCCGTCGGGACTCATACATATATAAACATATGTGGGCAGTTTTGGATATGACATATGTATGTATACGGGTGGTGTTGTGTCTATACATACGCATTTGTATGTTAAAATTTAAAGATTGGAAGTGTGGCGGAAATGTCTCGTGAATGTCTCGTGAATGTATACATGTCATATATTTTATTTTTCCGCTGAATAATATTTCCTCGCATGTATGTATATACGTGTGGTGGGGTTTGTGGGAAATTATGATAGGTAAAAATTATTATTATTTATATTTATTTTTAAATTTTGAAAAAAAATGGCGGTTTATTTGTTATATATAAAGCTGGTTATTTGTTTGTTTTTGACTGTGTATATGTAACAGGTAGAAATTTGTAATCCTTATTGGTTATTTATATGGTGATGTTTAATATTTAATATGCTGGGTGAGAGGGTAGTTTGATTTAATAACGGGTCTATATGATGTGATAGTAATGTTGTAAGGGATTGGAGGCAATGATAATATAATTAGCTAATAGTTATTGTAAATTGGTAGAAATTGTAAATTGGTAGAAATGATTAGTAACGGTGTTGAGAGAGTGATGAAACCATGAATGTAGTTATAGTGGTGGTAGCTAAAGTGTGGTTGTTGGTGTTTTATTTTATTTTATTTTATTAAATTAATACATATAACAAAATGCTATTCAGCGGAAAAATAAAATATATGACATGTATACATTCACGAGACATTCACGAGACATTTCCGCCACACTTCCAATCTTTAAATTTCAACATACAAATGCGTATGTATAGACACAACACCACGCGTATACATACATATGTCATATCCGAAACTGCCCACATATGTTGATATATGTATGAGTCCCGACGGACGACCAAGTATGTATATGTGTCTGCATACATCGATGTTTGCGTTAGTACGATGAAAAAACGACGAAGTTTCCCCCACCACTTCCACAATAACACCAATACACGCAATGTACATAAAACCAAAATTTTTTAAAATTAATCAGTTTTTCTGACGATCGCTAAAGCGTGAAACCCAGGGTCACAAACTCACATCTATCCAACCAAATATATATATATATATATATATATATATATATATATATATATATATATAGGAAAGAACACGTTAGGTAAATAATCCGCAGTTCTTTAGTATTTACTTATATATATATATATATATATATATATATATATATATATATATATATATATACGATGGGGTAAACTGAATTCCATGTCTACGTATGCAGACAGTGAGGTGATAGGACAGCGGGCGTCCTTACTGAAATCAACAACAAGAACGTATATTTCTCCCGAAAGGAATGAAAATGGCCATGTCTGTGGCTAACATAATCATCGGATGTGGTTTGGCTTGGAGAAGGATGGGCTCCGGCAGGTCTACCTTATCATGACACGCGATGCTTTCAAACTGCGCCTTTCAACTGAGATATGGTATGAAAACGGCGTAGCGACCCTACGCATACATACGGTTCTGGTATTGAAACGGTGAGAATTACAGTCCCATTCTATCTATATAATGAACAACCTTTTTCCCGTAAGAAAGTTGGTCCAATGTGTCGGACTAGACAATTTTTATCTCCAGAATCTATCTTACATATTTATAAGGCTACCTAGCGTTCGCCTATAATTTGAATATCGTTCTGATATATATATATATATATATCCCGGTGCACCTGCTAAACATTTAGTGATTGTTGATAAAATCCAACGACAAACCGGCAATATTATTGGTCCTGACCTGGCATCTCAGCTTCAGTTACTTTCCCACAGCCCTAATCTAGTTTTTTTTTTCTCTACCTTTCTATGAATCATTTCATGGTAATAGTTCAGGTTAATTCTCTGGTATGGTACTGACACTTTATTAATTTTATGCGCAGTACTAGATCGCTAAAAAGGTCTCATCATCTTACAGTTGAGCTGGATAGATGCAACCGTTAGTTCTATGCTAGCAATTTCTTTTCTTTCACTTGTTAAACTCACTTCCGGTTCCATGCTCTTTGACCATCAAAAATTTAAGTGCAATGTCAATCGTTATCTACCGTCTTCTTGATTACCTTCCTATTGTTCTCGCTCCGTAATAATGTTTCACTTTTTTTCTTATTCCTTCACACTCAGTAACCACTTTTATCTTGGTGGTTTTACTCCCTTACATGGGGTGAAATGATTAAATACAATCTTATTAATACACTTGCATATTATTTGTCAGGAGCTTTGAAAATAATGGCATGAAATAATCCTATCATTCCGATGAATATCTTTGTTTCTTAAAAAAAAAAAAAAAGGAAACAGAATCGAGAATAATGTATTTAAAGTAATTTGTCTCCAGTATAATTTTGCGACATTAACATGAATTATTGAAAACAGTCTTGTAATATCTTTGGGTTTTCAGTTCCACAGAAAATTATAAATAAATAAAATAAATTATGATTTTTCTTTTTTTTCTTCTGTATCCTGAAAAGAGAGGTGTGGACCTGATATTGTTTTTTTTAAACCACTCTATCGGCAGTTGCTTGTGAATCTTCCTAGAAAAGGCAGGTGCGTATTCAGGAGTAATGAACGTTGGATTATGAAGATTCTTTTTTTTTTTTTTTTTTTTTTTATTCTCGAGAAAGGAAATGAATCGGTCATCTTAGTGCAATAATAGGGAGAGGGGCTTGTACCTATTTTTTTAAAAAACGAAACGCTGAAATTAAGGAGCAAATAGAAAAAAAAAATTGAGAAAAAAAAAAAAAACGGGAACAAGAGAGAAGCTAAGCATTCGCCAAAGTAAAAGAAAATTCATATAACCCCTTCTATTAAAGTCGGCAGATAAATTGCAATGGTCTTCTTCCGCGTCCCTTCAAGACATAGGGGATCATGGCTCTGCACAGCTTCCTATCCGTTGTAACTCACTTTCCTTCTCCCTTTGCTAAGGCTCCCGCCCAACGCTTCGCCACACATTTCCACAAACTCCTCGGGTGTGTGGCCGTCTTCCTTTATCTCTCTTGCCCCAATATGCCCCGTGAGTATTATGCTTTCCAACTCCCCCGTCCTCATTAATTATAAAAAGCAGAATCATGAGTAAAAGTTAATTATTCTGTTTTAGCAAAGGTTTGTATCGTTTATCAATAGGTGACGTTTGGACATGTTGACTGAAGTTTGTGATATCTAGACGTATTCTGAAAGACTACCATTCATGTGTGGATTCTGAATTTTAAAAGTTTTTACATTAAAAGTGAAAAAAAAAAACGTTGTAAAACAGCAAAAGTATAGGTGCCATTTATGGAGATGGTGCCATAGCTGAAAGTACTGTTCGTAAGTTTTATTTTGTTGTTATTTGTTGTTTTTCGCAATGTTTAAAAGTCAATATTTCCATTTGGACAACCGAGAACGGTATGACAGGACTGAAGTCTTTGATGACGATCAAATCGAAAACTGAAACCAGGTGACACTACATAGGACATCGCAGATGTACTCCCCATACGTAAGGCATCTGAAAACATTAATGATTTAATGGGAAAACATCATGGACCGTTTTCCTATCTGCGATTCTCTGCTTAAACGAAACAAACATTTTTGAAAACAACCATCACAAGCGATGAAAAATGCATTGTTTACAACAAAGGTAACTGTTGTGGATTCCGCGTGAAAAATCGGTTTCCAATAAATGACAAACGCAAGTATTTAAGCTAAGAAATTAAATGTATTTACACAAAATACAAAAGGTAATGCTGTTAGTAAAATCCAGGAACGCCGGTTAGTATTAATCAAAGATCGCTATAACAGTCTCGAAGTAAACTTCCTTAGAGTCGGGCATCTTGTAACCGACTTCTAACGTAAACTCAATCACAGTGTCTATGTACTTTCCACTCTGTTTCTCCACCCTGTTCCTCCACTCGTTCCTCTACTCTCAGACTGACTGATTGTGGCTATTTTATGGCAGCAGGACGAGTCCATTTATATCAGAAAAGTGTGGATCCCATAATACCGCCCTCCTTAGATCCCTTTTTGGGGGGGATTTAGTATTGTGTTCATTGTTTGTTGAAAAATTGCAGGAGCAACTTTTACTCCGAATGGTAGTCTGTTGAATTTGTACAATCCCTTGTGCGTATTAATGCCAAGAATTTTCGAACTCTCTTCTTGTACTGGGATTTGTAAATAAGCCTCACTAAGATCTATTTTTGAAAATATCTTACCGCCGTTGAGCTTTGTAAATATCTCCTCTTGGCTCGGTAGTGGGTAATGGTGGTCTTTTACTGCCTTGATGAGTCCCGTCGAAAAATCTGCGCATACGCGAATTTCTCCTGACTTCTTTTTTACGTAAACCACCGGCGCAGCCCACTCACTAAACTCTGTTTTAGATAAAATCCCAGTTTGTTCAAGTCTCTTCAATTCTTTGTCTATTTTTTCTGTAGTAGCAAACGGTACATTTCGCTTCTTTCTGAAAATTGGTTAGACGTTTTCTTTTAATTCTATTTTGGCCTTAAATTTGTTTCATCGTCCCAACCCACTTGAAAATACCTCAGGAAATTGCTTGTATAATTCTTCCTTCAATTTTATGGTATCTGATGGTTCAACCTCTAACTTTTTGCAAAACGAGTTGATAGGTAGGTCGGTCCCAAACGTTGAATTTCTGCATCCAGTCGATACCTACTAAATTTTCAGTATCTTTTATGACGTATATCTTAAGTTTTTTTGTTTTGCCGTGAAATTTAACATTCACTATTATTTCTCCCTCAAATTTTATTCGTTTGCCTGTAACCGACTTGGCAATTTTTTGAGTGTGTAACATGGTAGGTCTGTTGAGTTTTTTCCATGTCTTTAAGTTGATTATCGTGAGGTCGGAACCCGAATCCAGTTGTAATTTAATCTTTTTGTTTAAAATTTCCAGTTCTACGTATTTCCTTACATTGGTGTTGTCATCATTATTCATTCTTGTAGCTCTTATTCTATTATGTTTTCTATTTCTACATTGGGATGCCTTGTGGCCTTTTTTTCCACATTCATGACAGTTTTTATATCTGAAGCGGCAATCCTTGTTCGAATGTAATCCTCCACATCGATAACATGCTGATGGAGGGTGCTTATATTTGTTTCAATATCCGTCATAATTTGTCCTGTATGTTGTATTTTTTCTCTTATCATAATATTTTATTTTTCTTTCCGGGGAGGGTGAGAATCTTTTTTCATTGTCGTAAAATTTTAGTTTTCTTTCCGGGGAGGGTGAAGAACGTATACTTTTATTTAACTTACGTATATGAGAAACAGCTGGATCTTCAATGTCCATTGCGTCTTTCTTTATGCTTAAACATCTCTGGCAATCTTCTGATAATTCCTGTAATGTTAGACCCGGTTCATTTTGTAATTTTGCAAGCATTCTTCTACGCATTTCGCTATCTTTTGTAGAAACTAGCCCTTAAACAAAGATGAGACATTTAAAATTGTCCGGTGTTAATTCCGCTAGTTTGAAGTCGTCACAATGTTTATTTACGATTGCGGAAAACGTGGAATAATCCTCATTATCGCCCTTTACCAGGTTAAGGCATTTCCACCTCCTATGGAAGAGTGATGTTTTGGGGCTGAAGAGTTCTTTAAGACATGTCACTGCTTCGCCAAATCTTAATTCGTTCGTCTTTTTTGGCAAGATATAATCCACGAACTTTGTATATTCTTTAGTTCCTAATTTTCTAAGCAATAGACGTAGCTTTTTTGCTTCTGTCCAATTTTGACAGTCTATGTTAAATATGTCTTCATGTCTTCTGAAGTAATCTCCAAAATTTTTGTCCACATCTAGAGAATATTTGAAAATCTCTATGGTATTCCACACTGCGTTTTGCGAAACGGTTGCTTCTTTTTCAATATCTAATTGCTTGCTGCCCGCTACTTTCAATATTAGATCCTGGAGCTCTGTTTGTCTATCTTGATTTTCCTTTTGCGTTTGTAATATTTGCTTTTGCCATTTTTCTTGTAGCTGAAACTGTTGATCATTTTGGTATTTCTGCATTTGTAATTGTTGCTCATTTTGGTGTCTTATCAGTTCTACCAACATATTTTTAAAATCTACCATGATAACTCAATTTTATGTATTTTTACTCCTCGAAATTGTTTGTCGCTAATTTGTTGTTGGCCGAAGAGGGAAGGATTTTTCTTCTGTTGATTAGTTTTTCCGCGTGTGTTCGCCAAGTTGTTTGTTGTTAGGCGTACGAAAAGTTTTTCTTTCCGTGTCAGTTTCGAATCCTCGTTCGTCAAATTGTTGTGGGTTATCCGCGTGAGTTTCGAAGCCTCGTTCGCCAAGTTGTTGTGGATTCCGCGTGAAAAATCGGTCTCCAATAAATGACAAACGCAAGTATTTAAGCTAAGAAATTAAATGTATTTACACAAAATACAAAAGGTAATGCTGTTAGTAAAATCCAGGAACGCCGGTTAGTATTAATCAAAGATCGCTATATACAGTCTCGAAGTAAACTTCCTTAGAGTCGGGCGTCCTTGTAACTGACTTCTACCGTCAACTCAATCACAGTGTCTATGTACTTTCCACTCTGTTTCTCCACCCTGTTCCTCTACCTTCAGACATCTCTGACTGACTGACTGTGGCTATTTTATGGCAGCAGGACGAGTCCATTTATATCAGAAAAGGGTGGACCCCATAATAGTAACGGAAAACGTCTTGCCTTGGAAGGAGGCGATTCACTGTTAACCACTCCAAATTGCTGATACTGTGTATCTGCTGGAACTGGAAGGGAAGTTCACAAATATTACAAGTTCCTTCCGTAAAATCAGACACTGAATTGATATAAACACTGTTCCTAGACGGGTAGTTTTAAAGCAGCAATCCATGTAAAACGTCCGAAACTGGTCAGAGGAACAGGAATTGAGTAGCGGAAGAGCGTCGACATTCATCAAATCTTACTTATTATAAATCGCAGATTGTGTGTGTGTGTCTGTACGTTTATATATTGGATCGGATTTCCTACATTTTTCAACCGATTTCAACAAAACTTCACTTTTTTTGGCAGGTGGTGTTTCTTATTGTCTTGCACACTTTTTTCTTTATTTTTACATCCAGAATGCTTTAAAAATTCCATTTACAAGACAATTTTTTGTAATAAAATTCTATTCAATCAGTAGACTCATAACGATTGAAAGCAACGTTTTTGTTTGAGTTTGGGTTTGACCAATTCGTAAAAAAAAAAAAAAAAAAAAAAAAACTATTTAAGACATGCGTGTCCATCAACCTTAAACAATAATCTTTGTCAATTTTATTTTTCAGTCTTTATGATGGTCGATACTTGATCTATCTCTTACTGTTACATCAACGGGCAACGCCGGGCTCTACCGCTAGTTAATAATATAGTTCAGGTCTCATTGCTGACTGAGATGTCCTGCTCTAGCCGGTGCACTCAGCTGAAACCGTATCTTCCAACTACTACTAATTTCCAGCCCTAAAGGAAAGCTCTTCGATCCTTTAGAAACTTGTAAAGACAACTTCATATACCAGATTGATGACAAAGTCTGGAGTGATGGAATCATGAAGGTATCTAAAAAGATGTTGAAAGTCAACGAAACAAAATGTCCTTAAAAATTCAGTTTAGAAACGTATTTGTCTCAACATAATACATACACACAGAGACATATATATATATATATATATATATATATATATATATATATATATATATATATATATATATATATATATATATGGGAAAACGATATATAAGTTTTTATATCTGTCAATACAGTTCACGATGGAGAAAGAGAGTAACAGCACATACACTCCCATTGCTGGATGTTCTAATATCTCGAACAGAGAATCGGTTCAAGACATACGTATACCACAAACCGTCATTCACTGTATATTACCTCAATTTCAACTCCCACAATTCATACAGCGTAAAGAAAGGGATCGTCCGCTGCTTACAACACCGAGCAAAAGTCATCAATGGCGACCCAAAGACATTAGATAAAGAATTGGTCAGTATAAGTAGTACCCTGCAACGTAACAACGACCCTGAGTACATGGCAGCAGCCCTAATGAACTGAGATAGGCAGGTACAGGAGGAGGACAACAACACTTAGAAAACAGTCTGCCTGCCTTATGTGAAGGTTTTATCAGAGAAAGTACAAAGGATCTGCGTCCATATAACATCAGGACAACCTTCAAAAGCTGGACGACACTTCGCAGATATCTCTGCCCAGTAAGACCCCCACCCCATGACTAAAGACTGTGTGTACGCCATCCCGTGGAGATGCGGAAAAAATTTAAAGGGGAGACAGGCCGTCCCCTTAAGTTAAGGCTTCAAGAACACAAAACGCTGTAATACGAGGGGAAGTGGAAAAATCAGGCGGGGCTGACCACATATGGAGAGAAAAGGGAAATCACCGCCCTCTGTAAGATCAGATTGAAATCATAGGAAAATTCGTAAATTTAAGCAATCAGCACATATGCTAGGCCACAAAAATCTCCTGAGCCGATCAAGCATAGAAATGAATACACAATATGGGAACTAGTAATAAGGAGTGCCAGAGAAAAGCAATAATAACAACGAAAATTGCAATACGAGCTCTGGTAAAATGATAACAGCAATAATTGATAAAAGTGCAATAGAATCACTGGTAAAAAAAAAAAATGATTAAGTTTATAAGTCCCAGAAATTAAGGACACATGGCAGAATGGATAAAGGTGTTCGTTAGATCCAGTGACAGGACCAAAGTTCAATACCCAGTTAAGGCAGTGGAGAACTTGGTGAGGGGAATTAACAGGATATAAATGATAACTGACATCCATTAGACATGTCACATGGTAATTTTCTTTCTTCCTTTAATAAGGATACTAAGAAACATATCCGTAATTACGAGAGGATCCTATTAAAAATAAGTAGACAAAACTTGACTAGATTATTTCATGAGACATATCTTAATATATATATATATATATATATATATATAAGCAAATATATGGATATAGATCCGACAGTATGAAGAAAAATATACGGAAAAAAACAAACGAAAATCCTTATATGCAATTATGCTGTTTTAATGTTAATATAATGTCAACGTCGGACGTTTCGGTCTAATAAACCATTAACCATCTGAAGATGGTTTATTGGACCGAAACGTCCAAAACTTTGTCATGTTGAATTGATAATGTTAATTATATTTTATGAATATGTCCTGAAGATGGTTTATTGGACCGAAACATCTGACGTTGACATTATATTAACATTAAAACAGCATAATTGCATATAAGGATTTTTGTTTGTTTTTTTTCCGTATATTTTTCTTCATATATATATATATATATATATATATATATATATATATATATATATGTGTGTGTGTGTGTGTGTGTGTGTGTGTGTGTGTGTGTGTGTGTGTATAAAGTTTACTCTCACGCCGTCTCTCTGTATCTGTTTTACTCTCAAAGTAAGCAAATTCTAACAGTTTTTTCGCGCAAACTTCTCACATAGAGAACTCATTTCCACCTACAATGCTCAAAAATGGAAATGCCACGTCAATCGTCATCTATCATCCTGAACTCTATGAACTCACTTCTCTTCACTAAAGTTTTCCCATGCTCTTTCACTCCCTGCAACCCACTGCGTCCTAGTGACAGTATCGCCTTGCTTTGGGCGAAATGATTAAAAAAAAAAAAAAAATGACTTTTACATTTGTGCGTACATACAATTTATGTAAATAAATCTCGTAGAACGGAGGAACAAACGTGTTGAGAGTTGTTCTAAGTATTGGATGAATGATTGTGTATAGGGGGAAAATGATAAGAAAACTGCAGACGACAAGGTCCTTCCCCGACACACGCTTCTACCCCGCGTAAAATGAATACTTAAAGAATATATTAAACTAAGGGAAACACACGCGTTATTATTTTCGGAATGAAGGAGAAAGCAAGTGTCGAGTATGATATCATTCAGTTTCGTTCATTTTGTTTTTTTTTTTTTGTTTTTTTTTGTTTTTCTTTTCTAGAATCGTTGAACAAACAAGGCGGCATTACTGCGAAAGCAAAGACGGAAGGAATTATCGAACGAACACGCGCGCAATCCGGCAGAGAATGGATTCAAGGCAAGAACAAGTTAGCGGAGAAAAGGATAGGGGGGGGGGAATGAAAGAGAAGAAAGTTTGATGTATTTTCGACGATAAGAACGAACAAAATTGAGTTCGTCTTGTATGCGTGACGTCGAAATGGAAAATTCGAGTGAGTGCGCGGTGGCATGTACAGTCGGTTTGGAAAGAAAGTGAGAGAAGCCGTGTAAGCAAACGTTAACAAACTGTCAGAGGAGGGGGTAGTGTCGGATATCTGATATTAACGTTCGAGCCGAATAGTTGAAAGAGCATCGGAAACATACGTACATACGCAGGTAGATATCTTTATTGAATGATTGTCAGGTACCAACAAATTAAGACCGCTATGAACAATGTAAGATAGATAAATAGAAAACGGAGAGAAAGACATTGTTAAAATGGATGCAATACAACAGAGGGGAAACTCGAAGAAAAAGATTTTAAAAAAGATAAAAACATGATAGGAATAAAGATTTAGATGGAACGAACGAATAAATGAATGAATGAATGAATGAATGAACGAATGAATGAATAATAGAAAGACGGTTGTATGGGAGAAGGAAGATTAATAGGCAAATAGGAAAAGGTTAAGAGATGGGTTGTTCGCGCGAGATGAGCAGGCTCAGGTTGATAGACAGATATATACGAACAGATAGATAGATAGATAGATAGATAGATAGAAACAGACTGGGATTGATAGATATAGACAGACTGGGATTGATAGATAGATAGATAGATAGATAGATAGATAGATAGATAGGAACAGGCTGTGCTGCGATATATAGGTAGATATATATTACAGACTACGATAGATAGAAACGAACAGAATGTAATAAATAGATAGACTGCGATAGATAGATAGGAACAGACTGCGATATATATATATATGTATATATATATATGTATATATATATATATATATATATATATATATATATATATATACATATATAGATAGATAGATAGATAGATAGATACGAACAGACTGCGATAGATAGATAGATAGATAGATAGATAGATAGATAGATAGATAGATAGATAGATAGATAATGAAGCGGATTAGATAGATCGATAGATAGATCAATAGATCTGAACAAATTTCACCCTACAAATCTCTCCTATCTCTCTCTACATGTGTATGGATATATATTTATCAATTTAATGGGATTAAAAACCTCGGATAAGTGTTTAACATCGACAAGGAGAGATGGTATAGTAGGTGCAGTGTCAGTCTTTTGTTAAAAAAAACTCGTGACAATGTCAAGTTAACTTTAATGATATAACGAAAGAAAAGAACCGCTCTTTTTCGTTCTTTCTACTTTTTTCTTATCCGAATAGAACCCATTACCGAAAGGAAACAATACAGTCGAAATACTAAAGAAAAGTCCATTCTTATAGATTTTCTGGCCAAACCCTTTCCCCTATTGTCAGCTATCACGAACAACGTTCATGCAACAGTAAATGAAATTATTTTACGGGAGCATTTATTAATAGTGTTATTATTAAACTAGTTCCTTCAAAAATAAAATCTGATCGACGTGATTACTGGGTGGCAATTGAAAATCATCAAGTGAGGTAATAATAGCAACAAAAACAAGTTGTAAAATTGCTAGCAAAAAAAAAAAATAAATAAAAAAATGATAAAGCGATTTAAAATAAGGATTCTCTAAACTCTAAGAAAATGTAAGATATAGAGTAGAGTTGGGTCGGTACGTTTTTGTTTAATATTATAAAAATAAACAAATAAAGGTAAATTAAATTATTTTTTTAGGTATTTACCGTTATTGGTGCAGAAGAAAGGAACAATAATGTTTGTAAAATATGAGAGAGATCTGTGGAACCATTACTTAAATTTTTAAAAGACGCAAATGATATAAAATTCTTATTAGTAGCAATAAGGCGTGCGAGACAAATACGTAATGGAAAAACTTGGTGTCACTTTGCCTCCAGTAGTACACGCCATCTGGAGAATGTTTGAATATATATGTGCTTGGAAAATGTGGTTGAAAAAGTAGATATCTATAACTGTAATAATAGATTTAAAAAAAAAAAAAAAAAAAATCAAGCTTTCCTTTCCTTTCCTTTTTTTTTTTTTTTTTTTTTTTTTTTTTTTTTTAAGAATATCTCAAAATATCTGTTCTAAAAAAAATGTTTCCGACAGTAATTTGATGGCGATGCAAAAACAGATCCAACCGTAGTGTATTTTATGGAAACGATGATGGAGACTTTTGAAAAGAAACACCACCACCACGACAAAAGCAACAACAACAACAATAACAATAACAATGATGATGATGATGATGATGATAGTGGCGTAGTAATGACGATGTCGATAATGGCGATAAAAAATTTAAACAAGGCCAAAACTGTTAATAAACGATGAAGATACTTTATAAAGAGATTAATTGGAAAAAGCAAAAACAAGACAACAACGCAACTTAGAGGATAATGGCAGTGTAACTGACCAAGGAAGCAGAAAATAAATTATTGCCGAAAGCGTTTTTGTCAATATTCTTCTCTACCCTAATTTCTTCCGCATCTGTTTCTTGTTTTTTTTTTTTTTTTAATTATTATTATTTTTAATTCGGTGAGTATAAACGCAGACGTCAAAAAGACGTGAGACAATATTTCACTGGCTGATCGCACCCCACTCCCCCCAAAAAAAATATAATAAAAAATAAAAATAAATAAAATAAAAATTATAAATAAAATTAGACTGAATAAATGCGCCACACAAATGTGAATCGTGTAAAAACGTTAACAATTGTAAAAAAAATTATTAGGTTGGTGCAAAAAATAATGACGTAATAATGTCGTTTTTTGACGTTAAAAAATACGTCAAAAAACGACATTATTACGTCATTATTTTTGCACCAACCTAATACTAACCAGAAAAAAAAAGTCCAAAAACAGAAAACGCTACCATAATTTTACAATTATCTTATTTTGATATACCCATTAAACGCTAGCGAAATAACCGTTGCGTAAAGTTAAATAAAATGTAATATTTCACTGTAAGTAAATTAAAAAAAATAATTAAAAAGTTCATTCATAAATAAAAAAAAAACAAAAAATAAATATAAATACAAATGTATCCATAAAAATAGCGTAGACTCTTGCTATATTTTAAATATCATATACATCTTCTGAGATTTTTAATATGGAAAATCCGATATAATTGTTGGAGATATTTAAAAATATATTTAATTTAAACTTTGTCTCCCACACTGTTCCAGCGTGCAGAATCAATTCGGGTTTTGTGAGTACTGAACGTTATGAGGTTTAAAGTAATTCAGTGGTCAGAAATAAAAAATCAGTTACCGATCTTTTTTTTTCTACTTGCCAACAAAAAAAGAATTGCCTTTTTGTTAAAGCTATAATTGGTAGTGAAAAACAAAACAAAAACAAAAAGGGTTCAGCGGTATATAATAAAATACAAATTAAATTATATTATTTGGGGCCACGGGAAAAAAAAAAAAACTAAAAAAAAAAAACTAAAAAAAAAAAAACTAAAACCTGTGTGCGTGCGTGTGTGTGAAAAGATGTGGATTCATTTGCAACACGTTTGAATCAGAATCGATCCAAACTGTTTATCGATATTTTCATAATTCAGACGTTCTTAGCAGTAGAATGCGAAGCGAAGTCACAATTTCAAGAACTGTAAAATATAGATCCACTTTAAATCTAAGGTGATTTAACGGTATTATTTTTTGTTTTGTTTTGTTTCGTTTTTTGCTTTACTCTATGTTTTCTGATAGTTAGCAGATGTAAGTAGTACAAAAACTTAGTATCGCCACCCCCTTTCGTCAGTAATCTACTTCCTCAAAATTTATAATCGCAGTATCTTAAAATAGATATTAATTGATTAGGTTCCATCTTGTTTTGTTTTCTCTACATATTTATGCATCTTTTAGTCTGTTCTATAACAGCATAAGAGACACACACAACTAATAAATGGCTACATACAAAGCTTAGCTAAGTAATGTCTAAGGAGCGATTGTGATAGATTAACGAGCTTAGTATTTTTTTTAAATGTTTTGCCTTGAACTCTGACCTCTGGTATCAGCCGTAAGTACTAACAAAATTGGGAAAAGTCTATAGATGGGTACTTAACTCGGCGTAAACCTGACACAAGGCTGCTATATGGGATCCTATGGATATAATCGAATATACAGCGTTATCGAATAGGTTGCAACACAAGACTTACGACAGTTGACCCCGGCGTAACACTAAGCCTGTAAACTTACGCATGCACCCGATTGTTTTCAGTGGTTAATTTTTAGTGTATGCTTGATACGAATAGAAGAGGGTATTGGCCGAAGCATTCTTTCTGTTTATCTTTGCATGATAAAGGGAGAGGCATATCGTAGGCGGGAAAAGCGAATTGTTGAACTCTGTGCGCCTCTCAGGTGATTGTTGTTGCTGCTGCTGCTGTTGTTGCTGCTGTTGTTGTTGTTGTATGACAGTGTTATTATTGAAAGATGGACAAAAAACGGAATAGACTAGAGAGAGACAATAAAAAATATTTACGGAGAAGTTCATATTGAAAATAGTGGAGTTATAGTAGTATTAAGAGAAGCAGGAACAAAAGGTGGAAAAGAAAGAGGAGAAGACGAGATGATGGCGAAGTTGAAGAAGAAGAAGAAGAAGAAGAGGAGGAGGAGGAGGGCGGCGACGACGAGAACGGCGAAGAAGAAAAAAGAAGAATAAGAAGAAGAGGAGAAAAAGTAAAAGAAGACGATGAGGAAGAAAATGAAGAAAAGAAAAGAGAGAAGGGGGAGAAAACGAAGAGGAGGAGGAGAAGGAGAAGAGAAAGAAGAAGAAAAAGAAGACGATGGTTAAGAAGAAGAAAAAGAAGAGGGGGAGATGAAAAAGATGATTATGAGGAAGAAGAAGATGAAGAGGAGGAGGACGACGGCGAAGAAGAAGAAAAAAAGAAGAATATGAAGAAGAGGATAAAATGTAAAAGAAGAAGACGATGAGGAAGAAAATGAAGAAAAGAAGACAGAGAAGGGGGAGAAGAAGAGGAGGAGGAAGAGGAGAAGAGAAAGAAGAAGAAAAAGAAGACGATGACCAAGAAGAAAAAGAAAACGAAAAAGAAGTGGAGATGGAAAAGAAGAAGACGATGAGGAAGAAAATGAAGAAAAGAAGACAGAGAAGGGGGAGAAGAAGAGGAGGAGGAGGAGGAGAAGAGAAAGAAGAAGAAAAAGAAGACGATGACCAAGAAGAAAAAGAAAACGAAAAAGAAGTGGAGATGGAAAAGAAGAAGACGATGAGGAAGAAAATGAAGAAAAGAAGACAGAGAAGGGAGAGAAGAAGAGGAGGGGGAAGAGGAGAAGAGAAAGAAGAGGAAAATAAGACGATGACCAAGAAGAAAAAGAAAACGAAAAAGAAGTGGAGATGGAAAAGAAGAAGACGATGAGGAAGAAAATGAAGAAAAGAAGACAGAGAAGGGGGAGAAGAAGAGGAGGAGGAGGAGGAGAAGAGAAAGAAGAAGAAAAAGAAGACGATGACTAAGAAGAAGAAAAAGAAAACGAAAAAGAAGAGGAGATAGAAAAGAAGAAAACGATGAGAAGAAAATGAAGGAAAGAAGACAGAAGGGGGAGAAGAAGAGGAGGAGGAGGAGAAGAGAAAGAAGAAGAAAAAGAAGACGATGACTAAGAAGAAGAAAAAGAAAACGAAAAAGAAGAGGAGATAGAAAAGAAGAAGACGATGAAGAAGAAGAAGATGAAGAAGTGCACGAAGAAGACGGAGAAGAAGAAGATAAAGAAAGGAAGAAGAAGAAGAAGAAGGGAAAGAAAAACGATAAAGATGAAGAAAAGAAGAAGAAGAAGAAGAAGGTGAAGAAGAAGAAAAAAGAAATCAGCTACGAAGAAGAAGACTGAGAAGAGAAATAATATGGCGATGAAGAAGAATAAGGTGAATAAGAAAAAGAAAACGATGAAGTCAGAACAAATAAAAAAAAAAGAATATAAACTGTGATTAACTAATTGTGACGAAGAAACAAATCTTTTGATAAATAAAATTATCCAGAATGATAAAACAAAACAAAGATGTCGATAAGAGTTACAACAAGGATAAACATGTCAATAGGTTTCCCCGCGGTATTTCAATGTGCCCTATTCTTTTTTTCACATTTAAACCAGTGTTTCTCAACCATTTTTTTTTTTTTTTACTTCAGGGCGCACTTGTACAATAACTAAAACTCTGGGCTGCACTTGAAATTTTATTAAGGAGGAATTAGTCATGGAATTTGAAAATAATAATAAGAAAACACTTCTAAAATAATCCTTTAATCTTAAGACATTACATAGAATAACGGCCACTTCGACGTGGTGTACTGTTTAGTTTGCGTCGCGAGACCAATTATGATTATATAGTGAGTTTGATTATCACCGTGCGTCTCATATTTGCTGTATTTTTTATTTACTGTTACTATAATGACTGATTTAAATCCTTTGTAGTCGTATTGGGAATGGCCAAGGACACATTCCAAAAGCTGAGCAGAGTATTGCGTGACAGCAAGTTTTCTTTGGTAACATGTTACGGGAGACATCTATACGGCGGCGAATGTTGGACGATTTTCTAAAGGATGAGAAAGAGACTCGAGATGTGGTTCTACACAAAGATGCCAAGGATATCATGGACCGAACATGTGAGCAACGATAGGGTCTTAGAGAGGTTAAAAACAAGGAGAAGGCTTATACTTAACATCAGAAAGAAGTAGCTGAAGGTTCTGGGGACACATAATGAAGAAGGAGGGCCTGGAGAATCTGATACTCATAGGTCAAATAGAGGAAAGGAGAGACAAGGGAAAGCATGGCGTGGCAGGTGGATGAAGAATGTGGTCTAGTGAAGGAAGCAGGGGGGGAGCTTGCTGTGAGCTGCAAGGGATAGAAGAAGGTGGAGAACCATGATCGCCTACGTCCTGAAAGAACATGGCTCATAAAAATCAAAGAAGTTAAAAGGGGAAAGGATTAACCGCTCTTTATTAAAGATTAAGGAACTTAGCATCTATAGTTTATAATATCAAATGATAAAGACTTGATTTAGACATGGCAAGTCAAGTACTTGGTACCTCTAGGTTTTTAAAATTAAAGATACTTTTTTAGATATAAAAATAATTAATAATTTACTCTTCTGTTAATTTGGGGCGCACCTGACTATCTGTCAGGGCGTATTAGTGCGCCCGGATGCACCGGTTCAGAAATGCCGATTTAAATAATAATAATAATAATGAGTAAGGATTTAGATAAATACGTGGACCTTGCTCGAGAGCTAAGAAAGTCATGGAATATGAAGGTTAGAATTCTCGCCCATAATCGTATAAACACTTGGAACTGTGGCGAAAATACTGGAATAAAGAATGGCTGAGTTAGGAATCAGAGGAAACACTGAAATTACGATATTTATGGGGTATGTAGGTACGTAGAGGGGTGGTAGAGATTTGAAGGGACTTACTGCAACCCGGTCCTCAGCGATGACCACCAGACTTTCGACGTTAATTTGAAAATGCATTAATAATAATAATAATAATAATAATAATAATAATAATAATATGGGACTTTACAATACACACTAAACAAACAATCAAATCTAATCGGCCAAGCATCTTGACCAAAGACCACAAAAACAGAATGTGTATAGCGGTCCCTGCGGATTGTAATGTATCTTTGAAGATTAAAAAAAAAAACTATCCAAATACAAGTATCTCGGATTGGAAATTTTAAAAATATGGGATATGAAGACATCAATAATTCCAATTGTAGTTGGAGCCCTCGGATTGATTGGAAAAAGCTCTGATAAACTCGATGAAGGGATTCCTGGTAGACCATTCCTTAAAGAAATACAAAAAATTGTACTTACGAGTGTAGCTCACACATTACGAAGAACATTATCGATGTAAAATGTGGCGTTAGGTTTTTTGTTTTTGATTTTTACAAAATAAAAATGACCAGTAAAAAATGTCATGAAGCCATATTTGACCATAGGTCTCTTGTTGCGACACAGAATGAAATGTATATAGAACAGAAAGCCAAGGATATAAAACCCGACATGAGAGAGTGGGCCAATATCTGCACTAGAAAAATTGCAACTTCTACGGGAAGGAAACTGAAAGAAACTGGTATGAACACCACCCAGACCCGGTTACGGAGATAGGACCTGTTACAATTCTATGGGACTACACAATTCACACTGACAGAACAATCAAGGCCAACCGCCCAGATATTGTTATTAAAGACCACAAACAGAAAAAAAAAGTGCCTCCTTATTGATATGCCAGTCCCTGCAGACTGCAACGTATCTTTGAAGATATTCAAAAAGCTGTCAAAATACAAGGACCTTGAAATAGAAATCTCGAAAATGTGGCATATGGGAACATCAACAATCCCTGTTGTAGTTGGAGCCCTAGGACTGGTTGGAAAAGATTGCAGTAGACTAATTGAAGGGATTCCTGGAAGTCCATGCCTCAAGGAGATACAAAAAATTGTTCTGACAAGTACAGCCCACACTTTACGAAGGGCTTTATCTATGTAATTTCTTCTTCTTTTTTTTTTTTTTGTCAGTAGAAAGTGTCATGATGCCATTTCTAACCTTAGGTCTCTGGGCGGGGACCAGAACGAAATATGTAAAATCAAAGGAAATAATAATAATAATAATAATAATAATAATAATAATAATAATAATAATAATGTGTTGATCCTAAGTACAGATTCTGTGATAAATTTTAGAAACAATTGACCATATTATATCAGGTTGCACAGTGTTAGAACAAACTGCAAAACACGGCATGATAGAGTGGGTCAATATCTGCACTGGAAAATATGCAACTTTTACGGAAAGGAAACTGGAAGAAATTGGTATGAATATTACCTAGACCCGGTTACAGAAATAGGGTCTGTGACAATTTTATGGGGCCTTAAGATAATCACCCAGACATCGTGATGAAGGACCACAAAAACAGAATGCTCTTTCTTATTCAGATGGCAGTCCCTGCAAATTGTAATGTATCATTATGAAGATCTTCAAAAAAAAAAAAATTTTTTTTCAAATTACAAGTATATCTCAAAAATGACATGAAGACATCAGTAATTCCAGTTATAATTAGAGCACTCAGCTTGATTAGAAAAGGTTCCGATAGACACATTAAAGGGATCCTTGGTATCCCAAGCCTTATATAAATACTAATATTGTACTCACAGGTACAACTCACACGTTACGAAGTGCTTTGTCTATATAAAATGTGCGTGGTCTTAAAGTTGTTTTTTTTTTTCAAAAATGTTCAGTGTAAAATGTTATGATGTCATTTCTGATATTTAACCCATAGCCGGAGGGAGAAAATATGATTTCATATTTTTCTAGGACATTAGTGTAAAACTGAACGCAGTAGATGTTTTTTAATCAATTGACACCCAGACAAGGCGATAATGATTATCGTGTTATATATATATATTACGAAATGGACAAAGTCCGACAATTTATTTATTAAACACATTTTTTATGTTTAACGTTCTTTTTATAGATACAAGTATTTAAGTAGATGCTCTGTTTATAATAAACAGTATTAAATAACATTTACCGGCCTAAATGTCCGAGAAATTTTCATAGAAAATATTCGTCCTTGGATAGGATTCGAACCTGCATCCTATACGGAATCGTCATTTACGCTGACGTGCCTAACCGATTCGGCCACCAAGGTAGACAACATCGAATTTACTCCAATATTATTTGAAATATTTGAGCTCGTTAATTCCACAGTGCTCGTTGAAAGCAGTCGCGTTGCCCTATAATTATAAGTGCTGTTCATGATTACAATAAGCGTCTATTGGCATAGCTCAGTTGATGAATATAGTTCATAATTAGCATAGATTTTACGGGCAAGGATTTTCGGGACAGAAGTACAACCAAGGCTCAATGTAATCAAATACAGACAGACAATGGCCTAATGGGGGAGGGAGTGGTTCGTTAAAGCCGTAAAATGGATTATTTTTTTAGTTATAAAACCACTATAGTAACGACTATTAGATATTGTCATAATGGTAATACTATGAACATGTATATATGACATGAATAAATATATACTTAATAATATATTAATCAAAGTAACAAAAATAATAGATTTCTCATAGCAACTTTCTCACGTACAAGCTAATGTATCGTACTTTCCGTCTTTGTTTACAATTGAAATGTTCGCCACCGTCGCCAACCGAACACATTGAGAACTAATACGACTCGTTCCGCTAAGCCCGCAAATTTTCAAATAAATCGCTGACGATTTGGAAGTTTTTTTTCCTGCTGATTTTTTAAAATTTTGTTTGCAGATTTCGTCCATTGCATCCGAAGTCCGTTGATTGGAGATCCGTAGATTTGAGGTTTGTCTCTCTCTCTCTCTCTTTCTCTCTCTCTCTCTCTCTCTCTCTCTCTCTCTATATATATATATATATATATATATATATATATATATATATATATATATATATATTAGGCCATCCCATAAGTTCTGTCCGAATTTTAACTTTCTGTTAAAATGAACAAAATTTAAAGAGTATTTTATAATGTCTAATGGAGCTGAACATTATTTTTATGTTTAGATGCATTTAAACTGATCAAATTTTTATTTCAGAGAACAATAAAATTAAATTTTGTTTGATTAAAACCCTGCTAACATGGAAGTACCCAAGAATCATTTGAGGCACATAATGCTTTATGAGTTCAAGAAAGGAAACACAGCAGCCGAATCGGCTAGAAACATTCACTCAATTTATGGAAACGAATGTGTGAATGAAAGAACTTGCAGAAGATGGTTTGCAAAATTCAGAGGTGGAGACTTCACCCTTGAAGATGAAGATCGAACCGGACGTCCAGTTGAGTTTGATGAAAAGCTCCTTGAGGCAGCCCTTGAAGAAAATCCTGCTTTATCAGTTGAGGAATTAGCAGTGGTTCTCAGTTCAAACCATACAACTGTTCATCGTCATCTTCAACAACTTGGAAAAGTCCCTAAACTTGGAAAATGGGTGCCTCATGAATTGTCTGAAAACAAACTCAAATCCTGAGTTGACATCTGCTCTTCTCTCCATTCTTGCGAACTTGTTTTATTGAAATGTTAAGCGTCGTAGACAGTGGCTTGGTAAAGGGGAAGGACCCCAGCCACAGCCGAGAAGGGAACTTCATGGGCAAAAGGTTCTTTTTTCAATCTGGTGGGATCGCTAAGGAATAATACACTTTGAATTATTACCACCTAATGCAACAATTAATGCTCAAATATACTGTCAGCAGTTAGAGCGTTTGAACCAAGCTTTGAGGAAAAAAGACCTGCTCTAGTGAATCGAAAATGGGTGATGTTTCATCAGGACAATGGGCGACCCCACACAGCAAGAATCGCGTCACAAAAGATCGAAGAACTTGGTTGGGAGAAAATTCCTCATCCACCTTATTCTCCCGATTTTGCTCCTTCAGACTACCATTTGTTTCGTAGCTTACAGAATCATTTGGAAAAAAAACAGCTTTTGTAACACAGGAAGAGGTTAAAACTGACATTTGTGAGTTCTTCGAATCAAAGCCAAAAGAATTTTACAGTAATGGAATTAGTAAGCTTGTTAATAGATGGAAGTAAGTCATAGATAATCAGGGAAAATACATTGTTGATTGAATCTGTAATTAAATGTAACATTTGGTCACTTGTTTTCTTTATTCAAAATTCGGACAGAACTTATGGGATGACCTTATATATATATATATATATATATATATATATATATATATATATATATATATATATATATATGTCCAGGCAAAGCGTCTATACACATGAAAATTTCATCTTCTAGATGTATGACGTGCGAAGTTGATGATGGATAAAAACGGACGCGTACAGGGTGCGATGGGTAAATTGTCGCCAGTTTATAATTTAATTTTGCGCATTCGCGTTGTTTTTATCTTGATTTTGTCGACTGCACAGTATAGTAGGATCAGTTGGGCACCGTCTGTTACAAAAAGAGCACCATGATGCAATTCCCTCCGCCAGAAATTTGGAAACAGCAAGCTGTACCCCTTTGCATTCGCGCCGGAAGCTCCAATACGAACATTTCACAGTGATTTGGACAATGCAGAGAATTCGGAAAGAGTTCAACGAGTCTAATGGTGATTACGAAGTTGTTTGGTGTGATCACTAATGATCACAACGTTATGCCTCCATACATCTTCCCGTGGGGCCTCAGACTCAATACACAGTCTTGCATCAATTGCTATGAGGAGTTTAGTGCTGCCCTGGGTCAAGAGGGTGGTTGCAAGAGATTCCGAAGTCGTTTGGACGCTGTGGTTGAAGCCAACAGCGATCTTATTGAATGAATTTACTCTTTAGTATTTCAAGATATTTTTGTGCAATTAAATATATCTGTTATATATATATATATATATATATATATATATATATATATATATATATATATATATATATTAAATATGCAATTAAATATATCTGTTATATATATATATATATATATATATATATATATATATGATATGTTTTTGTGCAATAAATATAACTGTTACAATGATATTTCAGTGTTATTTCCATTTTAGCGTATCTTATCTATCACACACTGTATGGGTGTGTGTCTGTTCGATCGTGGACTCGTAATAGAAAGACCCAACGAATGCAGTACAGAGGGAAAATATTCGGTAATCTACAAGAGGAAGACGATTTCATTTATAAACCAAAGGAGAGAAATTATCATGAGCTTAAAAGTCAGGTGTATATCATTGCATCACGAAGGACACACACACACACACACACACACACACACACACATATATATATATATATATATATATATATATATATATATATATATATATATATATACGGATATTTTGGAAAAGGTATCCGATGACCCCGTTTCACTCCTCTCCCTAGCTATTGGTAAATAGAAGAACGAAGTGCCATAGGCTTGGGTGACAACTGTTCTAAAGTAATGACGATTCTGAATTCTGGGTCGTTTAGAGACATTCTTGGCACACTACATTCTAGTCTTCCAAAAGTGACGATTGGTTTTGCACAAGCCTTTACAATTGTAACCAAATCATACGTGTAGTTAGTGTGGCTGTTCGGTTGTAAGAAACGTATTGCTTGCTTCACCCTCATACGTTGAAAACGATATATATATATATATATATATATATATATATATATATATATATATATATATATTGACCGAAATCGCCTGAAGATAGCGAAAGGTTGAAACCCAGGTAGTGGAATCAGCTAATCTCCTAATTTTTCATACTTAAAAGCTCTACCTGTTAAATTTTTATCTGTTTATATGCCTATTTAATAATCCTGTTTCCTGGGCTAATTCAAACCTGTCCATTAACATTATATATATATATATATATATATATATATATATATATATATATATATATGTAACGTTACTATCTACCTATCTATCTGTCTTTCTGTCTATCTATCTATCTATCTATCTATAACTGGTGCAAAATTGCGAGCTATTCACCTCTGCGTGATCTCGCAGACATTAGTAATTTCCTTCGAACCTGGTTCATTAATCATGGATTTCCATCATCTTAACTAAAACCATTAATAGCCTTTTTAAAATCTAGTGACTAAATACACTATTGAAAAACACTGGAAATATTTGTACATACTTAGCATCTATCTGTGAAGGTGATGCCGTAAGTAATTCATCCTATTGTATTATGTTAGCCAACGACAAGTATGCTAAAGGCGGATGTTGGTTGGATGTCAGTAGAGTCTGCATCTTCCCGCCATAAATCATAAATATTACCTTATATAAAATTATGTACGAAGCGGGGATGTCTCAATGAAATCTGCCATAAAAACACAGACAAATAAATTTAAAAAAAAAAAAAAAAATTCACCCATTCTTGAACTTCGATGTTTGGTCGATTTTTACGGAGAGCAAATGGTGGATATAAGCACTGTTAGGTGTTGGCTAATACGTAATCAGGCACAGACTTTTGTGTATCGCTGGCAAAATATGGATTTTGTAAACGTGTTCAATCCAACGGTTTTATTTTGATCCATATGACGTTTTTTTTTTGTTTTTTTTCCACAATGTTTTTCTCCCAACAGCCCAGGAACCACTTGAGGTAGAGGGTAAGAAAAAATTGTGGGGATATGTGGGGGAAAATAATGGTTAACCCTAGACTTGAACAAGTTAAACATATAGCACTCTGGGAAGCATTCTGTTAGGAGTCGGTTCCTTAAAGCAGCGTAAGAAGCTGCTGGAGTGAAACTTACATCTCACCAATGGATAGGAAAGGAATGAGTGTGGCTCGCTACAATGTACGTGGAATGGTCGGTCTTGCTCATGAAATTTGTAATAGGAATAACAGAAGATGCCATTCAAAAGTTAAGCTAATTATTAAGAAACACGAAAATATATTTATTTATATATTTTTTTACAATAATGAGCATCCTGTATAAGGCCTAAGAGAAATTCAAGGTAGAGGATTAAACTTTAAGAGGCGCAGTTCATTGGGATATGTGAGGAATATAACGGTTAACTCTCGACTTGAACATGTTAAGATTTTAGTGATCGAGAAAGCATCCACTTTAGAGTTGGTTCTACAGAGCAGCGGTTCGTGGGAGGCTGATGGAGTGAAACTTACATCTCACCAATGGAATAGGAAGGGAATTAGTGTGGTTCCCTTTAATGTGCGTGGCATGGTGTGTCTAAGTCGTGAAGATCTGTTGCTATTTCAAGAAAAATGAATAGTCGTTGTACCTCGTGTATAGCGAAATCCGAAATCCGGACTTCTAACTCCTAATGAAAGAAACCCTCAATGATTTGCTATTTATTCAGAACCGTACTCACCAGGCTTGTTCAGTTGCATTTTGGCGAGGCTATTTAACCAACAGTTGGGGTGGAAGGTTGTTGAAGGAGATCATCCGACATTTAATTGTTCTTGTTAATTTATTGTGTCGCTAGGCTTACATATACTCTTCTAAGCAAACTAAGGTCTGATGAGGGAAATGGTTTAGTAGCCGACCATTTGATTATTCATATCTTGAATTTAGAGTTGGTCTTCTAGACCGGTTGCCACTAAAGGCAGTAGAGCCAACTCTCTCTTGCTATTTATCCATAATCTATACGAGGGTTATATATATATATATATATATATATATATATATATATATATATATATATGTATATATATATATGTAACTGAGATATTGATACAAATTATTAACCCTTATGTCCCTTTTCTTTAAATAATTGCTCTGGCCGTTACCATAGTAATCTTAATTTCAATAATGAATATGCTTATAAAACGCGTAAATTTCAGGAATAAGTTTTTCCAGTAAAAATTTCGCTTGAAGATGGAACAGAGCTTAGTACTTTAATTCAATTTAATTCAAATAATTATATTGAAGTTTTCGGCTCTTATTTTGAAACATGAGAACTCTTATGTAGCGTTGGAATCATAATTTTATATATATATATATATATATATATATATATATATATATATAAAAGAGATAGAGAGATTGATATGAACAGAATGAGATAGATAAAAAGATATGAACAAAGATAGATAGATAGATAGATAGATAGATATAAGCAGAATGAGACAGAAAAGAACAGATATGAACAGACTGAGATAGATAGATAGATCGATAGATAGATAGATAGATAAGGGACTGAGATAGATAGATAGATAGATAGATAGATAGATAGATAGATAGATAGATAGATAAGGGACTGAGATAGATAGATAGATAGATAGATAGATAGATAGATAGATAAAGTGAGGTGGATATATATATATATATATATATATATATATATATATATATATATATATATATATATATATATCGCGGTGTTTAATTATCGCTTCAGCATTTGTTCTGTTAAGTGTTGAACGTAAGCGTATGTATGACACTTGGCTGACTTTTTGGTGCTGTTAAAACCTATCATTCAATAATTATAATCTATGTTTCAATAAATGTTAGTAGATTCCGCACTTCATCGGAAAAAGGTGCTAAGGTGGACTGATAAATATTGGTAGATATCGGTTTGAGTGTGCCTATATATCTAGATAGGCATACCTACATATATCTCTTTATTTATCAATCTACGTTTTATGAATATATATATATATATATATATATATATATATATATAT
>OZ010597.1:60605613-60608113 GCA_963932145.1 Acanthosepion lycidas | reverse complement strand
ATTATTCCTTAGTTATTCTTTTACTTATTAAAAAATGAATTTTAGGGCCAATACACACATGCGTAATATAAGAGAGTCACTACTAAATTCTGTCTTCTTGAATTGTTTATTACATAGAAGAAAAAAAACAATGATGAGGCTGTACCCGCTGCGTGTCTGTCTATATGTGTTGACGTGTGATCTGTTTGTGACTCTGTCAAAGTAAGGATAAGTGTTTGTTGTCTTCTGAAAATATATTTCTTTGAAAGATAAGTAATCATATTGCTAACACTCACAGTCGTATAATATCTTTATCGATATGAAGAAAATAAACTTTTCGGTTATTTTTTTTGGTTTTTTTTTTCAGCTACTCGTTAAGATGCTTTAGAAGACATAATGACAACACCGAACTAGTCGTTCAACAAACAAGATTTATATATGCACATGTGGGTCTACGAATTGACCACACACACACACACACACACACACACACACATATATATATATATATATATATATATATATATATATATATATATACGCACGTAAACATTCATGAAATAATTTATCATTATGATATGCATTTTATTTTTTGTATTCGATTGTGTACAAAGGAATTTTCATAAATATGATTTTCATGGCATGCAAATAGCTAATTAATGTGTGCAAAAGCTTGTAGATAATAAAAAAAAACATATTTACCTACATATGACTATTGACATATTAAAAGAACCTCTCTACAATTCTATGTGAACGTGTATATAATATCTACATACATAGTTAATGGATATAAATTCCTCCTCGCATAAACCCACTGCATCCCCTTTCTCTGTAACTCTTTACCTTGAGTGGCACTTGGGCCTTGTACAGTGAACAACACTGTAAAAAGTCAAAATTTATACATACGTATACATTTCGTGTGTGAACATTTATTTAAGTGGGTAATGGAAATATCTGGAGATTTTATTTTCAATAATGTTCAAACTATCCAAGGCCCAAGAGCCTCTCGATGTAGAAGGTTATTGAAGGAGCTTGCTGTGCGAGAGGTAAGAGCCGCAGTTGATGAGGATATGCGGGAATGATAAAGATATACAGTGCGTTTATTTATATCTATACTGATTAAAAGAAAAGGTATTATCTAGCTGTCAATTCGTACGGGTTTATACTTCATGTCTATTGATGTTTTGTTGGATTAAACTCGGAGCTGATATTTGAATGAATGTGCGTAGCTGCGAATGTAGTCTTACATATTTGTAAATATATTTAGATTTGTTCAAAATCTAAATATATTTACAAATATGTTTAGCTGTATATCTTGAGATGATGCAAATTCGGTCAAAGTAATATATGTTCCAAAAATCGTACCTATTCTTTTGCAGTTCTTTAAAAAAAAAAAAATCAGCACGGCTTTTGATTTTGTAGAATATATGGTGATACGTGAAAGCCACCTCGTTTCAGAATAAGTGAATACTATAGAAATTTTATAAGCATATGTGATTTTGTCTTTATTTATATCGAACTTGTATTTAAGATATGTGTATGATTATCTGTATCAGCATAATTGTCAGGTTCAAAGACAATTTTCCCAACCGGTGCGTTTAAACTGAATGTATTCAACGTTGCGTATACAGTTATGGGTGTATCTTCATGCTTTGTGTGTATGTTTGTGTGTGTATGTATGTATGTGTGCTTGTGTATGGGTATGTGGATGTGTGTATGCCGATGACTGTTCCACTTGGGACATGGGTCGGGGAATAATCATGGTGATATCAATTCTTCTGTTTATAAACATTTCTCTCTTTATATATATATATATATATATATATATATATATATATATATATATATATATATATATATATATATATATATATATATATATATATATAAAGCAACAACTGAGAAGATGATTAGGTTAATAAAAAAAAAAGAAAACAAACGAGAAAAAAGACCAGGGTCATATATTTTATTTCTGGGACGCGGAGGGGCAGAAAAATTATACGGTCGTTTTAACGCCAAATAAAACTCCATTCAGTGCTATATATATATATATATATATATATATATATATATATATGTGTGTGTGTGTGTGTGTGTGTGTTTATAAATATCGAATGATTGAAAGATCTTGTAGCATTTTATTTTTTTTTGTATATAGACTCAAGCAGACATACATACATGTATACATCTTTAATTATTCGTGTATATTGTCGTTCATCAGCACCTCAACATATACAAACACACGCACATGTATATATATATATATATATATATATATATATATATATATATATATATATGTATGTATGTATGTATATGTCACTGTTCCCCCCCCACCCACACAACAAGTGCTTGATCAAAAGTCGACCTTTTGGGCCGATATATACTCTTTGACAATCCAAAGTGTTTAAAACAAAAGTGAAACGAGAGATTTGATTCGTATTTAAGAAGTAAATTTTAACGAATGGTTACGGGTCAAAGCTAGATGTGTACGAATTAAGATCTGGTGTTACGGTGATCA
>OZ010597.1:60563113-60600613 GCA_963932145.1 Acanthosepion lycidas | reverse complement strand
CCAAGCTCGGTGCAAAGGTCTCGTGTTCCCACCCCACGAATCTACCATAATTCTGAACCTATGATACGACCCCACAAATCCACTAGGTCTCAATTTTCATAGCGTAGTATTCATATAATATGCTGCTTTTATTGTAACCTACTTATATACAATGATAGATCATCTGCAATGTAGGTGAACAATTCAACTAGAAAAATTGAAAAAAAAGTATCTAAATACAATTAGATCATTTCATCTTAAATAAATCAATGTTTTGCGGTAACTTTGAATAATTATAAAACATAGAACATTATGGATAAAAAGAAATGAATTTTATATAGTTTTTATTTCGACAATTTGGACAAAGAAAAAGACCCCAAAATAACGTTAAAATCCGCTAACATTTGCCGTCCTTTAATAGTCAATTGTGTTTAGTTTAATTTGCAACGTATACAAATACAGGTGGAAAAAAAAAAAAAAGTAAATGCTGATAAGATAACGAGGTTTCAAATCACGCTGTTCACCGTCGGTTAGTGGGTTCGGGGGTAGTACGCACCGGCCCTGTGATAACCAAATATACAAACAAAACACATAAATACATGCAAAAACTGACAAAGTGGAATAGCTTTTTAATCACAACGCGTTTTACTTACTTGTACCATTAAAAAGCTTTTCCGTTTTCTAATATTCTTCGACTTTTGTTACACATTTTACGAATATGCATATTGATTTTCGAAGCGTAGCTTAGATGTGGTACAAAGCCGAAAGTATAGGGCACCCGGTGAGTATCGAACTCCCTATTCAGTCGTAACTGTTTTAGCGAGACAAGCTTGCTAACCATTAAACCGCACTGAGGTGGTCCACACACACACGGCCACGCGCGCACACACACACAGAAGCACACACACACAGAAGCACACACACACACACACACACACACACATATATATATATATATATATATATATATATATATATATATATATATATATATATATTAAGGTAGCATCTGTTCATTCAAACATGTTTCAATGTATATGAATTATTATGTTTATTTATTTTTATACCGATCTTTACCTGTTTAATCAGTTTCTTGATGTTAAGATGAAATTCATCAAAGAAGGCGCCGTAGTTTTTTCCAACCAAGTACTTTCGACCTCCTACAAGATCATCCTCAGGGGTAAATTCTAAAGACAAACTTATTGTAACTGTGATGAAATCTGTATTTAGTTGTGATGGTAATTTTAAAAAAAAAAACACACGTAAAAAAATTATCCGTTGTAGCTATGATTTTTTTATTTGCAAAACAAGCGTCCCAATATGAAGTAGCTGATCGGAAATTTATAGCATGCAAAATGGGATTAAATGTTTGTTATATGCACTTTAAAATGTTGCTGCTACAATCGTTATAAATTTTGTTGAGTGTTGGTTGATTGATTTTGATATAGAAGTTTATCAGTTTTGGGGGGTGTTGTAATGGTGTCGCCAACAAGTATTTACCTGTACTGTGAAGGTGGACAGGAATCTGTTTTTAGATGTTGTGCAATAGAACTTGGATCCGACAAATGTAATGAAAGACGTCTTGATAATGTTGTGGTATATATATATATATATATATATATAAGTGAGCCTAGAAAAATCCTCAACAAAATACAGAAAGCACTAGACAGCCGTTTCGTCCTATCTGGGACACATTAGCACTGGGCATTCACTACCGAGAATCGAACCCGAAACGTTTCGATACAATGCAAACGTCATACCAACTGTACCACGGGGCTCGGTGAAGAAGACGGCACAATCTAGACTCGATATAGCGCCGCTACTCACTCAGTTCCGCAGCGATACTCATGCAAGTATTCAGATAACCTCGGAAGAGTGCCCCAAGAGCCACGACTAGTGTGTGTATGTGTGTATGTGTATATATATATATATATATATATATATATATATAACTAAAAAGAAAGAACAGTAAGATATATAATCCGGTGTTTTTATAGATATTTTTATTTTTACAAAATAGTGCTCAATTAATTAACTGATTTAAAATATGTCTTTTTCGCTACACAGTTCTAACCATGTTTCAAAAAATGGAAGCTAAATATATATATCATCAAAGGCCGACAGAAGATGACAATAGAATTTGCATTTTGCTGAAGTTTAGACTTAGGCTCTTCTAACTTTCTGAGATCAATCATGGAGTCCGATATACATAAGGAGTTTCTGTTTACGGTGTGTTTTTAATATATATATATATATATATATATATATATATATATATATATATATATGTCAAGAAAAATATACGGAAAAACAAACAAAAATCCTTATATGCAATTATGCTGTTTTAATGTTAATATAATGTCAACGTCGGACGTTTCGGTCTAACAAAACCATCTTCAGGACATATTCATAAAATATAATTAACGTTATCAATTATTATCTTTGTCATGTTGAATTGATAGTATAAGGATTTTTGTTTGTTTTTTCCGTATATTTTTCTTCATACTGTCGGATCTATATCCATATATTTGCTTACACACACACACATATATATATATATATATATATATATATATATATATATATATATATATATATATATTAATTAAAGAAAAACAGTTGAATGGACCAACGGGCAACTTGTAATAATCTAAAACTCTTATCCAGATAAAACCTCGAACAACAACGACAATAGTGAAAAAAAAGAAAAAAACGCCTAATGGTTAAGTACAGTGCTGGAATCATAGATTTCCTAGACCAAACTAAAAACGCTTAACAACGTTAAATCTTATGGAAGTATGGCCCTAGAATTAATCCGAGTTTCACGTATACGCGATCTTCAGTCAACTTGATCACGTGATCGTGAAACTCGAGTCAAGACTAGGGTCAGACTTTTATATCATTTATGCTGTCAAAAACAAGAAAATGAACATAGGTATAAGAACACGTAGGGGACATTAAAAGATAAGGATCCCGATAACTCCTTCACCATTTTCCGGACCAATCTTAATTGTTTTAAGCAGAACTTTTCACTGCTATTTCAAGAAAGACATTTGGGTCACTAACATACTAAAGGAAGAATGCCGCATATCGAGAATATCTAGCATCGAAAAACATGAGAAAAAAAATTATTATTTTTAATAATATGCGGAAATCTCCACGCATTGCCTGATCAATGTTGCGAGACCGGAAACCAATGTAGCAAAATTATTGAAAATAAAGCCTAATATTTAAAAAAAAAATCATCTTTACAGCCAAAAACGTTTGCGGTTTCTTTCTTCTTTGTAATATATATATATATATATATATATATATATATATATATATATATATATATATATATCTTTTAAAAAGAAGAGAGAAACCGCAAACATTTTTGGTTGTAATGTGGATTTTTTAAAATATATATTATGTTTTATTTTCCATATTTTTTCTACACGAGTTTCTGGTCTCGTGAACTTATTTCCACATATTATTTAAAGGAATTAAATTTTCCTACGTTTTTCGATGTTAAACTTTCTCGATGTTACACATTCTCTTTTTTGTGTTAGTGACACAACTGTCTTCCTTGCACCATATATATATATATATATATATATATATATATATATATATATATGTATGTATATAAACAGTAATAATTATTTAAAAAATAATCGAAATTCCTCATTTGAAAGTTCGTTTAAAGAGAAGAATGTTTGTTAGCCAATTAAATCTTTCCGTAAGTGTTTGCATGTACGCAACATTTTAGTAAGTCTTGTAACAAACGCTTCCGTTTATTGCACAATAGAAATTATATTTTTCTCTCTTTATAGAATTTCGGCGTACATGACAATATGATATGGTATCGAATGCTAATCATCAGCATATATATAGCCAGGTACGATAAGAACGAATGGAGGAGAATTCTAACGTTCGCACCATTTAATTTAAAAGAGGCCTCAATACAGATTAGAGCAACATTATTTGTTTTAGTATATTAAACCAAAAACATGTAAAAATCGCTACACAATTGTTGTTGTCTTTCGATGCATATCCAACAGGCAATTTTAAATTACTAGCGAGAGAACGATTTATTTAGATTTAAAATCAAAATACAACCTCTTTTTACAAAAAAAAAAAAGAAAGAAAAAAAAAGGATTATAAGGCTTGTGGCTTTATTCTGGTCAACCAATCAAATATGATGTACGTTAAATTTAAACTAAGCGAAGAAGCAAAAATTAAAAAAAATTTTTTTTTTATAAATGGGCCATGACCGGTAGATTGGCAGCTAACGGCAGCCTGACATAAACTAAAGCTGATACATATGGTTACATAAATTATACCAACCAGACAATGCAGTTTCCTATGCAGTTTCCTATGCAGTTTCCTATGCAGTTTCCTATGAAATAAAAATGGGGTGGAGATGTAATTTAACAAAATGCGAAACAAGTTATATGCTTTGTGAATTTCCTACAAAAAATTTTTTGTAGTTGATAAATAAATAGCTTCTTTAAGAAACTAGTAAATAATTCAAATATATTGAATTATTTGGTAAATTAATATGCAACTGTTAAATAAAGATCCTTCATATAAGATGTTAAGAACACTAACCAATCAATGTAAAATGTCAAAATAGCCTCAAAATACAAATAGTTCGGTACAAGATGTTACTAATACTACCAAGAAATTAATACAAAATTTCCAAATTTGAATTAAACTGAACTTTTATATCGAGCACTATTTTTTTAAAATAATAACAAAAATACTAAAGAACTTTGGATTATTTACCTAACGAGTTCTTTCCTATTTTCTATATATTTTCACTCAAACACACACACACACACACACACACACACATATATATATATATATATATATATATATATATATATATATATATATATATATATATATATATATACGAGAGTAAAAGGGAAAAAAACGATCGTTTAGGTTATTTTCCGGGAGATAACGTTTTTAAGGCGAGCAGCGTTTGTAATTATAGTGCTCGACATCGCCAGATCAATATAATAATTATAATAATAATAATACTAATACTAATAATACTACTACTAATAATAATACTAAATGAAATTAAATGTTCATATATCTTCTCTGTAATCTTAATTTACTTGCATTCTACAGCAGTACATTCAAATCAGTACAGTGGTTGTAATTTCCACGAAATTCAGTGTAGCGGCAACATTCGATAATTTAATTATATATATGTATATATAGATATGTGCGCGCGTGTGCGCGTGTGTGTGTGTGCATGTATATATAATACACTAAATGGTCCTTTTTTACCGGGTGTCTCAGAAAGAAAAAAAAATTATAAAATTGTATTGCCTGTGTTTTTATCTGAATATAGTTTATTTATTTATGCATATTTTACTTCTATAAATAGACATAGTAGCACAGATGCTTACGTGCATGTGCACTTTAAGTGCATATATATATATATGTGTGTGTGTGTATTTGTGTGTGTGTGTGTGTAAACGTTATATTTAGTTGGTACAAGTACTTGAGTAAAATCTAAAAAGGAAAAAGAAAAAAAAAACATTAAAATTAGTATCAGCTGGCCTCGATATGGAGAAGTCTGAATAAAAAAAAAGAAAACCCCTTCCCGACAGAAAACGGAACTGAATGCCATTTTCTCACATGGGAAAACATGACGACTTTTAAGGCAAATTTGCCTTACGATTAAGGCCACGGGAATACAACATGAATGCCGACAGTCACATTTTCTTTGATAAAGGTATCGTCATCTCTAAGCTGGTAGACATTAAAATAACAGGAATTTTCAACACAAGAAATAATTTCGAATAAAAAATCCGTTAATTGATTACATGTGAATTATATATATATATATATATATATATATATATATATATATATATATATATATATATATATATAATTCAGATGACAAAAAGCTTTCCTCTTGCCTTCATATATATATATATATATAAAAGTGAACATAGATGTCAACACTTAGAGGCGACAGTCTGTTTCATGCTATATGCAATCGTCAGACCATTTGATTGTTGGCCTGATGATTGCATCTATCATGAAACAGACTATCGCCTCTAAGTGTTGACTTCTATGTTCACTTTTGGATTTACACACGTTCTATCTCTGATATTGAGCCCTTTATCCTATAAATATAGCACATCGTAAGATTATATTTCTTCATATATATATATATATATATATGTGTGTGTGTGTGTGTGTGTGTGTGTGTAAAGGCAAGAGGAAAGTTTTTCCTCCTCTGAACTTATCAACGCATTTATCTTGATAAAGTCTCTCAGAGGACTAAAACGTGTCGGTCAGGATAAGTTTTCGTTTTGTCTTTATTCAGATTGGCCTTTTACAGATATCAGTCAGTTATCTGCCATCCGTGATACACGCTTAGACAATCATGTATCATGACTGACGAGGCCGATTTTTCCCGCAGTTGGTTGCCATTTCTTTCTGCTGTAGACCAGTTGCCATCCAACTCTATAGAACTCGATCTGTCCTGCTATTTACACATAGCTAGTTGTGGGGGTGGGGGAGAAGAAGAGGATTCATATCTATCCCAAGGATATTTAGCACGTAAGTGAGTGTAATGGATTTGATTAGATTTCGAATTCGGCTCTCCGATTCCTCAATCCGAGACGCAATCCATTACACCCCCCCAAACACACACACACACACACACGCACACACACATACATATATATATATATATATATATATATATATATATATATATATATATATATATATATATATATATATATAATTCTGTATTTGGGCATCAATGCCTCTTTTATACAATCTTCATTAAAGACGACTGTCAAGGTACTGTGATTAAGCTTTTATTTATTTATTTATTTATTTTTATTCCATATTTCTTGTGTTCATGCAAGTGTTGTTTTCTTTTCTGGACGTAAAGTCCGTAAAAATTGTCCAAATGTTCTGCATATCTAGGCGATTTCGGCTTTTCTTTAAGCCATTATAGAGAATGAATTCTATTTTTTAACGGAATGTATCGATTATTTATCTAGAGTTATAGGATGATTTCTATTTTTAACTGAATGTGTGGCTTCCTTATGTATGTATCTAGAATCACAGGAGTTTTTTTGATTTTCTTTTGTTTTTGCAAACATGATCAGCACCCCGTGAGTGTGCCTATAATTGATATTAATACATGTTTGGCTTTTGCTTTTTTATTAATAGGGGTTCCATTATTTTGAATATATTTCTTACGTGCGAATGAGGCTACTATATTTACATTTTCTACTTGTATGTTGCGGATGGAGTTTGGTAGATTGATCCTAAATATAAACACTACTGTCGTAATTTATCCTAAATATAAACACTAATGGTAATTTATCTCTTGAAAATATATTTCAATAGTGATAAAGCTATTTCTGTAAACAACAGCCAACTGCGTGAATGTAAAGCTCTTCAGTGAAAATAATGTAGCACTTTGCTGATTGGCATTTGTTTACATTCGTAAAAGCAATACACTAGATTTAAGATAGATCAGTGTATGGAAGCTCTCACTGACACCAAATCAGTTGGGTTTCGAGCCTGGCTTGGGGCATTGGATGTCTAGTCGCACTGACGATTCGCTCAGAATGCATCGGATCAGAGAGTGGTGTCTCCTTTAAAAGATAACGCTAGTTTGAAACATTGCAGGCGAGCAATAGGGGGTTTTCTCGATAGTGCAGACTGGTAGACGTAATAAACACTGTTTATTCACACCCCACCCACAAAAAAATTAGATACAGGTATCCAATAAAAAAAATCATATATATATATTATTGGAACTATTGTCGCCATATTTATCACAACGTTTCGGCCGTTGTACGCTCTGGCCTTCTTCAGGTGGTTGGAATGTCGAACTGAACCCTTTATTTTGCTCATTGGGGTAGATTGTTCTAGTTCCACGAGCCATGTTTGATAGATGTCAGCTATCAGTTATCTCCTGTTAAAGATCCCTCTGAAAGTTCTCCACTGCCTTAACCGGGTATTGAACTCACACTCTTTCGGTCATGCCACTGGATTTAACAACGCCTTTATCCACTGTGCCATGTGCCCTTGAGTACGTCTGGGAATGAATTTCAGGGTATTATAAACCTAATGTCTTCAGCAATCATTTTTACCAGCGCACATATTGCAATTTTGCTGTTATCATTTCATGTTTTTACCAGAGCTCATATTGCAACTTTGTTGTTATCATTGCTTTTCTCTGGCACTCCTTATTACTGGTTCCCATATTGTATTTATTTCTATGCTTGGTCGGCTCAGGAGATTTTTGTGGCCTAGCATATGTGCTGATTCCTTAAGTTTACGAATTTTCCAATGATGTTCCCTGTCTATGATATCAACATGATCACACAGAGAGCAGTGATCACTCTTCTCTCTCCATATGTGGTCAGCCACGCCTGATTTTTCTACTTCCCCTTACGGCCTTCTGGTGTTCTTGAAGCCTTACCTTGAGGCCTGTCTCTCTTTTATATTCCTTTCCGGAGAAGGCCGGAGCGTACAAAGGCCGAAACGTTGTGATAAATATGGCGACAAAGATGAGGACAATAGTCCGAATAATGTAAATAATGTACATAATACCTCATCTCAGAAATATAGACACACGCACACACATATATATATATATATATATATATATATATATATATATATATATATATATAGGGGCAGCAGATCATTGTTCAAATATATATTGTTAAATATAACAGACAACGAACATCTACTATGTTTTATCAGGAGCCTTTCTACCGTCGTATAATTGCTTTAGTTTCAAGAGAAAAAAAAAACAAACAAAAAAAAACTGTCCAACAGTTGGATATTTCTTTATCATATTGGTCGTCGATCTAAGCTTTCGGCTCACATGAGTCATCATCGGTTTGGTTATATGAACATTACAAGAAGATGCTCAGTGTCACCTCTCTAATCTCAGTTCCATTAAAAAACATTTCTTAGAAAAAACATAGCTTTGTACATAATATTAGACAGATGTTAGTTGAAAACACAACAATACATACACGTGCACACAATAAAAAAAATTCAATGTATTAGTGGTCATCTATATTAAAACAAAAAAAACCACACTCACAAAAACTACATTTCAAACCAGTCACAGCATATTATATTCTATTTAAACACATGGTTCTGTTTACGACCTGCGTCTGCTATTCTGCGATAGTTATCGTTATATAGAAAACTTCTATGTAAATATAATAGTATGTGATCTTATATGGTGAACATCTCTGTTGTAATGTCCATATAACCACTCTGAAGATGGCTCACGTGAGCCGAAAGCTTAGATCGACGATCAATATAACAAAGAAATATCGAAATGTTGGACAGTTTTGTCTTTTATTTCTCTTGAAACTAAAGCCATTATACGACTTTTGGAAAGGCTCATGATAAGACATAATAGACATTCGTGGTCTATTACATTTCCCAATATATTAGGTTGCTTCAAAAATAATGGCGTTTTTTGACGTATTTTTAACGCCAAAAAACGCCATTATTTTTACACCAACCTAATATATATATATATATATATATATATATATATATATATATATATATATATATATGGGGGGAATCGGATCAATTATGAATTGGAAAATGACAATTATGAGATAACAACGTTAACAAACTAACATATTTAACTTAAATTTTAATTTTAAATTTATTGAAAGATGTTAGATTGATAAACATTTTCTCCAACATCTGCCTATATTCCTGAGATCAGTTATTCTAACAATTTACACTATTTACATTGTTCGGACTGTTGTCATCATCTTTGTTGACTTATTCACGGCGTTTCGGCCTTCTTCAGGTAATTGGAAATTCGAACTGAACCAATTATTTAATACAACGGGGTGGATTGTTCTAGTTCCACGTGCCACGCCTCTTTCGGACGTCTCACTTATTTCCAGTTACATAAGCCATTATCAAAAATGTCAATTACAACATATTAAAAAAATATACGGACAAGACAGTGATGATAGTCTGTCATTGTTTACATAGATGATTTCTAAGCAACGATAAGCACGTGCATATAAGACGCTAGAAGCGAAAATCGCGCCGCATCTCATTACGTCAGACATGACCACACGAGAGTGAATTGAGAAGTATGAAGTATGGTAAGCCGTTGGTATAAACCAATGGCTTCTGTTACCAATTATAGACATTTAAGAATATTTGTAGTATTAAGGCATCTCTACAAATATTCTTGATAATGGCTTATGTAAGCCGAAAGCTTAGATTGTATTAAAATATGGATCATTATTGTGAATTACTTTCTTCGTTCAGCGATAGTGTTATTAAACTTATCCGATGTTACGAAAAAATTTTACATAAAATAAATAGACAACTTTTGTCTACAATATTTAATGAAACGTGTATCAATATATATATATATATATATATATTTATATATATATATATATATATATATATATATGTACGTATGAATGTAGGATACCTCGTTGGGTGGTGCTCTTTAAAGCCAAGGAAAGGCAAACATTATCTCTTACTCTTTTTCTCCTCTTTCATCGAGATATTATCGAACGTAGAGAAAGAACGCTTGCTGATGGGGCGCGTTCGTTTCCTTGGTCCTCTGTTGGCTGAACTCTCGTATACACGCACATACAAAAACCTGTATCTCAGTCTTGTTTCATACACACACACACACACACACACACACACAGACACACACACACACACATACACACACACACACGCACACACACAAGCACCTTCTTATAGATAGTTTTAATGCCTTTTACTTTGATTTCAATTGTGTATACATGTAATTCATTTTCTTATAAACATGCATTAATTGTCGTTCATTTGAAATTCCATGCCTTTTTTAGTTATTTTCATTTGGACTCAGGTGTGTCCCTCAATATTTTTTACAGGACAAATATTACTATAAAATATTTACAAATTTCATATTAGAAGTCCTGATTCCCGCAGTAATATATATATATATATATATATATATATATATATATATATATATATATATATATATATATATATATATATATATATATATATGTGTATGTATATGTATATATATATATTACAATATATACAATTATGTATATATATATTACAAATTACCAGATTTAAAAATATGGTTTCATCGCTACACAGGAATTAACATGTTTCAAAAACAGAAACCAAAAACTTCAAATTCAATTATATTAAATTAAGAGCATTAGTTTTGTTTCATCTTCAAGCGAATTTTGGAAATTCCAAAAGATTCCAAAATTCGCTTGAAACAGAACCAATGCTTTTAATTTAATATAACTGAATTTGAAGTTTTTGGGATTCTGTTTTTGAAACATGGTAATTCCTGTGTAGCGAAGAAACCATATTTTTAAATCAGTTAATTTATAATATTTATGCTATGTAAATTTACATTGAGCACTGTTTTGTAAAAATAAAAATATTAATAAGAACACCGGATTATATATCTTACTGTTCTTTCTTTTTTCACTATAATACATACATACATACATACATACATAATATTATATATATATATATATATATATATATATATATATATATATATATATATATAATTATGAATGTTTGCATGTGTGTGGATAATAGAGAGGCAGACAGATGATGAGAAATTTTTGGGTAATCTAGTTTATATCAATAATTTACCAACTATCTTCAAACAATGGATCCAAGTTTTCTACACCGTGTCTATGATCCGGTTTGTGCTTTAATATACGGAGTTGTGCAAATGTAGGTATACAGTAAAGAAAAACGAAACATGGACAGGAAATAATGTATTGCATTGCTTATACAAACATATCAATGCTAAAGATATCAATATCGCAAATATTCAAACTTGTCTGCCCTTGTCACCTCTTTACCTGGAAAGTATTTATTATTATTATTATTATTAAAAAGAAAAAAAATTATATAAAATGTATTATTAGGTTGCTGCAAAAATAATGACGTAATAATGTCGTTTTTTGACGTTAAAAATACGTCAAAAAACGACATTATTACGTCATTATTTTTTGCACCAACCTAATATAATAAAAATATTAAAATGATTTTAATGAATTCTCGTATTAAATGAATCGTAGAACCACTGTCATATTCCTATTGATATCTGTAAAATACTTACTGTATATCTACTTTCGCACGATCTTATAAAACCTAACCATGTGGGATATTATATTTATTTCTTAATTATTTTATTATTATTGCATAAAAACAAGAATGCCAGACTAATGCTAAAAAAGAAACTATGGGTAAATACAAATATAAAATAAAATGAGGAAGACGTCTTAACCAAATCGACACCAGACAATTGTTTCGCCGGGAGCGAAGTTGTATTGTATTGTGTATTCGCGCTGATATGGTTGAAATGCAAGAGGCTGCTATAAAAATTATCACTAATTTTTAGCTTCTTTGAGATTGTATTAGCATTGATGGCATTAGTAGTCTATTTATGTCTAAGCAAAGTTTATTAAAGGAAATAAAAACCAAAGACCTTTCTTCGAGAAATGAATAAATTTGGAAATTCGAATAATGGACTCGCTGATCGCAATGTGAACGTACGTTATAAAGTTTTAGCTCATCAAGTTGAAATCGAAGCAGGTAGCCTACGCCACCGCGATAAGGATCTATCTATCTATTAGGTTGGTGCAAAAATAATGTCGGTTTTTAACGTTAGAAACCGACATTATTTTTGCACCAACCTAATATCTCTCTGTGTATATATATATATATATATATATATATATATATATATATATATATATATATATATATATATATATATATATATATCCAGGTATTCGTTTTCGCTGAGTTTGACTTTAATGCAGGTCGTATTCGATTGGTTCATCAGGGTAAAGCCCTGAAGCCTTACATTTTTATTTTTTTTTAAATGAAAATTTAGGTTTTGAAACAAAATTAATCGTTCACTCACCAGTAATTGACAATCGTCAGAGCAGACGCATTGTTATTCACCGAAGTTAAGCAATGTTGAGCCTGGCTAGTACTTAGATGTGTGACTCCATGTGAATAGCAGGTGTTGTATGCTTGTATGTTCAGCTGTTATAATATATAATAGCTTGAAGTCGTTAATCGGAGAGCCGAGTTCCAATTCTCGTTGGGTTCGTTATAGTCACTTACGCGCAAATACCCTTGAATCCACCACTTCTCCACTATATATATATATATATATATATATATATATATATATATATATATATATATATATCTGTTGGTCTCTCCTGGGATTCATGATAGACATTTGGGTCACTAATACAAAAAAAGAGAATGTCTCATATCAAGAATATTTAACATCGAAAAACATAAGAAAAAATTAATTAATTTTAATAATATACGGAAATCTTGACGCTTTGCATAATATTTAAAAAATATCCACATTACAACAAAAACATTTGATGTTCTCTCTTCTTTTTGATATATATATATATATATATATATATATATATATATATATATATATATATATATATATATATATATATATATATAAATCGTTATATATATACATACATATATATATATATATCTTTATATATATATGTAAATCTTTATATATATATATATATATATATATATATATATATATATATATATATATATATATATACATATTAAAGGAAAACAGACCACTTTAATTATAATAATTTATTTCACCAGAGCCCTTTTAAAGGACGCCGGATCATCAGATAGCACTTCCAAAAATGAAATGGAACGAAAAATGAAATTAAGATTGATGGGTAGTGTGAGTTTTTGTAATTTGACAGAGAGTGTAAAAGGGGTAGTTAAAGAGACATGGTAGGATATAGGGAGGGATTAATTTCATATCTCTCTCAATCATACTTAGTATTGGGGGAGGCGGAGTGATGGGAATGAAAGTTTTATTAAGAACGCAAATAAGTGCATGCAGACATGGAAATTCGTAGCCCGCACTCGCGAGCAGGGTCAGCCTTTCACTTGCTTGATACTTTGAGCATTATGAAATTTGATTCCTTTCTATAAAAAAAATAAATTCTGATAGAAAAATTAATAATTATACAGGATTATTATTTATTAATGACTAATGTTTCTGTGTCGTCAAGAATGACGACAGTTGTTATTAGGTTGGTGCAAAAATAATGTCGTTTATATATATATATATATCAGTCTGTTCTTATCTATCTATCTATCTATCTTATCTATCTATCACAGTCTGTTACTATGAAGAAAAATATACGGAAAAAACAAACAAAATCCTTATATGCAATTATGCTGTTTTAATGTTAATATAATGTCAACGTCGGACGTTTCGGTCTAATAAACCATCCTCAGGACATATTCATAAAATATAATTAACATTATCAATTCAACATGACAACATAATGTTAATTATATTTTATGAATATCTCCTGAAGATGGTTTATTAGACCGAAACGTCCGACGTTGACATTATATCAACATTAAAACAGCATAATTGCATATAAGGATTTTTTTTTCCGTATATTTTTCTTCATACTGTCGGATCTATATCCATATATTTGCTTACATATATATATATATATTAATTAAAGAAAAACAGTTGGATGGACCAACGGGCAACTTGTAATAATCTAAAACTCTTATCCAGATAAAACCTCGAACAACAACGACAATAGTGAAAAAAAAAGAAAAAAACGCCTAATGGTAAAGTACAGTGCTGGAATCATAGATTTCCTAGACCAAACTAAAAACGCTTAACAACGTTAAATCTTATGAAATTATGGTCCTAGAATTAATCCGAGTCTCACGTATACGCGATCTTCAGTCAACTTGATCACGTGATCGTGAAACTCGCAGGGTCAGACTTTTATACGATTTATGCTGTCAAAAACAAGAAAATGGACATAGATATAAGAACACTTAGGGGACATTAAAAGATAAGGATAAGGATTTTGTTTGTTTTTTCCGTATATTTTTCTTCATACTGTCGGATCTATATCCATATATTTGCTTACATATGTTACTATGTGAGAAAACGACATTATTTTTGCACCAGCCTAATAGAATTTTTTAAGTCGGATGCAAAACGTCCACAAAAGTCTGGAAAGAATGTATTGAGATTTAATAAAACAGAGATAAAGAATCCACAATTAAAAGAGACGCTAATCAACCGTTTAATTAATCCGTTCCATTTATATTATTTAGACGATATCAATAGTATCAGTGATTCATTGATTACTCTTGGAATTATACAAATCGACTTTTGTTCAATATATTTTCATGTAATATTTTTATGTTTAATATAACGGTGAAATGGAAATAATTCTGGAAAGAAAAAGATTAGTGTTGTAGCAAACCTACGGACGATAATGAGTATGTCCCCATTCACATAAATACAGTAGTAAATACTGTATGTTGGTCTGCAGTCGGAGATTCCTCTTCAGCAGTGGTGGTGAAACTCTCTGCCTCCGAGCAGAGAGGATCCCCAGACGAGGCTATGTCGAAGGGCAAGAGCTAACGGACCCCGTTTTATACTGGGTTTACGCGGAATTTTTGACCGAGCCTACAGGCTCGGAATCTCCACATTAAAATCGGCCTTGTGCCACATCTGACCGCGATGAGCGGTTGTTAGATATCCTGCAGTTAGAAATTCGTCTCCAACTGTGCTGGTTAAACTCTCTGCCTCTGAGCAGAAAGAATCCCTAGACGAGGCTATATCGAAGAGCAGAGTCTCGTCTGGTCTCGTCTCGGTAAACAGCTACCCCACCCCGATTTATACGAAGTCTACGGGGAATTTTTGTTCGAGACTACAAGCTCGGATACCCTACATTAAATTCGGCCTTGTGTCACAACTGACAGCGTGGGGATGTTGCTAGATATCCTGCAGTTAGAGATTCATTGTGGAATTCATTTGAATCACTTCTAGCAGTTGACCACTTCTATGCGCCGCTGGCGAATCTTATATGTGTTGTTCTTGTCCTAAGTATTATCGTTTATTACCAACCTTCGTGTGATTATTCTATTCAGTAACCATCCTTAGGTTACAACAATTAGCAACAGAACGACAAATATGGCGACAACAAAGCCTATTTCAAGACCAAGTTAAAGCAAGACGATCACCTAATGGACAAAGGTATCTGCGTGCTTCACGTAAAAGGCTTGAAGAAATAAGACTGTAATCTAAGAAACATAGCAACAAAGGTTAAATAAACGATTCAATTTGCTCGGGAACTAATTTTGTCTAAATACAGATAAATATTTTATTTAGATACATTATTAAAATAATTAAGAGGAGTAATCATTCATACATTTACGAACTTACGATTATTTATCTCTCTTCTTACTACAGCTGGGACAGGAAATATATAAATAAATAAACATTGATAATTATTATATGGTTTCATTTTATATCATCTTTGATGATTTAGTGTATGGCCCTAATCTATAGTTTATTTAGCTTAAAGCAGTGCTAGTGATGTTTCTCTTTTTCGTTTCTTATGTTCAGTTGGTTAAAATATTTATCAAGCAGGTCTACTGCGGAGAAGTTCAAATCTGAACCGGAAATATCTAATTCATGAGGTCTTGTCATTTTTAATCTTCACACATCCTTGCATCTGCAATAAATAACCCGAATATCAAGAGGAGGGAATGAGAGATTGGAGTGGGGACGAAATGTATAGAAGAATCGGCGTCGTCGGCGTGGCAAGAATGAACAAAAAAAAATGTTATACAGAGAGATGATTTTGTGAGTGAGAAGGTAACATAACGGAAATAGGTAAAGGTTGTTTCAGTCGTTTACAGAGCACTGGGAACTGTTTCAAAGAGACTGGGAACTGTTTCAAAGAGACTGGGAAAAAGAATGAGGGAAACTGGATGTCAGCGGCAGAGTTGGAAGAAATCCAAACAACTGAGATTTTAGAAGGTAGGTAAGATAGTGAGTAAAGTGCTGATGTACTGAAGAGGCTTTCTCCGGTGAAAATACCCAGATACTAAGAGCGAGATATCTCAAAAATTGCAATATGCTACTACTACTGCTGCTACTACTACTACTACTACTACTACTACTAATAATAATAATAATAAAGAAAAGGCTTTTTATGGTCAATATTCGGACCGTACCAAACGAGCTGATGTAGACAAACCCCGTACCCGTCAGTGGTTACCCCGAAATGCAGATTCTGTGATAAATATCAATATTTCTTATTATGTAAAAAGGCAATGTTAATTATTTGCGGCTATCTGTCTATATCTCTGAGATGAGGTATTATGATTACTTACATTATTTACCTTACTCTGATTGTTATCCTCATCTCCATTGCCATATTCACAACAGTTCAACCGTTGTACGCTCCGGCTTTTTTCAAGTGACTGGAATTTCGAAGTGAACCCTTTATTTCGTCCACTGGGGTAGATTGTTCTAGTTCCGCATGCCATGCCTCTTCCGGATCTCTTAGTTATTTCCCTTTAACTCAACACTCCAAGTTTTTTGTTTCACCACTGCTGTGGCCGTAAGGACACGTGATCCAGTGGATAAAAACGTTGGTTAGATCCAGTGACTAGACCCAAAAAGTTGTAAGTTCAGTATACGTCAATAATAATAATATCTAAAAATTATCAAGTGTACATACTAAAATACTGCGTTAACTCGAAATGCAGGTTCTATGATAAATATCCAGAAACAATTGACCATCTTGCATCAGGTTGCACGATGTTAGCATCAACTGAATATAAAACCCGGCATGACAGAGTGGGCCAATATCTGCACTGGAAAATATGCAACTTTTACGGAAAGGAAACTGAAAGAAACTGGTATGAAAATCACCCCAACCCGCTTCCAAAGATAGGACCTGTAAAAAGTTTATGAGAATTTACAATACACACAGTCGGAACAATAAAAAGATAATCACCCATATATCATGATCAAAGACCACAAAAACAGAACGTGCTTTCTTACTGACATGGCAGTCCCAGCAAATTGCAATATATCATTGAAGATCTTCAAAAAAACTATCAAAATTCAAGGAAGTGGAAATCTATCAAATGTATCGCAAGAGGCCAGCTATAATTTCAGTTGTAGTTTGTGCCCTCGGGTTGATGGGAAAGTTTTCGATAGACTCACTGAAGGGATTCAAGGTAGCCCATGCCTTAAGGAAATACAGAATATTGTAATCAAAGACCACAAAAACAAAATATGCTTTCTTATTGTCATGGCAGTACCTGCAGATTGTAATGTATCTTTGAAGACTTTAAAAAAAAAACTATCAAAATTCAAGGATCTTGAAGTGGGAATCTCGAAAATGTAGCACATGGGAACATCCATAATTACAGTAGTATACGGAGCTCTCGGATTGACTGAAAAAGTTTCCGATAGACTAATTGAAAGGAATCTTGGTTGGCCCTTGCCTTAAAAACATACAAAAAACTGCACACACAAGTACAGCTCACAGATTACGAAGAGCATTAGCTATGTAAAATGTGTGTAATGTTAGTTAATATTTTTTTTTATTTATTTATGAATGTCATGAAGCAATTTTTGGACCTTAGGTCTCTGGTTAGGACCCGGAAGGAAAAGTTTATACAACAGAAATCATAGGAAATAATAATAATAATAATAATAATAATAATAATAATAATAATAATAATAATGTAGTTGGAGCCCTAGGACTGGTTGGAAAAGATTGCAGTAGACTAATTGAAGGGATTCTTGGAAGTCCATGCCTCAAGGAGATACAAAAAATTGTTCTGATAAGTACAGGGCTTTATTTATGTAATTTTTTTTTTTTTTTTTTTTTTGTCAGTGGAAAGTGTCATGATGCCATTTCTAACCTTAGGTCCCTGGGCGGGAAAGAAATGTGTAAACGCCAGAAATCAAAGAAAATAATAATAATAATAATAATAATAATAATAATAATAATAATAATAGAAATTTCGAAAATGTGGCATATGGGAACATTTGTAGTTGGAGCCCTAGGACTGGTTGGAAAAGATTGAAGGAGATTAATTGAAGGGATTACTGGAAGTCCATGCCTCAAGGAGATACAAAAAATTGTTCTGACAAGTACTCCCACACTTTCCGAAGGGCTTTATCTATGTAGTTTTTTTTTTTTTTTTTGTCACTAGAAAGTGTCATGATGCCATTTCTAACCTTAAGTCCCTGGGCGGGACCCGGAAAGAAATATGTAAACGCCAGAAATCAAAGGAAATAAAAATGATAATAATAATAATCTCATTTGAACTAACTCTAAAATCTACAACAATCTGATTGAAAAAATACCTCACAAAAATCAATGACCCTCTCCTACAAATAGTAAAACGCCAAATCCACTCCATCATCAAAGAAGCTGAACTCTTCAAGAAAGAACTTAATATACATGAAACACTCTCAACACAAAACGAAGCGAATACTATCTACACCAAGGAGGAAAAAAGACAGCAAAACAACTTGGCCAAATGAAGTTGCCAAAAAAAGACAAGAAAACTGTGAGGACAAGGCGTTGTATGGTGAATACCTAAGAAGAACGAAAGAAGCAGATGTGGACCAACAGAAAACACATCAGTGGCTGAGGAGCACTAGGTTGAAAGCTGAGAGAGAAGGCCTAATTATTGCATCCCAGGACCAAAACTTCGCAACCAGATCCTATCACTGTCACATAATCAAGGACAGAAATAACCCGAAATGCAGGGTGTGTGGAAAATATGATGAGAATGACTATATTATCGCAGGATGTCTGGAACTACCAAAAATAAATATACCCACTGACATAACAATGTAGCGACATATGGGCACTAGAAAATATGTAAGAAGCACAAAATAGAAACCACTGAGACATTTAGAGAAAATAAAGATGTAAATATCCTCTGGGATATGCCAATTCAAACTGATAGGGAAATAAAAGCCAACATATCATAAAAGACAAGAAATTCAGGGAAGTGTATGCTTATTGACAGAACAGTACCATGTGAGAGAAACACCTCAATGAAAATTACCGAGAAATTGTTCAAATACAAGGACCTGGATGTCAAGATTAAAAGGATGTGGGGAATGAAGGTTGAGACTGTACCAATAGTAATCGGAGGTCTTGGCCTCTTAAGAAAAGGAATGGACAATTTTACTAACAGTGTCCCAAGTGACATCAACATACAAGTTGCACAAAAGCTCGCCCGACTAGGAACATGACATATACTAAGAAAAATGCTATCAATTAAATGGCAATTTTCCTATAGTGCCTAAGGACCATAGTTTCGATCCGGCTGTACAGGATACAATGCAGAAAAAATAACATACACAAATAATAATAATAATAATAATAATAATAATAATAATAATAATAAGAAGAAGAAGAAGAAGAAGAAGAAGAAGAAGAAGAGGATGAAAGAGAGGAAGAAGAAGAACCACGCAGACATCAACCACATCACTGGCAACCGCTGTTTACAAGAGATAAAAAAATCACATTATGTGTAATTGCTCATCGATTCATTATTACAACGAAAATATAAACACTGTCCATGTTTAAGTATCACATAACATCGGAATTTGTACAAACAGAATGCATATGCTGGGCAATAACTCTTTAAGGGATCTCACTAAGTAGAAAGCGGATAATAATAATAATAATAATAATAATAATAATAATAATAACAATAATAATAAAAATGAATAAATAAATAAATACAACATGCACTTGGGGGCAACTCTTACTACACAACGCAAAGACGAAATAATAATAATAGGCCTCACGCGACTCTTGCTGTCTATTACCACTGACCTGACTTTTATTTTCACTAATATAATTATAAAACAAATGCAGACGAAAAATAATTTTTTAATAATAATAATAATAATAATAATAATAGAAATCTCGAAAATGTGGCATATGGGAACATTAACAATCCCTGTTGTAGTTGGAGCCCAAGGATTGGTTGGAAATGATTGCAATAGACTAATTGAAGGGATTCCTGGAAGTCCATGCCTCAAGGAGATACAAAAAATTGTTCTGACAAGTACAGCCCACACTTTACGAAGGGCTTTATCTATGTAATTTTTATTTTATTTATTTATTTATTTTTTTTTGCCAGTGGAAAGTGTCATGATGCCATTTCTAACCTTAGGTCCCTGGGCGGGAAAGAAATGTGCAAACGCCAGAAATCAAAGAAAATAATAATAATAATAATAATAATAATAATAATAATAAGAAGAAGAAGAAGAAGAAGAAGAAGAAGAAGAAGAAGAAGAAGAAGAAGAGGAAAAAGAAATCGAAAAGAGGAAATATAGAGACAAGAATATTAGCAAAATCCCTGGAAGTCACTCTTTACAAGAAGTCAAACAAATCACATTTATACAGGAGAGTCTTAACGTAGACAAAATATACAAATTGTGCATATTTAACCTCAGAATTTGTACAACCAAGATGCATGTATAGCACCTTACCACACATATCGAGGTAATGGACCGACAAGGGATTATACTGAACAGAAATAGAAGCAGCTAATAATAATAATAATAATAATAATAATAATAATAATAGTTGCAGTTATCTAATAGGATTTAGCGGGAACAATGTGTATTATTTTGGACCAGTAACTCGTATTTTCCTTGCGTGTTGAAAGCAATTTTCAGGCCAAGTGTAAATATGAAATTGGATTAAATGATGGAAAAGTTAGTGTTAGTAATGATTTGGAATGAGTAGAAACAAGAAAGCAAATTCCTGGCAAAACGCGATCAGAATAGAGCGGCTGGTGGTAAAATGATGGGTCGATCCATCCAGTGTGCAATTCTGCCGACACATGAGTCTAAAAACAACGCCGCCTGTCTGTCTCTCTGTCTATCGATCTATCCAACACCCACTCAACAATTTTCAACGTCTATCTATCTATCTATCTATCTATCTAAATAAGTGCGTATATATATATGTAAAAGAATATACCGGTATCTCTTCTCCACTTACTCACCACCTCATCCTTTCCCTTTCCCTTTCTCGCTCTCTCTCTCTCTCTCTCTCTCTCTCTATATATATATATATATATATATATATATATATATATATATATATATATGCGTATATCTATCTATCTATCTATCTATCTATATATATATATATATATATATATATATATATATATATATATATATATAAGGTTGGTGCAAAAATAATTTCGTTTTCTCACATAGTAACATATGTTAGAAAACGAAATTATTTTTGCACCAACCTAATATATATATATATATATATATATATATATGTATATATATATATATATATACACATCGCTCTGTCAATCTATCTATCTATCTATCTATCTCAATAAGCGCATTTATATCTGACCTTGTTTCGCTCTCTCCCTTTCCCTTTCTCTGCATATATATATATATATATATATATATATATATATATAATATATATATATATATATATATATATATATATATATATATATATATATATGTATTTGGATGGTGCAAAAAAATAAGGTAATAATGTCTTTTTTTTACGTATTTTTTAACGTCAAAAAACGACATTATTACGTCATTATTTTTGCACCAACCTAATATATATATATATATATGGAGAGAAAAAGAGAGCAAGAGATATCCTTCTCCCAACTTTCTCATTATTTATTTCTCGCTCGCTCTCGCTCTCTCTCTCTCTCTCTCTCTATATATATATATATATATATATATATATATATATATATATACATGAGCATATTTCGCTCCCTCTGCATATATATATATATATATATATATATATATATATAGAGAGAGAGAGAGAGAGAGAGAGAGAGAGATCGTTCTCCCAACTTTTTCATTATCTATTTATCTCTCTCTCATTATCTCTCTCTGTTTGCATATCCTTATAATCTATTTATCTATCTATCTATCTATCTATCTATCTATATATACATATATATATATATATATATATATATATATATATATATATATATATATGTGTTTGAATCTATCTCTCTATCGATCTGTTTGAATCTCTATAATCTCGATCTATCTATCTATCTATCTATCTGTCTGAATCTCTTTATAATATCTCTCTCTCTATCTATCTGTTTGAATCTGTTTCTATCTATCTATCTATCTATCTATCTATCTGTTTGAATCTCTCTCTCTCTCTCTATCTATCTATCTATCTATCTATCCCTGTATATCCGACTGTCTGTTCGACGCTTTCCTGTTATTATAAGAGATAGCCATTTCACTTGCTTACTGTAGGTTTTCCTGAAATATCTGGGGCACGTCGATCAGGTTGTAGACATTAGGGTATACATTAAACGCAAAGATATTGCACTGCCTGTCAGATGGGTCCTCGTCTGGAAGACATTTACATATCCAGTGCTTTGTCTAGAGTGGTAAATTCTGTGCCAGGTAATCGATCGATCGATCTATCTATTTATCTATACCCACCTCTATAAATCCATGGACACACTGTGTAAAAAGAAATGCACTTTTTACATTAAGTTGAAAGCAAATAAATCCGTAGTACTTAATTGTTGCTGGTGCACAAAAAGTTTTAATAAATAAAATTAAGTAAGTTATCAAATTTTTAGCGTCGGATAAAATAAGGACTAATTATAAGCAGCATGAAGCACACACACACACACACATATATATATATATATATATATATATATATATACATAATAGATATATACAGACATACTACGATATATATATATATATATATATATATATATATATATATATATATATATATATATATATATACGTATGTGTAAAAATATATAGAAAATAGGAAAGAACTAGTTAGGTAAATAATCCGAAGTTCTTTGGTATTTTTGTTATTTTTAAAAAATAGTGCTCGATACAAAAGTAGAGGATAAAAAAAAAATTTCGCTTGAAAATGGAACAGAGCTTAACACTTTAATTCAATTTAGCGTTGGAATCATATATATATATATATATATATATATATATATATATATATATATATATATATATATATATATATATATATATATATATATATATATATGTGTGTGTCTTTAATAAATAAATTGTCGGATTTGTCCATTTCTTAATGTATGACGTCATTTGTTTATATACTGATATACTTATTCCTTCGTAGCTAAACTGGTATAGCACGGCAGGCTATATGATGGGTACGTGTAGAATACAGGTTCGATTCCTGTCGGAGGACGCATATTTTCGGACATTCAGACAGGTAAATGTTGTTAATTCTGTTCATTATAAACAGGCCATTTACTTACGTCTGGTTAGCAAGGATTATATATATATATATATATATATATATATATATATATATATATATATATATATATATATATAATAAAAAGGCTTAAACACTAATATTCCATGGTTATAATTTATTACATTGGAATCGTAATTGCGATCCAATTCATCAAACCTACAAATTCAAAATTTGAATTTATAGTACTGATGAATTGGATCGTGACTACGATTCCGATGTAATAAATTATAACCCTGGAATTTTTATTATATTTTTACTCTGTCCTGAACATTCCACCTGGATTCTATCCTCTTGGAATTTTTTTATATATATATGTATGTGTATGTATCTATCTATATATTATATATATTTTATATATATATATATATGTATATATATATGCGTGTGTATATTAACCACTAATAATTAGAATGACAAATTAAGCCCTCCTACGCACAATAAATTACTCAAGAACAACATAACCAAAATATACAAAAAGTCACCCAAAACAATAGAACACGATATCAATAAAGAAGCTAAAACAATCGCCCAAAAATTAGACCTAGATGACCGAATAAGTTGCATTAGCAAGGCACAAGCCTTTATCACACTAAAAGACCATAAAGAAAATTTCAAAACCAACCCTACATGTAGACAAAAGCGAACTAGGTAGAACTTCCTACAATTAGGCATAAAGAATTTTACCCATCCATAACAGAACTCATGTTAGATAAGACCATCAACTTAGCTCAGGAACTAATAATAATAAAACCAAGCGCAATCAACATCATTAAGCACTCCCGTAAATCATTACTATTCCACAATGAAGAAGCATGGATAAAGAAAGATGGGATCTTTGACACTACATTGGGAAGCTTTGACGGTTCCTCTAGCGAAATATGATGGGAAACTAGGTCCCACCCATTAAACTCTTGACTTTTCTAATGCAATACTTTCTTTTCCCGCACTTCTCGCCTGTGGAATTCACTTCCCTTACCTTGATCCCCTGATAACTACAGTCTTCAAAAATTTAAAAAAAGCATCCACTGGCATCATCTATCTTTTTGAACTCCGTTTAGCTTTTATCCTTTCCTCGGTCTTCCTACACTCATTCTTTTCTCACACCTTCACTCTCTGTAGCAGTGGAATTCCAACCTTGCTTGGAGTGAAATGATTAATATATATATATATATATATATATATACTTTTTTGAATATACGCTCTTTCAGCGCTAGAGGGCGTCGTCAGTGATGTTCTAGAAAAGGATCATTGGGCAGTTTCGGGTCTTTCAAACATCATACTGCCCTCACCAAATCGACCCCCCTTCAGAGCTGATCAGGCTCTGAAGCGCCCTCTAAAAAATGCTTGTTAACACAGACTTTTATAAATACCCCGTAGTCACACATTTGATTGGAGATTGACCAACAGCCAATCACAGCGAAGCAAATTCTTTATAAGCTGTTCACGGGTAATTTCGTTTTTTTTCCTCCTCTTTACTTCCCTCCTTGGTGGACACCCCCTCATCGGATACTTAGAAGGTAATTTTTTTTCTTTTTTTTCTTTTTTTTTTCTTCTCTTCCTCCTTCCTCTTCCACTTCCCTTCACGTTTCATTTCACCAGCAATAATTACTATATACAGAAATAAGAAAAATAGCCATTAAAATTAATAAATAGATTACGGCGAGTCAAGCCAAGAGTGCTTATATAGGTAAAAAAAAAAAAAAAAAAAAAAAAAAAAAAAAAAACCGTTTTAAACTTTACGACTACTAAGAATATATAAAATACATAAATTGCAGCGAATTAAAACCGAGAGATCTTAAAATATCTAAGAGATGTTAGACGAAAAAAAAAAAAAAAAAATGGCATAGGAATAAATAATTAATAAATTAGAGCGAGTTAACCCAAGAGGGCTTAAAAATATAATAAACGTTTAAAACACTTTAACGGATGAAAAAAACTAACTATAATGATTATAGTTAGTTTTTTGATTATAGTATAATCTCGTTTATGCGATTAAAAAGGAATAAATACAACGAATTAAGCCGAGGATGCTAATAAAAATCTTAATGAAACGTTTGAACCATGTTGACGAGTAAAAAACCCTAACCTATTTATTATAAAACGTTAGAAACGAAACGCGAAGAGGGGTTGGAAAAAAAAAAAAAAAAAAAAAAAACATCGGTGAGAAATTCGTGATCAAACAGGCTTTGCATACGGCCAAATAGTATCGGAAGAAGAAAAAGGAAACCGGAAAATAAAGTCAATAGAAAGTCAAAAAACACAGGGGATTCCTCATCAGTAATAAAGGACGAAAATGGTTGAACAGACTATCGAAGCTGGATTTCTTGGGAACGTAACGAAATTAAGCATTTATTCTAGATACTGGGGTAACGGGGAATAATGAATATTAAAAAAAGAAAAAAAAAAAATTTTTTTTTTTTTTAGTGAAAATAAATAATAAAAGAAATAAGAGAAAAATATGTATAGTGAGAAATAGCATGAGACGAAGACTTCTTTTCCTTTGAGGGTTCGTATGTATTATTTACAGTGGCTTTTAGCGAAACCATGAAAAAAAAAAAAAAAAAAAAAAATTATATATATATATATATATATATATATAAAAAGAATAAGTAAGTAAATAAATAAATTAAAATAGTAAAGTAAAAATACCAAAAAGAAACGACTGTTTTCGATTATCCTCAAACCGGTTACGGCGATTTTAAAAGTTATGACATAATTTTACACTATTTACAAAACATTTAATACACAATGATGTATTAAAAAAAAAAAAAAAAAAAAAAAAGACAACCATCTTTTTACATTAAATTTAGGATTTCCCCAGTTTGCTTGACCATACACTTGACCGTTTTAGCCATAGCCATTTGGCAGTTCTTTCTGCTGTTTCGGTGATGGTTAGAATGGCTTTTCGTTTTTTTGATCCCACAATCCCAATGTCTGTTAAGGCGCTGACTAATGATCTTGCCACAAAACCCCTTGTGCCTACTTCGATTGGTTTGCAGCATGCCTTCCATCCATTAATTCTACAACTTTCCAATAATTCATCATATTTCAGTTTTTTTCTTTCATTGGCCTCTTCAGCGTTATCCTCATAGCAGACTGTTAGCTCCCACATAATGACCTTCTTTAATTTATTCGAAAAAAGGACTAGGTCTGGACGCAATCGTGTTTTGAAAATGTGCTCGGGGAAGACTAGCCTTTTACCTAAATCGACTCTGAGTTCCCAGTCTGTTGCACATGATAAACAGTTGGGTGCGGTGATTTTCTTTAGGTTCGGTTTCGCTCCAGCTTTAATAAAATTTATAAAATTCATGTTTGAATTCGGTTTGTTTGTATGGATGGCTGTGCTAACGACCTCCGCAATTTCTTTTAATATTTGGTCATGGCGCCATCTGTACCGACCATCTGCTAGAGCTGTATTGCAGTTGCTAAGTATGTGTTTTAACGAACCAATTTGATCGCATAAGGGGCATAAAGGCGATTCTGTTCTGGTCCATAATTGCAGGTTAACGGGGCTTGGTAGGAGGTCATAGACAGATCGGATCAAAAAGTTTATGCCCAATTCATTACGCCATAGATCTGCCCATCCAACTTTCCGAGGTATCATCGTCTCCCACTTTGTCCATGAACCTTGTTGTTTGAACCCAATCATCATAGCCACTCTCAATTCCTCTTCCCCTGCCCGAATTTCGTCCAGTAAGAGATTATGCTTTTCTTTACCTACGGCTTTGTCAATTCTAACGGACGGGAAGAAACCCAGCCCTGCCCGACCTGTGGCGACAGTGCCCAACACCACTTTTTCGCGGAGACGCTCTTCTGCCACCTCCAACTCCTTTACGGCCTTCCATTTTCTCCCGGTGTAAACCTCGATATCTGCTCCTGCCACTTTTGGGTCCTTGGAGAACTTGTATTGTATTAATGTTCGCACCTTAGCAACTTTATATTCTTCTACGAGGCTTCTGAAGGGTAGTTGAAGAGCGTTGGAATTTCCGTAAAGGGCAGCGCTACTTAGACACTTTGGTAGCCCTAGCCATTTCCGTAAACGGGAGTTGATGTTTTTTTCTATTTGTTCTACGGTAGAGGTAGTAAACTCATAGATGGACAGTGGCCACAATATTTTGGGCAGAATGACATGTTGGTAAATCCAAGCCTTGTATCGTCCGGGTAAGCCAGACTTGTCTACTTTATCCAGCCAGGCTTTTAGGTTATCCTTTGTTTCCTGGATTGCAACAGAGTCCTTGAGGGTATTATCAAAGCGCTTACCCAGGTTCTTGATCGGGTTTTGCTTTATGGTCGGGATGTACTCGCCAGACAATTTAAAGCGATCCCTCTCTGAAGTTTTCCCTTTTTTTACCACTAATGACCTCGATTTGGCGGCGTTGAAACTCATTCTTGCCCATAAAATGAGTCCCTCCAAACCTTTTAATAACCACCTCGCACCAATCACAGACGAGGATGTTATAGTCATATCGTCCATGTATGACCTTATTGGCGGTTGACGTTGACCAGATCTTGTTAACGGGCCCCTGCATTCTGTTTCTGCCGCTTTTATTAACATATTCATGGCCAAGGAAAAGAGGGTAGCTGATATGGTGCAGCCTGTTATTATACCTTTTTCCAATGTATGCCATGCAGATGTTGTATTTCCTGTTGCCGTTCTCATTTTAAAATTGTTATAATAATCTACTATGGTCTCTATAATTTGGAGAGGAACGTGGTGGCGGTTTAACGATTCTTCTACCAATTTGTGTGGGATAGAGCCATAGGCATTCTTAAGATCCAGCCACAGAAAAGCCATTTCGCCCTTATTTGCTCTCACGTCTTTTAACAGCTGCGTGATAACACCGGTATGTTCTATACACCCCGGCATGCCTGGAACGCCTCCTTTTTGAACGGAGGTGTCGATATACTTATTCTTTAAGAGGAAATCTGTCAAACGTCGATTCATAATGGAGAAAAATATTTTCCCCTCGACGTTCAAAAGGGAGATGTACCTAAATTGATTTACTGTACTTGCTCCCTCCTCTTTAGGGATCCATATTCCTTCTGAACACCTCCATTGTACAGCTATCCTCCCTCTTCTCCAAACAATTTTTAACAACCTCCATAACATACGGAGCAGCAATGGGAAACGTTTATAAACCAAGTAAGGGACTCCGTTAGGTCCAGGGGCTGATCTCGATCTGGCTGTTTTTAAAATTGTTTGAACTTCTTTCAAAGTAGGTTCTTTTGAGTCAAACGGGTATAACGGCAAATTAGGCGTGATTAGAGAGGAGTTTTCTCCTAGCTGTATATGTTTATATGGGTCACTCAAAGTCATTTTAAGGAAGTTGTTTATTTCCTCTGGGGTAGATGTTAACCTTCCATTTCGTTTATCACCTAATAACTTCTTCGTGAAGCCGTATGGATTAGAGACGAAGGCTAAACGTTTGCGCGCCCTTTCCTTCCTTCTATTCCTGTGCCATTCTGCTCTCCGTAGAGATTTCATCTTGGAACGGATTATGTCACGTAGTTCTTGCAGAGGTCCCTTTTCTTCCGGTTTTGCCTTTTTATATTGCTTTCGGATAGCTCTTAATTCTGCTCTACATTGTTTGATTTTACTTTCCCTTCGATTTTCTGAAGCTTTTTCTTTCGTCTTCCTTTCCTCGTATCCGAAACGCTCTGAAGCGTAGCTAACTATGATTTTCGACATAGTACTTAAACGGGTATCCACCGAGCCTTTTGAAATTGTCTTTAGAATTTCGCTAATATCTAAATCGAAGTCGTGCCAAGCTTTTTTGTCTACGGCCACAGGCCATTTGATCTTTTTTTGAAATGACTCAGATGGTAATTCTGGAGATACTTGTGCCTCTGCTAGGAAGAACTGGGCTCTGTGGTGAGCTTCCCGGCCCTGCATTTCCTGCGACTCATCAGGAGAATTACCTGTGCGCTGCAGATGGCTAGTTTCCAATTGGCATTTCATTTTGGCTTGATGGATTTTTTGGCCGCGTGCATTCTTGCATTTTTTCCCGCATGGGCAAGTCGTAATCATTGTCCGTGGGTTAGATACTTGGTTCGTCTCCGGTTGATCCGTCCTACTAGGGATCTCATTCTCCCCCCCTCTCGGGATCCCTTGGGGGTATTTATTCTTATTAGTGTCTGTAGCAAAATTTTGATCTTGATATATATATATATATATATATATATATATATATATATATATATATATATATATATACGTTATAACCTAGAAAAGGTTACCGAAAGAGGAATAACGAAAACGGTGGTTGGAAATGAAATGCTAATCTTTATAACACCAACAAAATTCAATACTCGCCAGCGGCATAAAGTAGGTAAACCACTGCTTAGACAGTATATAACCTCCGCTTAAAATAGTGTCCAACGTATTTATGAGGATTGGGACATGCCAATTAGAGTTTATAGGTACGGTATGTAACAATATATATATATATATATATATATATATATATATATATATATATATATATAAGTATTTGATTGGTGTATAAGGAATAAATTAGAATAACCAACAAGATCGTTAATTAATTTGAAACTTTTAAAACCATTTATTTAACATTCAACATCATCACTTGATAAGAAACCGGAGGTGTTGAAACAAAATGGCTAATTTTGTAGTGATTATGTAACATATTTATGTTATAATCTTTAAATAAGTAATTATATATATATATATATATATATATATATATATATATATATATATATATATATATATATATATGAAGCTATTACAAAGGCAAAGTAGAGATAGTGAGGCAATCAAGTTTAGCCATAATTAATTTAAGTAGGTAAGTTTAGCTAGTTCGTTGGAGTAATGGATAAGCCGCTTTGATTGAGGAATCTGAGTTCGAATTCCGGCCGAGTTCATTACATTCACTTACGTTCTATTACCCTTGAGAAAGGTATCAATCCATCTCCTCCCCACACCCAACTATGGACAGACAGACTGCTTCCTTTAGACTTCGATGGCAAAACGCTTATGTGAAGGCTATCTCTGAATCTAAATCTTTATCGGGGGGTCATGTGGAGATTTAGTGGCATGCTGTGCATTAGTTCTCTGTATTCGGTTCTTCCAAAAAGTGTGGTTGGTTCTGCCGTGGTAACCAAAGTTTGGTTGGTCTCCCCCGTGGTAACCAAATTATATCTGATCGTAGTCTGTCTGTTAGTTCTAAGAACTAAGCTTTTTGACTCTCATACGTCAAAGACGGCGTGTCAGTGCAGTACAGTACAGTATAGTATATATATATATATATATATATATATATATATATATATATATATATATATATATATAATGGATTCCCAATGGTATTAGCACGTAAGTGAATGTAATGGATTCGACTGGAATTCAAACTCAGCTCTGCGATTCCTCAATCCAGGGCGCTATCCATTACTCTACCGTGCCTCCTCTTACTTACGTGCTAATACCATTGGGAAAGGTATGAATCTTCTTCTTCTCCCTCCAGCTATGGGTAAAATAACAGGGCAGACTGGGTTCTATAGCCTTGGATGACAACTGGTCTAGGAGAAGGACAACTCTGGATTCAAAACCTGCAGAGGGTCGTTTGGGGACACTGTGGCACGAAGTGCAACAGGTCTCTGTATTCGGCCCTTCAAAAAGTGTGGCTGGTCCTGCATGAAACCTTCACCACTATAATCAAATCTCATGTGCCGTTGAATTTCGACGAGAGAGTTGACTATATATATATATATATATATATATATATATAGATAGATAGATAGATAGATAGATAGATATAGATATAGATTTATAGATATATGTGCGTGTGTGTGTGTATATATTGGAATGTACAAAAATATGTACAATGTAAAAAATATATATTTATCATTTAAATTAGACGGGGTTTGTATAGATATGTAAAAAAAAAATATTTCAGCGTTGTGAATATTAATTTTTATTATATTAAACATAAAGAGAGATTACACTCCCCCCACAAAAAAACAAAACAAAAACATAATTTAGATTAAAAATTAATCTTGATCAATGTATTCAGACAGATATTTATTGTTTATGCCTACATGTAACCATGAATTAATTTCTCTTCGTTAATAAGCTAGGGTTATTTAAGTGTTTTCCGTTAACTAATTTTTCAAGAAGATATGAATGACATATGTTTCCTTCCCCGTCGTAAGATTTAGTTCTTGCTAGAATATCCCAAGTAATAAAAGATGCATTCGAACTATTCTTTAATTGCCAGAAACATTTAGAAAGAGCAGTGCTGTTTTGCATTTTATATTGCCTAAAAGTCATTCGATGTTGATAGAAACTCCGAGTCGTGCTATTGGTGAGGTATATCTATATATATTAATATATACTTAATAGCTCGGTTGTATCATAACAAGCGCTTTTTTATTAATACCAGCCCTTTATTTGCGATATATTATAAAATATTATCCCTGAGTTCGTGTCGTAATTAGAAATAGAGACAGTTACAAAAAAGAAAAGTCGAAAAAAATAACACAGAATTTATCTATTTCAATGTTTCAGTCTGGCAAAACAAAAGTCTGTGGTTAGGGAAGAGTGGAAGGGATTAGTCTTAAATGAAAGAGGTTTTATAAAAGTACTCCAAATAGTCTTAATGATAGGTGTAACTTATGTTTAGAATAAAAAATAGAATAATAAAATACAATAATCAAAGCCAACTATTGTATCAAAGGAATGAATTAGTTTCAAAATATCGACATAAAAATAAATTAAAATTTCCATAATACAGATTTTACTTTATTACCTACTATATTTTTCTCTCTAATGTATAACTAATTCTAATTTCAATATTTCTATTTTTACACCATATCAATTATATCCTATAAATGTCCCCTGTTCTAAGAACTCTCTTTCTTTTTTTTCATTTACACCTTTTTATCGATATATTTTAGGGTTCTTTTTAAATATAACTTTATACTTTTATGTATTTTTAAGTATAACTTTATATTTTTTAAATATAACTTGTTTTTGATTCAAGTTATCTTTAAATTTATTTATTTATTTTTCATTTCTAAATGTATAATTTATTTTATCTTATTATATTAGGTTGTCCCAAAAGTTCGTAAACAATTGTGAAAAATTGAATTTTTATGCAACACAATCCAGCACAGTCGAGACAAGCGATGGGTTCAGAAAGGGCAAGAGACACCGTCGGTTCCAAAACAACTTCGATTCGGCAAGAAAGTCATGTTGTGCGTTTGGTGGAACTTTGAAGGAATCGTGCATTTTGAGTTGGTTCCGAATGGTCGTGCCATCAGTGCCGAACTTTACTGTGAGCAACTGGAGCGGGTCTATGAAAAGTTGAAGCAAAAGTAACCGTCTCTGATCAACCGAAAGCGTGCTTTGATGCAGCAGGACAGTGCCAAGCCACACACCGCCAGGAAGACCAAAGACAAGTTTGAAGAGCTGAACGGTGTTGAGGTTCTGCCACATCCAGCCTACAGTCTTGACTGTGCTCCATCAGATTACGGCCTTTTCCGCTCAATGCAACACTTTCTGAAGGGCCGCCGATTCGACTCGTTTGAGGAAGTCGAGGAAGCGTGTCAAGAATTCTTTGATTCGAAACCGGCTGAATGCTACTTTCACCAGATTCGAAAGCTTTCAGATCGATGGCAGAAAGTCTTGGAAAATGATGGTCTTTATTTTGAGGAATAATTTTTGTTGTTTTTGTTACTTGGCGAGTAAAATTTCAATTTTTTGCAAGTGTTTACGAACTTTTGGGAAAACCTAATATTTCTAAATAGTTTTTGCCTTTAAAATAACCTATTGTTTGAAATTAAATATATTTTTTAAATATAATATTTTTTTAAATATAATTTTATTTAATTTTAATATAAATGTTCTAAATATAATTTATTTTTAATTTATTTAAGTATATCTTATTTTTTAAATATAACTTGTCGTTGGAAGAGTATTTTTAAGTAGGATTTGTATTTTTAAGCGTAACTTTAGCTATATAAATTGATATTTAAAAAAAAAACAACTTTTTGTCAATTGTTTCAAATGAATATTTCATTCTTCATATAATCCCAATTTAATCTCATAAGGTTAATATCCTGGTTTAATATTATAAAATCTCCTCTCTTTAAGATTAATACTTTCCACCCTCCCCATATTACTGTCTCGTAACTTTCGTCTGACTTAAACATTGAAATGGATAAATCCTGTATTAGTTTTTCGATCTTATTTTGTAGCTATCAATTCTGACAGGAATTCAGTCTATACCGGGGTTGAATAAGACTGATGAATATTTTCGTCGGTCGATATAAGCTTTTTCCCGATATGAGGTGATTTTGGATTTTATTGTGTACTAATTATTTGGACTGTAATAATAAATACATTGAGCTACTTTTTGTGGATCAGTTTTAATATTTTACATTACTAGGATCCAATTAGATTATATCGCAACGGCTATAGAAACCTTTACTGTAGAAACTCCAACTAGTGCCAAATCGCTCGGGTTTCGATCCCGGCTTGAAAGTATTGGGATGTCTAGCCGCACTGATGAGCGAAACAGGCATGTATGTGGATGTCATTACACAGACAAACACATACATACATACACACACACACACACACACACATATATATATATATATATATAAATATATATATATATATATATATATATATATATATATATATATATATATATATATATATATATATATAGATATTAGCAAATTTACTCAGCTAGATCAGTTGCAACTAAATAGTGAGTTCGATCCGCACTAGGTCACCCATACTATCGGCAATGTACCCTATCTAAGCTCCGCTTCGAAAAGCACTATATATATATATATATATATATATATATATATATATATATATATATATATATATGTGTGTGTGTGTACGCATGTATGTATGTATGTATGTATGTATGTATGTATAAGTGTGCGTTTGCGTGTGTGTGTTTGTAAGACAAAGTGGAAAAAATTTTCGTGCGACGCGTTTCGTCCTTTAGGACTTCATCAGACGAGGTTCGTTTACGTTGATGCGACTACGTATGCGCATGAAAGGGAGACGTTGGGAAGTTTCAATTTTGAATATATTTTTAAAATATCGTTTTACTTTTTTTCATAATGTATTTTGGGATTTGTTTTTTTTTTAATTATGTGTTTAATAAATGTGATATATAAAATGCATATATCCTTAACCCATATATATATATATATATATATATATATATATATATATATATATATATATATATATATATATATGTAGCTTGACGATTGCGTTGAGCATGAAACAGACTGTCGCCTCTGGGTTTTGACTTCAGTATCCACTTTTACAAACATACATACATACATACATACATACATACATATATATATATATATATATATATATATATATATATATATATATGAGTGTGTATTAATATGTCCCTCTTTTGCCTGAGAATACGAGAATGGGTGCGAAATTAAGAAAGAGAGCGCGGGGGAAAGAAAGAGAGAGAGAGAGAGAGTGGGAGCAACAGAGGAAAACTTAACGTGGGCTCGAGTGAGAATATTTTGTATGTGTCTGTGTGTGTGTTTCGCTTAATAAGTTTTAAGCCTAAGTTTGGTATAAGGCTCTTTTTTGAAATGTTTGTTCTTAGGAAGTTGGTTGTGTGCATAAACTGAGTACAGTGCGCCCCCGAATGATCGATAATTTTTGATAGGTAGCTACGTATGGAGAGAGATCGATATAGTAGCGTGATCGAAACAGAGGGAAAAAAGGAAATGGCGCGAAAGACAGTGATAACGCGGGAAATGTCTTTTCCTCAGTTAAAAGCGGGAAAAATTTGCTCATTTTTTTTTTCTTGCGACATGAATACTTCAACATATTTTTTTTTTCTTTTTTATTTCTTTCGTTTTGATTCTTTCTTTCTTTCTTCCTTTTTGGCTATCCCCTCCGTCTCTCTCTTTATCTCACGCATAAAGGCACGTACACACGAACACATAAGCGACAAGCATGCAGATACGCTTATATACTAACACGTGTTTACAAATGGGTTGGATGTTGATGGTTTAGACGGGGCGGAATATGAATCCGAAGCATACCAATCTCAGACTATCAATGGAAACTAAATGGATAATTCTCTGAACAATAAACGAAAGAAAAACGCGGGCATTTGGAATAAACAGCAATGACAGACAAAAAAAAAAAAAAAAGAAAAAAAAAAAGAAAAAAAAGGAAAGCATACAACATATTTTTTTTTTTATTTTCAGGGTTAAAACTTTGATAAAAAAAAACATAAAAAAAAAAAAGAACAACAATCTCAAAACACTGACGGAGTGGTAAAATAAAGGTTTAATAAAGAAAAAAAAATGTCGGTGAATTATATATAAAAAAAAAAAAAATATTAACCAGAAACACGGAAGAAAAAATAATCCGGGGAAGAAAGGAAAGACCAAATTACTAACAAAACGGAATATATTGTCAAATACGGAAAGTACCGAAAATAGGCGAAAAATAATGGAGTTGTATTTGAATAAAAACAGACGATAAAACTGAAAAAACATATCACACTGAAAAAGAATATTTGTTATAGAATATACCTACATATATATGTGCGTGTGTGTTTTTGTGCGTACAGAACCATCACTCTCTCTCTTTCTATATATGTATATGTACGCATACATATATAACAATAGATGCACAAATGCAAAGATGAATTACATGTTTACACGCATACGCAAAATACATACACAGTGATTTACTAATCACAGCTTAGTTGTGGTACAAGGTCGAAATTAAAGGGCAGTCAGTAGGAATCGAACTTACTAATTCGTAATCAATCATGTTTGCTAACCATTACACTAGGTCTAAATAAACACACGTAGATGTATTTAAATAGGGTTTATTTCGGCAGTAGAAATTCTTACAAACATACTTGGTCGAATATTAGCTGTATTTTCAATTTTTATTAACTTTTCCAAATTTTTGAATCAGTTGTTTCATAGAATTTACGGATTACTTCTCGTCACTAAAATCTGAAAAAGTTAAAAAATTGGTTAAACAGAATTTGTCCGTATATATATATATATATATATATATATATATATATATATATATATATATATATATATATATATATATATATTAAATAAAAACAGACTATTTAAGGTTCCATGTAATAAAATATTTCACCACAGCCCATTTAAAAGGACTGCGGATCATCAGACTTTACTTTTGGAAGTAAAGTCTGATGATCCGCAGTCCTTTTAAAAGGGCTGTGGTGAAATAATT
>OZ010597.1:60533113-60555613 GCA_963932145.1 Acanthosepion lycidas | reverse complement strand
ATCTATCTTTTCAAGTCTATCACTCTATCTATCAGTTTGTTCCTTATCTATCTATCTATCTATCTATAAATTTTTTCAAGTCTCTCTATCACTCTATCAGTCTGTTCCGTATCTATCTATCTATCTATCTATCTATCTATCTATCTATCTATCTATCTATCTATCTATCTATCTATCAGTCTTTTCAACTCTATCACTCTGTTCCTTATCTATCTATCTATCTATCTATCTATCTATCTATCTATCTATCTATCTATAAGTTTTTTCAAGTCTCTCTATCACTCTCTCAGTCTGTTCCGTATCTATCTATCTATCTATCTATCTATCTATCTATCTATCTATTTATCTATCTATCTATCTATCTATCTATCTGATCTCATTCTATTAATATCTATTTATCTATCTATCTATCTATCTATATATCTGATCTCATTTTGTTAATATCTATCTATCTATCTATCTATCTATCTATCTATCTATCTATCTATCTATCTATCCGTGTCTGTCGTTATGTAATGTTAATCCTTGGAACTTATATATTTAAATAAATAAACAGATAAATATATTAATGCATGTGTCACTGAATCTGCAATTCACTTCTGAGCGATGTCATTTCTGTCCTAATCTTTGACATGTAAACCTAGCCAATATTATACTTCTTGGTTTTCGATTAAAAACTTTCCAACACCGAGAGAAAGATTTATACACTAATTTTCCCTGAGTATTGCCCTCCTCTTGGTTGTATAGCCCCAAATTTTCAACCGATTTCGAGGCGTGGATGTGCCATTTCGATACGTATTGTAACTCAGGATAATAGAAATCTTTGTTTAATCGTCACGTTTCTACTGCCCCTACGATGAGGTTTTCCCTTTACTGGGTCCTGATTTATATTTATTAGGCCCAGCGTCTTCGTCACTCTTGTGCAGCAAGAAGATTTTAACCCTATAACTTTCGTAACTGCGAATAATTCAGAATAACGTTTCAAATCTCATGAAATTGAGGATGGTTAATAGTATAACTTGGTCAGCTCTGTCTGTACCTAAAACCTCGTGTCATGTTCTTAAATAGTCTCGATATGTGGACGGCATGCATAGCGCCAAACTCGGTTAGAAATATCTAAACTGTATACGAAAAAAGTGAAAAAAAAGTCTTTTAGAATTTTGGTAAAGATCGTACTCGTTTGAAAATTGTGGACTGTCGCTTACAAATGAATAACTGCACCAAAATAACAGAAGCCAGATCACTTGAGGAATACGAGCAGCAGCAACAACAAAAATCTCTATCACATGTAACTAGACGGGAAAATTATGACATAATCAAGATATTAGCATTCCAGCTCGCTTGAAACAAAGTATCTGTCTATATTTAACCAGTGGATAAACGCGTTGGTTAGATCTAGTGACAGGACCCAAAGAGTGTGAGTTCAATACCCGGTTAAGGCAGTGAAGAACTTTCAGAGGGGAATTAACAGGAGATAACTGACATCCATTAGACATGGCACGTGGAACTAGAACAGTCTGCCCCAGTGAGCGAAATAAAAGGTTCAGTTCGACATTCCAACCACCTGAAGAAGGCTGGAGCGTACAACGGCCGAAACGTTGTGATAAACATGGCGACAAAGAGAAGGACAATAGTCCGAATAATGTAAATAGTGTACATAATACCTCATCTCAGAAATATAGACCTAACTTGGAGAGGGGAATTAACAGGAGATAACTGATAACTGACATCCATCAAACATGGCACGTGGAACTAGAACAGTCTACCTCAGTGAGCGAAATAAAGAGTTCAGTTCGACATTCCAACCACCTGAAAAAGGCCGGGACGTACAACGGCCGAAACGTTGTGATAAACATGGCGACAAAGATGAGGGCAATAGTCCGAATAATGTAAATATTGAAATAAGAAGTTCATTAATACTGGTAAGAGTGATAGCAGCTCTGAACCCAAGAAACCTATTTTCCTGACAAGTTGTTTTAAGAGAAAGATTTTATTAATATCAGAAAACAGGAAGATGTTATAAATTCCAACGGACTGCCCGGTCAATGAATGCCAGATATTTCCTTGTAGGGAAACGGCAAATATTATACTTGCAATTGTTGTCAACATCATTGTATAACTAAATGTCAAGTGTCTCTGAGTTCATGTTCTTGTATATGCTGTGTCTCATCAGGGCGTGGGGGGAATCATCGATCTCAACAGCTCTCTCTAAGAAATGTTTTTACTTTTCTTCCGTCCTGGGTAAGACGTTAAACTATATGCGCGTCCTGGGTAAGACGATAAACTACGTCCAGCATCAAAGCCTCTGATCAGGTTTTGAGATTAATTGCTGGGTGTTCCCAGGTCCATCCTGACCCGTGGTGGTAGCACCTGTTAGGGTCCCAGCTATGGACAAATAGTTAACTATTACCAGCAATACTTTTTTGAAAAAAATATTACCAGTAATACAATTTTGGGAGAAAAATATTAACAGAAAAAGAGTTTTGACAAAACAAAATATTACCAGCAATAAAGAATTTTGTCGGCATGAAATAACCCATTGAGGTTGATATGCCTTAAAATAAAATAAACCAAACCAATCTAAACGAAAGAATACATATTCTATTCATACGAATCTATCCTGAAAATGTTGTCGGCATTAAATAACCCATTGAGGTTGATATGCCGTTAAACAAAATAAACCAAACCAATCTAAACGAAAGAATACATATTCTATTCATACGAATCTATCCTAAAAATGTTGTCGGCATTAAATAACCCATTGAGGTTGATATGCCGTTAAACAAAATAAACCAAACCAATCTAAACGAAAGAATACATATTCTATTCATACGAATCTATCCTAAAAATGTTGTCGGCATTAAATAACCCATTGAGGTTGATATGCCGTTAAACAAAATAAACCAAACCAATCTAAACGAAAGAATACGTATTCTATTCATACGAATCTATCCTAAAAATGTTGTCGGCATTAAATAACCCATTGAGGTTGATATGCCGTAAAACAAAATAAACCAAACCAATCTAAACGAAAGAATACATATTCTATTCATACGAATCTATCCTGAAAATGTTGTCGCCATTAAATAACCCATTGAGGTTGATATGCCGTTAAACAAAATAAACCAAACCAATCTAAACGAAAGAATACGTATTCAATTCATACGAATCTATCCTAAAAATGTTGTCGGCATTAAATAACCCATTGAGGTTGATATGCCGTTAAACAAAATAAACCAAACCAATCTAAACGAAAGAATACATATTCTATTCATACGAATCTATCCTGAAAATGTTGTCGGCATTAAATAACCCATTGAGGTTGATATGCCGTTAAACAAAATAAACCAAACCAATCTAAACGAAAGAATACATATTCTATTCATACGAATCTATCCTGAAAATGTTGTCGGCATTAAATAACCCATTGAGGTTGATATGCCGTTAAACAAAATAAACCAAACCAATCTAAACGAAAGAATACATATTCTATTCATACGAATCTATCCTGAAAATGTTGTCGGCATTAAATAACCCATTGAGGTTGATATGCCGTTAAACAAAATAAACCAAACCAATCTAAACGAAAGAATACATATTCTATTCATACGAATCTATCCTGAAAATGTTGTCGGCATTAAATAACCCATTGAGGTTGATATGCCGTTAAACAAAATAAACCAAACCAATCTAAACGAAAGAATACATATTCTATTCATACGAATCTATCCTGAAAATGTTGTCGGCATTAAATAACCCATTGAGGTTGATATGCCGTTAAACAAAATAAACCAAACCAATCTAAACGAAAGAATACATATTCTATTCATACGAATCTATCCTGAAAATGTTGTCGGCATTAAATAACCCATTGAGGTTGATATGCCGTTAAACAAAATAAACCAAACCAATCTAAACGAAAGAATACATATTCTATTCATACGAATCTATCCTAAAAATGTTGTCGGCATTAAATAACCCATTGAGGTTGATATGCCGTTAAACAAAATAAACCAAACCAATCTAAACGAAAGAATACATATTCTATTCATACGAATCTATCCTAAAAATGTTGTCGGCATTAAATAACCCATTGAGGTTGATATGCCGTTAAACAAAATAAACCAAACCAATCTAAACGAAAGAATACATATTCTATTCATACGAATCTATCCTAAAAATGTTGTCGGCATTAAATAACCCATTGAGGTTGATATGCCGTTAAACAAAATAAACCAAACCAATCTAAACGAAAGAATACATATTCTATTCATACGAATCTATCCTGAAAATGTTGTCGGCATTAAATAACCCATTGAGGTTGATATGCCGTTAAACAAAATAAACCAAACCAATCTAAACGAAAGAATACATATTCTATTCATACGAATCTATCCTAAAAATGTTGTCGGCATTAAATAACCCATTGAGGTTGATATGCCGTTAAACAAAATAAACCAAACCAATCTAAACGAAAGAATACATATTCTATTCATACGAATCTATCCTAAAAATGTTGTCGGCATTAAATAACCCATTGAGGTTGATATGCCGTTAAACAAAATAAACCAAACCAATCTAAACGAAAGAATACATATTCTATTCATACGAATCTATCCTAAAAATGTTGTCGGCATTAAATAACCCATTGAGGTTGATATGCCGTTAAACAAAATAAACCAAACCAATCTAAACGAAAGAATACATATTCTATTCATACGAATCTATCCTGAAAATGTTGTCGGCATTAAATAACCCATTGAGGTTGATATGCCGTTAAACAAAATAAACCAAACCAATCTAAACGAAAGAATACATATTCTATTCATACGAATCTATCCTAAAAATGTTGTCGGCATTAAATAACCCATTGAGGTTGATATGCCGTTAAACAAAATAAACCAAACCAATCTAAACGAAAGAATACATATTCTATTCATACGAATCTATCCTAAAAATGTTGTCGGCATTAAATAACCCATTGAGGTTGATATGCCGTTAAACAAAATAAACCAAACCAATCTAAACGAAAGAATACGTATTCTATTCATACGAATCTATCCTAAAAATGTTGTCGGCATTAAATAACCCATTGAGGTTGATATGCCGTAAAACAAAATAAACCAAACCAATCTAAACGAAAGAATACATATTCTATTCATACGAATCTATCCTGAAAATGTTGTCGGCATTAAATAACCCATTGAGGTTGATATGCCGTTAAACAAAATAAACCAAACCAATCTAAACGAAAGAATACGTATTCTATTCATACGAATCTATCCTAAAAATGTTGTCGGCATTAAATAACCCATTGAGGTTGATATGCCGTTAAACAAAATAAACCAAACCAATCTAAACGAAAGAATACATATTCTATTCATACGAATCTATCCTGAAAATGTTGTCGGCATTAAATAACCCATTGAGGTTGATATGCCGTTAAACAAAATAAACCAAACCAATCTAAACGAAAGAATACATATTCTATTCATACGAATCTATCCTGAAAATGTTGTCGGCATTAAATAACCCATTGAGGTTGATATGCCGTTAAACAAAATAAACCAAACCAATCTAAACGAAAGAATACATATTCTATTCATACGAATCTATCCTGAAAATGTTGTCGGCATTAAATAACCCATTGAGGTTGATATGCCGTTAAACAAAATAAACCAAACCAATCTAAACGAAAGAATACATATTCTATTCATACGAATCTATCCTGAAAATCTTGTCGGCATTAAATAACCCATTGAGGTTGATATGCCGTTAAACAAAATAAACCAAACCAATCTAAACGAAAGAATACATATTCTATTCATACGAATCTATCCTGAAAATGTTGTCGGCATTAAATAACCCATTGAGGTTGATATGCTGTTAAACAAAATAAACCAAACCAATCTAAACGAAAGAATACATATTCTATTCATACGAATCTATCCTAAAAATGTTGTCGGCATTAAATAACCCATTGAGGTTGATATGCCGTTAAACAAAATAAACCAAACCAATCTAAACGAAAGAATACATATTCTATTCATACGAATCTATCCTGAAAATGTTGTCGGCATTAAATAACCCATTGAGGTTGATATGCCGTTAAACAAAATAAACCAAACCAATCTAAACGAAAGAATACGTATTCTATTCATACGAATCTATCCTAAAAATGTTGTCGGCATTAAATAACCCATTGAGGTTGATATGCCGTTAAACAAAATAAATCAAACCAATCTAAACGAAAGAATACATATTCTATTCATACGAATCTATCCTAAAAATGTTGTCGGCATTAAATAACCCATTGAGGTTGATATGCCGTTAAACAAAATAAACCAAACCAATCTAAACGAAAGAATACATATTCTATTCATACGAATCTATCCTGAAAATGTTGTCGGCATTAAATAACCCATTGAGGTTGATATGCCGTTAAACAAAATAAACCAAACCAATCTAAACGAAAGAATACATATTCTATTCATACGAATCTATCCTGAAAATGTTGTCGGCATTAAATAACCCATTGAGGTTGATATGCCGTTAAACAAAATAAACCAAACCAATCTAAACGAAAGAATACATATTCTATTCATACGAATCTATCCTAAAAATGTTGTCGGCATTAAATAACCCATTGAGGTTGATATGCCGTTAAACAAAATAAACCAAACCAATCTAAACGAAAGAATACATATTCTATTCATACGAATCTATCCTGAAAATGTTGTCGGCATTAAATAACCCATTGAGGTTGATATGCCGTTAAACAAAATAAACCAAACCAATCTAAACGAAAGAATACATATTCTATTCATACGAATCTATCCTGAAAATGTTGTCGGCATTAAATAACCCATTGAGGTTGATATGCCGTTAAACAAAATAAACCAAACCAATCTAAACGAAAGAATACATATTCTATTCATACGAATCTATCCTGAAAATGTTGTCGGCATTAAATAACCCATTGAGGTTGATATGCCGTTAAACAAAATAAACCAAACCAATCTAAACGAAAGAATACATATTCTATTCATACGAATCTATCCTGAAAATGTTGTCGGCATTAAATAACCCATTGAGGTTGATATGCCGTTAAACAAAATAAACCAAACCAATCTAAACGAAAGAATACATATTCTATTCATACGAATCTATCCTGAAAATGTTGTCGGCATTAAATAACCCATTGAGGTTGATATGCCGTTAAACAAAATAAACCAAACCAATCTAAACGAAAGAATACATATTCTATTCATACGAATCTATCCTAAAAATGTTGTCGGCATTAAATAACCCATTGAGGTTGATATGCCGTTAAACAAAATAAACCAAACCAATCTAAACGAAAGAATACATATTCTATTCATACGAATCTATCCTGAAAATGTTGTCGGCATTAAATAACCCATTGAGGTTGATATGCCGTTAAACAAAATAAACCAAACCAATCTAAACGAAAGAATACATATTCTATTCATACGAATCTATCCTAAAAATGTTGTCGGCATTAAATAACCCATTGAGGTTGATATGCCGTTAAACAAAATAAACCAAACCAATCTAAACGAAAGAATACATATTCTATTCATACGAATCTATCCTGAAAATGTTGTCGGCATTAAATAACCCATTGAGGTTGATATGCCGTTAAACAAAATAAACCAAACCAATCTAAACGAAAGAATACATATTCTATTCATACGAATCTATCCTAAAAATGTTGTCGGCATTAAATAACCCATTGAGGTTGATATGCCGTTAAACAAAATAAACCAAACCAATCTAAACGAAAGAATACATATTCTATTCATACGAATCTATCCTGAAAATGTTGTCGGCATTAAATAACCCATTGAGGTTGATATGCCGTTAAACAAAATAAACCAAACCAATCTAAACGAAAGAATACATATTCTATTCATACGAATCTATCCTGAAAATGTTGTCGGCATTAAATAACCCATTGAGGTTGATATGCCGTTAAACAAAATAAACCAAACCAATCTAAACGAAAGAATACATATTCTATTCATACGAATCTATCCTGAAAATGTTGTCGGCATTAAATAACCCATTGAGGTTGATATGCCGTTAAACAAAATAAACCAAACCAATCTAAACGAAAGAATACATATTCTATTCATACGAATCTATCCTAAAAATGTTGTCGGCATTAAATAACCCATTGAGGTTGATATGCCGTTAAACAAAATAAACCAAACCAATCTAAACGAAAGAATACATATTCTATTCATACGAATCTATCCTAAAAATGTTGTCGGCATTAAATAACCCATTGAGGTTGATATGCCGTTAAACAAAATAAACCAAATCTATCTAAACGAAAGAATACGTATTCTATTGATACGAATCTATCCTAAAAATGTTGTCGGCATTAAATAACCCATTGAGGTTGATATGCCGTTAAACAAAATAAACCAAACCAATCTAAACGAAAGAATACGTATTCTATTCATACGAATCTATCCTGAAAATGTTGTCGGCATTAAATAACCCATTGAGGTTGATATGCCGTTAAACAAAATAAACCAAACCAATCTAAACGAAAGAATACATATTCTATTCATACGAATCTATCCTGAAAATGTTGTCGGCATTAAATAACCCATTGAGGTTGATATGCCGTTAAACAAAATAAACCAAACCAATCTAAACGAAAGAATACATATTCTATTCATACGAATCTATCCTGAAAATGTTGTCGGCATTAAATAACCCATTGAGGTTGATATGCCGTTAAACAAAATAAACCAAACCAATCTAAACGAAAGAATACATATTCTATTCATACGAATCTATCCTAAAAATGTTGTCGGCATTAAATAACCCATTGAGGTTGATATGCCGTTAAACAAAATAAACCAAACCAATCTAAACGAAAGAATACATATTCTATTCATACGAATCTATCCTAAAAATGTTGTCGGCATTAAATAACCCATTGAGGTTGATATGCCGTTAAACAAAATAAACCAAACCAATCTAAACGAAAGAATACATATTCTATTCATACGAATCTATCCTGAAAATGTTGTCGGCATTAAATAACCCATTGAGGTTGATATGCCGTTAAACAAAATAAACCAAATCTATCTAAACGAAAGAATACGTATTCTATTGATACGAATCTATCCTAAAAATGTTGTCGGCATTAAATAACCCATTGAGGTTGATATGCCGTTAAACAAAATAAACCAAACCAATCTAAACGAAAGAATACGTATTCTATTCATACGAATCTATCCTAAAAATGTTGTCAGCATTGAGGTTGATATGCCATAAACTAAAATAAACTTTATTCTTATTATATCTGCCAGTTCATGTTAGGTATGCAATCTCGGCAGGTATCTTATTCGGTGGTTCACATTATCACATTTGACGTGTGTCCTGTTAGCATCAAGTTCTCTAATCTCTCTTTCTTTATAATGTAACCCAGAAATTCTAATTGTCGCTTGCTTATCCTAAGTATAATTATACTTTTTTCTTTTCATTTTCTCTGAAAACTTCCACGTTTCTCACATGAAAATATATGTTATTCTCAGTATCCTTCTATCGAACCGTGTCTCTGTTGCCTCACTTAATCTGTCAAGAAATTGTCTAGCATTCAGGAGGTTTTATGTTACATTCATTTTGTTGCTTTCTGTGTCATCCACGGGTTCCCTCGCTACTTCATAAAATGGTATCAACGAAAAAGACCGTTTCTTTTTGTTATTCATTTGATTACGAGAGAGTGGTAGAAGCTTGGATTCTAAGAAGCAGCGGGAGGGATGACCTCACAGGAACTCATGTCACACATTAGCTCAGCGTCCCTCCGCGAGTGATCTTGGTCGGTCTCTCAGCCTGGGTGTGGAATGCATATCGACGCTTCATAATTCTTGCGGCTCGCCGTTGTATTCGTGCCGTTTTGGACTGATATCCATAACCCAGACAAAGCAATCCATCACTATTAGAATTCCCCGACCACGAGACACTCCGTTCAATCACTAACCATCCTGGCCCTGGACATCGCATCCTGTAACGCACTTTTTTTTACTTTTTTTTTTTTTGTTGTTGTTTTTTACCGAAAATTTACTGTTTCTTAATAGTTTTCTTATCTTTCAGAAGGCAACTTTTACTGCTACAATATACGTTCAGATTTCTGTATCCCATTTTCATGTTGTGGAGAATACAACAATCTTTACGAAATAGGCTTTTGGTGAATTTAATAATTATTGAAAGTGAATTTTCTTTCATACAATTGGAAGCTGAAATTTTTTTCACAGATTCATTATTCTTTTCACATTTTAAGTGCGCATTTTCTGGTGACCTGAAAGGATCTTTCCAAATACATTAATTTTCCTCAAAGAAATCTTCTACGGTAATAGAACAAGCCTCACAAACACACATACATACAGGGTGTAAAAAATTGACATCATTTTGTAGTCTATTAACATAGCTAATTCTCGCTTAAATGATCTCAGATTTTAACAATGTTTAAAACTATCTAAGCTGACTGGGCGGACATAACTCAACGAGAATCTACATGGAAGATGGATTTGGCGCGACAGTGATAATAATGGCCGCCACGTTCACCTGACTTGACTTGGCACCTTTGTTTTTTTTTATGGGATGGATATGTGAAAGGACAGGTCTATATCCCCCTTCTTCTTACAAACCTAGAGGAACTTCAGCAGAGAATCACTGAGATGCTGGAGAATGTTTCGCAAGGCATATTACAACGTGTTTGGCAGGAGCTGGACTACCGACTTATTTACCTGAAGACTATTGTACTCATCTTTGTTGTTAATATCAAAACGTTTTCGTCCTTAGTCCTTCCAGACTTTATCAGGCACTTGCGGTCTTATCTTGATGAGAATCTATCAGGAATATAAATTGAGCATGCCAGTGATAATGTCAATGTGCTTTTGAAATGGCTACCATGTTCACCTGATTTGACACCTTGGCGACTGTCTGTTTTATACATGAACGCAAATTCATGTCATCTTCCTATATTTACACAAAGTCTGTCCCCAATATTAAGTACTTTTGCCCATAAATATCGCATACTCTAAACCTACATTATATATATATATATATATATATATATATATATATATATATATATATATGGATAAAATGACAATTGGAAAAAAGATCTTAGATTTTGCCGACGCGTTTCGTCTTCCGACTTTTTCAAGGCAAAAATGAAATCGAAATGTTCTTGTTGTTATTTTTGCCTTGAAAATTCGTAAGACGAAACGCGTCGGCAAAATTTAAGATCTTTTTTCCAATTGGCATTTTATTTATACCAATCTGTCTTGTCCACAGAATTGATCTGGGAATTTAATTATATATATATATATATATATATATATATATATATATGAAAGTGTCCCCCGCCAGCAAAAAATTAACTTCATTTTGTAGCCTAATAACAAAGCCAATTGTCACTCAAATGATCTCAAATTAAAAAAAAAAAAAGATATGTAAAAACTAAGCTGAGTTTTTTCGTGTTTATGCGTCGTTTTTCATTGGGAGAAACGTGAAATGATTTTTTATCTGCAAATGCTTCATAACTGGTTATTTGACAAGCTCATTGCTAATGAGGGGGAACACTTCTTTTTTTCAACAGGATTGGTCTCCATCTCACTGGAAGCTGACTATGCAGACCTATCTCAATAAAAATCGACCAGGAAGATGGTTCGGTCGTGTCAGTGATAACGACAATGTGCTGTTGAAATGGCCACCACGTTCATCTGACTTGACATTTTGTGATTTTTCTATCGGACTATGTGAAAGGACAGATATGTATCCCCCGCTTCTTAAAAGCCTATAGGATTTAAAGACAATCAGAGAGGCGCTTGAGAATATTACACAAGGCAGGCTACGGCGTGCTTGGCTGAAGCTGGACTACTGACTTGAGGTATGTCGTATCACAGGTAGTGTGCATATTGAACGTATGTGAAGCTTTGTGAAATCGATGACACAGTCTGCATCCCATTGAATATATTGTTTGAATTTAGACAAGTAAATCTTTTAATGTTCAACATGTGGCCTATTTAATTTCATTTCATTTGCCTGGGACAAATTATGTCAGTTTTTGAGGGATACCCTGTATATATACCGTATATGTTGGTATACAAGCGACTGTGCGTATAAGACGACCCCCAAATATTCAAGTTAACATGTAGGTTCCTGGCTATATTCGACGTACAAAATGACCCCACCAAATCGTATTTAAAAAGTATTGAATTTATTAAATAAATTCAGTCTGCATATACTTTCTTTTCACGCAACTTCTAATGAAAAAACGGTGTGGAGATATTGTCAACTAAGTACCACAGACTACAATACCTCATGAGTGCGTACTTTGTTTTTTGTTGACTGTTACGTTTGACTGAATGACTTTTTCCCGCTAACCATCCATTCGTTTCATTGTTCTCGATTGCGATCTTTAAACGGTTTGTTGAGACACACATTCAGTTCATCGAAAAAAGGAGGCCAGATACTGTCAATTAACTAATACAATCCATACTTACAATTACCCCTACCATAATAATGTGAATTAAGTTTTTCAGAAGAAAATATTTGTGTCGATATTTACCAAGACGGAGGTTAGCCATTTTCTTTAAGTAAATCACCCCAAGCAGATAACGATTGACATTGCATTTCAATTTTGGAAGATCAAAGTTGATTGCGAAGCAAGAAGCCGGAAGAGAGAACCGCAAAAGAAATTGTTAGCATAGAACTTACTTTTAAATGTAGCCATTTCAACTGTAGAATTATGAGAACTTGCTACCCATTTAGTACTACGCTAAAATTCATCAAATCTAGGTAATATAGTGGATAGTCCACCAGAACAATTAACATGAAAATATTCAAGAAAAGACGCATGGATGCTGCATAACGGCAGCGGAAAGCCGAGGTTCCAGGTCAGGACTGATAACATTGCAGATACTTCTTTGGATATTATCCAGAATCTCTAAATTTTTTTAGCAAGAACACCAAACCAGATGTGGCAGTAATATTCAAAGCAAGGACAAATGGTAGACTTTAAAATAAACAGAAAAGATTCTGGTGGGAAAAATTGTCTAGTACGACACAGTGAGCCAACTTTCTTAACTGTAGAACTAGCAATTTATTCAATATACTCTTTCCACTTCATGTCAACTGAAAAGGTTAACCGGAGGAAACGCAATGCGTCATTCTCCTGGGGGTTAGCATCAGCCATACTGATGGAATGTAAAAAAGGTTCCCTCAGAGGATTAAGAGAGAAGTTTCGTTTTTTAGGCTACAAAATCAAAAGTCACAACAACTGATTGTAGGTCATTTTTGAGATTATCTGCCAATTTGACAATATCGGACCAATCAGACGAACTATTAAAACAGGAGTAGATAGTTACGCAATCAGAGTTGATACCGAGTTGAGAGCTGAAGACATCAGGACGGTCTTTTAGGAAAATTGGAAACAACGTAGGTCCAATGCTATATCTCTGGGGTACACTTGTATTTATCTAGAAGAGTGGTTATTCAAGATATCTTTCATTTCGCGGTTTGATAAGACTGAATCAGTTCAAGAATTCGCCCCGAAATATACTAAGCTTTCATTTTGCGAAGAAGACTAAAGGTTTACAAATTTACAGTCCAAGCTTTATTATTCTTTATTATTTTGTTGGGATTTCTTCTTAACCAATAAAAAGGAACTACTTTTCGTTTTCATCCGCCATTGTTTCGATATTTCGTGTATTAAAGTCAGAATGATAAAATCACTTGACTGTATCCCGTTTGCGTGTTAGCATCGCTATTACTTGTTGCATGGCTACTGTTGTTTCGCTTAGTTTTGTCTTGCATATATTGTTTGCTTGATACTATTGCTGTTTTTTTCTTTTATTATTGTTAATTGGATAATTTGTCAATCCCGTTTCTAGAATTATTTTTGCCAACTACGCTTAACCCTACCAAATTACTCTACACAGGATATTGAATTTTTGTGATGCCAACGAACACTCGTTGCCATTTTTATTAAAACCAACGAATACACGTTGTTACTTTTGTAATGATTTTGTAGTAGAGACTTTGTAATCGCAGTTACATCTATAGTAACGCCGTTGAACAATACTGGTGTCAGACGCCTTTGAATATCATTCACACTAATAGTATTTGCTCGATAATACTCGCTCGAATAGTAATCCGTATAGAGAAATAGTATAGTGAATAGCGTAGAGAATAACGGTCCGTATAGAGGATAGACTAGAAATGAGGTTCAAACTAGACGTCACGCGAATTCCTATATATGCGTTTCTTCTAATCCACTTAATTCAATAATGGGATCACCTGTGTTTGCTCATTGGCGATCCGTGTTCAAACTCAATTGCCGGCAGTGTAACTTTATTCATGTATAACAGAATTATAACGACATTTTTTCAATGACTGACAGGCAAGTGACTGATGCTATCGTCCTTTTCACACTGCACTCGTTATTTGTGATTGATTGATTGATTTGTGTTTCACGGTTTATCAACCCATTGTAGGTTATTTAAAGCCAGAATATTTTTTTAGATAGTAATAATTTTTGGTGATAATGATTTACTAAGGCCTACTAGTTAACCCATAGTTGTGGAGAAGAGGTGGATTCGTAACTTTCTCAAGCGTATTTGCGCGTGAGTGAATATAAAAAGCCCGACTGGAATTGAAACCCGGCTCTCCGATTTCCAATTCTGAGCCATTATCCATTACACACTCCAGGCACATCCATCAGATTTCAGCTCACTTTTCAGATTTTCTTCCAATTGGATATCTATCTATCTATCTATCTATCTATCTATCTATCTATCTATCTATCTATCTATCTATCTATCTATCTGATCTCATTCTGTTAATATCTATCTATCTATCTATCTATCTATCTATCTATCTGAATCTTTTCATATCTATCTAGCAAGCTAGCTTGGTAGATCAATGTTAACATCTATCTGAATCTGTTCATTATCTATCTATCTATCTATCTATCTATCTATCTATCTATCTATCTATCTATCTGAATCTGTTCATATCTATCTATCTATCTAGCTAGCTAGCTCAATGTTAACATCTATCTGAATCTGTTCATATCTATCTATCTATCTATCTATCTATCTATCTATCTAATAAATTTGGTATGTAATCCCGAGGGAGTTATAAGTTATTGACATTTGGAAAAACGCACATGAAAGTATGTTTCGAAAACAATATCAGATAATGGGTTTCGCCTATATGGCTTCAGAAGATGGAAGACGAAAAATGAGTTGCGTGTGTATGCATTTTTGTGTGTTTAAAATAAAATCTATCTATCGATCTCAGACTATTTTTCTATCTATCTGTCTATCTCTATATCTAAGAAAAATAGGGATAAATTCACACATAATGATTAAATGATAGAAAAACTTTTGCAAATTTGACATGTTTCGCTTTATTTTAGCTTTATCAGAATCTATTTTGGAAATGAATTATGGAAGAGAAAGTGTCAGTATTTCAAATTTAGTTTGCTTTCATTGGTCAGGTAGATCTCACGTACTTATATAGTTTTTATTTTGTGTCTGTGTGTCTGTGCGTGTGTGTGAGCGCGGGTTATAATTGGCATATTTTTATGCTTGTCTCTTAGACTCTGTGCGTGTGTCAAATTTGAGCAGTCGAGAATTGAGTATTCCAATAATAACTGTGCGATTGGAAAAGGAGAAATAGAATCCATCCTAGAGTTATAAGGACACCAGCACACTTGCGGTATTTGTGGAAATGTCACCCTCTCGGAGGCTGGCTTGCTTAACCAGGTACATGAGATCGTACAAGAGAGGTCAGGTAAATGCAACCCTACCAGAAAAAAAAAACAAAACCTGTAGACTTTATGTGGCAGCAACATTTCTACAAATTTAAGTTTGTCGTTGGACTCAAACGTCACAGATTATGCACAGAGAGAGTCAAGTTTCCAACATGGGTTACGCAGACTAACTTTATATTTACCACGTGCGTAAAACAGGTTGTAAAAGTGAAGTTGTCCTTAAGATGTACTTATGGGCCCCACAGAAGAGCATTTGCTTGGGTAGAGACGACAGAAATAAAAAAAAATAAAAAATCGGAATGAAAAACGCAAAAAAAGATTCAAAGTGAAGCGACGGTTTTCTTCTGCATTGAAATGACAATCATTATAATTCATGTGAGCATGTGTGCACGCATGCGCGCATGCGCGCATGCGTGTACGTGCCTGTGTGGCAGAGAAGTGTGATATTTAAAAAAAGAATCTAATTTTATAGTTTCCCGTTTAAGTTCATTTGATATTCACAAGTTGCACTTTGTTCCACGTTTGTGAGAATTTTTCGGCGAAAATAGAGCGTCCTCAAGACACTCACTAGACAGGTGTGCATTTGCCTTAGAGAAGAGTCCATATATATATATATATATATATATATATATATATATATATATATATATATATATATATATATATATATATATATATACAAGTGTCTGTGTAAATAACAGTATATTTAGGTAATAATCATTTGTTTAACATTTCTTATTAAATTACAAGCCAATTCCACCCAATATATATATATATATATATATATATATATATATATATATATATATATATATATATATATGTATGTATGTATGTATGTATATATGTATGTATGTATATATATAGGTACATATATATATATATGTATATATATTAATATATATATATATTTATATGTATATATATATATATATATATATTATATATTTTGTATGTCTGTATATATTATATCTGTATATATTTTGATTTTTTAATTTTTTTTATTGTTCAAAATATCTGTATATTATATATATATGTGTGTGTGTGTGTGTGTGTGTGTACATATATATATATATATATATATATATATATTGTTTTTGCTTTTTCTTCTATCAGTGTTTCACGAGGTGCTTTAAGCTGGGATGTACTCGTGATGTAATGGAAGAATGCTCGGTTTTGTCAATCAGAGGACCGAGTTTCCATCCCGTTTGGGTTTGTCATATTCATTTACGCGTAAATACATTTAATAAATGTACAATTCTATCTCATTTCCCTCCAGCTATCAGTTAATTAGTAACACTTGTATTCTTGCAATCTAAAAATATTCCTGGTTTTAAATAACCAGTAATGGGTCGATAAGCCGTAAAAAAAACGAATGATTCGATAGGTTTTTCTTTCAGGCTTTGCTTTATTGATTGTTTGTTTTTGTTTTTTACGAGTTTTTTTTGTGTTATGGTTACAGTTACTTTTAACGATACTTTATTTTGAGGGGATTTGGGTCTATCTATCTATCTATCTATCTATCTATCTATCTATATATATATATATATATATGATAATAATAAGTAGGAAAACAAATTAAAAATCCATATTCTGTATTTTTCCACAATTATTATAAATTGCACTGTATCTCATATTGAGCTCTGATATGGACTAAATGCCCCCTTTTGAATATTCCTTCCAATTACAATTTGGTAATATATATATATATATATATATATATATATATATATATATATATATATATATATATTTATTTATTTTAATCCTTCATGAGATTCCGATCCTTAGCAATGATTAAATAATGATGAACATGTTATTTTCGCACTATTTACATTATTCTTGCACAGTGGATAAAAACGTTAGTTCGATCCAATGACAGCAGCCAAAGAATTGTGAGTTCAATACCTGGTTTGAAGGGGGGGGGAGAAATTGAAGAGGTCAATTAACAAGAGGTATCTCATAACTGGCATCAATTAAACATGATACGTGTCACTAGAACAGTCTATCACAGTGAGCGAAATAAAGGGTTCAATTCGACATCACCTGAAGAAGGCCGGAGCGTACAACGGCCGAAACGTTGTGATAAATATGGTGACAAAGATGAGGACAATAGTCCGAATAATGTAAATATTGAAACAAGAAGTTCATTAATACTGGTAAGAGTGGTAGCAGCTCTGAACTCAAGAAACCTATTTTCCTCATCTCAGAAATATAGACGGAACTTGGAGAGGGGAATTGACAGGAGATAATTGATAACTGACATCCATTAAACATGGCACGAGGAACTAGAACAGTCTACCACAGTGAGCGAAATAAAGGGTTCAGTTCGACATTCCAACCACCTGAAGAAGACCGGACCGTCAACAGCCGAAACGTCTTGATAAATATGGCGACAAAGATTAGGACAATAGTCCGAATAATGTAAATAGTGTAAATAATACCTCATCCCAGAAATATAGACAGATACGGAAAGGCCGAAACGTTGTAATAAATATGGCGATAAATATGAGGACAATAGTCCGAATAATGTAAATAGTGTACATAATACCTCATCTCAGAAATATAGATAATATCATTTTCGTTTAGGATCGATTTCATCACGATTCTTCTGTTAAGCCAAGACGGTAATTGTTGAAACTTGACTAATGCATGGAATAATAATGCAACACAAAATGTACTTAGGACAAAATGTATTGAAACAAGAAAGTGTACACAATATTTACATATATTCTTTTGTATATTCCTGGGAAGACCGTTCCTCGGAATGAGTGTTGACTGAGTCGCAGTCCGGCAGAGCCTCTGGTTGGATCTCTTCATTCCTTCCCGGTTCCAACCATATTTATATGGTCGGTACTCCACTATGCAAATTAGGTGGATCCTACCACAACAGTAATTGTACATTCGGTTTGCTCAAAGTAGGGTCCAATAGTGTTATAAGAACCTCGGAGAATTTCAACCTTTCAGTTTCTTCAGGAGAATCGTCTGAAGATACTGATAGGTTGAGACGGGGTGAGTAGTGGACAGCGTCTTGGATTGAAGAATCGGAGACCTGAATTCGAATTACGTACGATTGTATTAGCATTGATAGCATTATTAGTCTATTTATATATCTACATTATGTCTAAGCAAAGTTTATTAAAGGAAATAAAAACCAAAGACCTTTCTTCGAGAAATGAATAAATTTGGAAATTCGAATAATGGACTCGCTGATCGCAATGGTCATGGAGGTCCTGGATACGTTATGAAGTTTTAGTTCATCAAGTAGAAATCGAAGCAAGTAGCCGACGCTACCGCGATAAGGATCTATCTATCTATCTGCATATATATATATATATATATATATATATATATATATATATATATATATATATATATATATATATATATATATATATATCAGCTGAAGTAGATAACTGCAACACGAGAGTATCAACACATTGATATTGGAAGTAATGGATAACTGTTTGGATTGGAGAGCCGAGTTCGAATTACGTGCTAATACTCTTGGGATAGGTGTGAATCCTCTTCGTCTCCCTCTAGCTCCGGGTAAATAGCAGGACAGACTGGGTTCTATAGCCTTGGATGGCATCTGTTCAAGGAGAAGGACAACTCTGAATTCAAAACCTGCGGGGAGTCGTCTGTGGACTCTGTGGCACGTAGTGCGCAACCTCTCTGTATTCTGTCCTTCAATAAATGTGGATGGTCCTGCACGAAAGCTTCACCACTATAATCAAATATCGCTGTCGGTTTGCTAGGAACTGAGTTGCTTGAACCTCATCCGCCGTATTCGACGGGATTGCCGTATATATATATATATATATATATATATATATATATATATATATATATATATATATATATATGAAGAAATATAGTCTTAAGATGTGCTATATTTATGGGATAAAGTGCTCAGTATCAGAGATAGAGCGTGTGTAATATAAAAGTGAACATTCAAGTTAGAGGCGACAGTCTATTTTCATGGTAGGTGCCCTAATGTTTGCATCTAGCATGAAACAGACTGTCGCCTCTAAGTGTTGACTTCTATGTTCACTTTCATATATATATATATATATATATATATATATATATATATATATATATATTATTACTTCAGACGTTATTTTAGTGAATACCTGTATTTGAAATAGACGGCCCGTTTTTATTTTAAACAGCGTGTATTACATTTATCGGCCGGCACACTCGAGAAGTCTTAATAAAAAAAAATTGTGTTTCCAGCAGGGTTCGAACCCATGTTTACCGTTGTAGGAGATACAACCTTTCAATTACGACATTCACTGAATATAAGGTTTAAAGTGATAAACATGTCGGATGAAAAGTAAATTGATTTTTACAAATATATATGTCATTTGTTTATTTAAACAATGTATATTTAGGATGCAATCAATCATGGCAACACGTTTTATTGATTGGAACGGACAAAAATGTCTGTGACATCATTTGACTCATTTCTCATCGTGATGTCGATTGTTGACGACTGGAAACAAGTTCTGAGTATTTTTGACCAATGTTAGTTATGAAGGTGGGGTGATTGGCGGCAATTGATGATACATGTCACGATCAACAGTGGCTTAATTGGCGGCAATCGATAGTTCGTGTCGTGCTAGACGCTGGCTCGATTGTCTGCGTTCAGGGGTTCGTGTCGCGGTAGACGGTGGCTCGACTGGTGGCAAACGATGGTTCATTTCGTGGTAGACAGTTGCTCGACTGGCGGCAAACGATGTTTCGTGACGTGGTAGAGAGTGGCTCGAATGTTTGCAATCAGTAGTTCATGTCGCGATCGACAGTGGCTCCATTGGCGGCATTCGGTAGTTCGTGTCGTGCTAGACGGTGGCTTGATTGTCTGCATTCAATGGTTCGTCTCGCGGCAGACGCTGGCTCGAGTGGCGGCAAACGATGGCTCGTGACGTGGTAGAGGGTGGCTCGATTGTTTGCAATCGGTGGTTCGTATCGCAGTAGACGATTGGTGGATTGGCGGTAATAGGTGGTTCCTGTTGCGGTAGACGGTGTGTGGATTGGCGGTAATCGGTGGTTCGTGTTGCGGTAGACGGTGGGCCGATAGACGGTAATCGGAGGGTCGTCTGGCGGTAGATGGTGGCTCGCTTGGCGGCAAAAGATGGTTCGTGTCGTGATATAGGGTGGCTCGATTGTTTGCAATCGGTGATTCGTGTCGCGGTAGACGGTGGTTGCATTGGAAGTAATAGGTGGTTCGTGTCGCGGTAGACGGTGGGTCGATAATGGGTAAGAAGAGGGTCGATAAGGGGTAAGCGGAGGGTCGATTGGCGGTAGACGGCAGGTCGACTGGCGGCAAACGATGCTTCGTGTCGTGTTAGATGGTGGCTCGATTGTTTGCAATCGGCGGTTCGTGTCACGGTAGAGGTGTCCCGACTGGGGGCAAATGATGGTTTGTGTTGTGGTAGAGGGTGGCTTGATTGTTTGCAATCAGTGTTTCGTGTCGCGGTAGACGGTAGATTGATTGGCGGCAATCGGTGTTTTGTGCCGCGGCAGACGGTGGGTCTATTGGCGGTAATCTGTGGTTCGTGTCGCGGTAGACAGTGGGTCGATAGACGGTAATGGGAGGGTCGATTGGCGGTAGACGGTGGCTCGATTGGCGGCAGTAGATTTTTCGTGCCGCGGTAGACGGTGGTTTCTATTGTCGCTAATCAAAGATTCGTGTCGCCCTAGGCAGTGGCCCCATTCTTATTTTCAACTTACAGAAGCCATGTTCACATAATAATAAAGCTGCTTTAGATCGTAATCCGGTGAGACGCAGCTATTTGCCGTTTGTATATATATATATATATATATACGACATTAAAGACAATTAACCTCAGATTTATAGTCGTTAATACACATTTATATATATATATATATATATATATATATATATATATATATATATATATTAACGACAATAAAATTTCGTCTCACCGGCCATGTCGTTAATGTATATATAAGATATGAAGTTTTTCATTCTTTTTTCTGTCAGAAAAATACGGAAAATCTTGGAATTTCATTTGGGATTTAATTATCTTTTTCTCCCCGGATAATTTTGTGAAATTCCTAAATTTGTTGGCAAACCACTTTCTTTTATTTCAATGCCTCCCGATAATATGTGGGCGATACCATAAAGAGGCTCTATGCATCAATACCCCCGCCAAAAAAAACAAAAAACAATTCAGCGACTCAAGGATAACTTGTATACATAATGTTGGTTGCAGCACACACTGTTATGAAAAAAGTTATACAAAGAACGCGTCTTGGTGACGTAGAACATGGAATATATTGACGTCGTATAAGTTGCGATTGAATGAGAAGACATTTGCCGATGATTATCCACACCAGCAAGATCATCTTCTGTATTATTCTCAAAATCCAAAGCGAATGAACTACTGTCAAGAGAAAAGGTACGTTTTAGAATCGGACGGAGCACAGTGAAACAAATCTTCAACTATAGGGTCCTCATCGAGAAACATCTGTAAAACCAGAGGTACCTGTTCCACAGTTTTATTGATTTCAAGAAAGCATTTGATCGAGTGCAGCATGATGGCCACTGAAACGTCCTCAGAGGATTCAAAATAGAAGGAGGACATATTCGAGTCATCCAGGACCTCCATGACCAAGCCACCAGTGCGGTTCGCTTGAGTAAC
>OZ010597.1:60473113-60530613 GCA_963932145.1 Acanthosepion lycidas | reverse complement strand
TGCAAACTTCATGGCCAGAACACTGACGTTCCAACCTATCAGTTACACGGACACACGCACACAAACCCACACGCACACCGCCACCTCACGCCCACACAGATACACACACACACACACACACACACACACACACATACATATATATATATATATATATATATATATATATATACTAGCAGCATGGCCCGGCGTTGCCCGTGCTTGATTCAAAAATTGTATGACTCATACAGCAATCGCTATCACTTGACTTAAAATAGTTTTGTCCTTCCTTGCCTTTAAAGGAGTGCCCTTTGCCGTGCTGATGTTGCCACATGCCCTACTTCTTGCCTCTCTCACACTGCGAATTTTTTCTAAGCTCTATACTAAACATTAAATCTGTTACGAAAAAAACAACTAAACAAAATGAACACAAAAAGATCAGATTTAAAAAAGGACTCGTAACTGGAAAAACCGAATGAAAAAAGAATGTTAACAACAAATACTTTTTCACACCCAACCCAGTTCTGCGGAATCAGAATCAATGTTGAGTTTAAGCAAGCGAATGAGCCAATTGGAGTAAAGTGCCATGCAGATTTAAACTTTTCCCACTTGTGACGAATGCAGCAATCGATGTTTTTGCATGCTAGCATGCTAGTTAACATTCGTGTCAGTCAGCTGTTGGCTCTCAGGCTGACCAATAGAATCTTCCTGCCTATTCGTGGCAGTCAGCTATAGGTTCTCACTCTGGCCAGTAGAAAATGGCCGCAAACTACATGAAAACTGCCGTAAAAGCATGAAAAAATCGATTATTTCCACTATCGATGGGAAGTCGATCTTGGCCTTCCGCTAACTTGGTGAATGTGCATGTAAATTTTGTTGCAAATCCGTCGAAAATTCCGGCCGTGCATTCGTTACACACACACACACACACACACACATCCTGCCTTTTATTTATATATATATATATATATATATATATATATATATATCCAGGATAAAGAGAAGGAATTGAGTATGATTCCACTATATATAACATTTAATTTAAAAGAGGACTCAAGACATAGTAGAGCTAAATATTATTTATTTTAGTTTATTAAAACAACGAGTGAAATATTTGATTTCTAAAAGCAGAATACTTTAAAAAAAAAATAAGCTTGTGCGCTTTGTCGTGATTAACCAATCGAATGTGTCACACGCTAAATTCAAATTCACCGGAAAAAATATTTTAATATAGGTCAAGACACGAAGCGTAAGTCACATTCGATTGGTTAATCGCGGCCAAGCCCATAAGTCTACTTTTTAAAAGTATCCTGCGTTTGAAATCAAATTAATCTTTCACTCGCCAGTAATTTAACATCGCCTGCAGAGACACATTACGTCGTTATGGTGTTGCAATATAATCGGAATTGTGTAGAAGTTTTTATAACATGTTTTAATAACCTAACCTAATCTATCTATCTATCTATCTATCTATCTATCTATCTATCTAAATAAGTTCGTATATATATAATATTAGGTTGGTGCAAAAAATAATGACGTAATAATGTCGTTTTTTGACCTATTTTTTAACGTCAAAAAACGACATTATTACGTCATTATTTTTGCACCAACTTAATATATAAAAGAATATATCGGTCTCTCTTCACTCACTCACCACCTCATCCTTTCTCTTTCTCGCTCTCTCTCTCTCTCTATCTATCTATCTATCTATTTATCTATCTATCTATCTCAATAGGCGCATTTATATCTGACCTTGTTTCGCTCTCTCCCTTTCCCTTTCTCTGCATATATATATATATATATATATATATATATATATATATATATATGGAGAGAAAGAGAGAGAATAAGAAACAAAAAACACTATTAAGGAGAGAAGACAGTAAAAGAACAGGAATTAAGAAGTGAGAAGATAACAAGTGATATTGTATTAAAATTTTTGAAGCTCAAATTTGAATGGGATGAAAAAGTCAGAAGAGAGTTCCACAAGCGAGAAGTACTCTAGAAGAAACTATTACCATAGAACTTACGGTTGCATCTCGCTATTTCAACTATACTATAATGAGACCCTGGCGTCAATTAAGAGCTGCGCTTAAATTCATAAATTCTAGATACCATCGAGGAAATTTCATCAGAAGAATTAACCTTGAAAATATTTATAGAAAAGGCACAGGGAAGCTAAGTTACGGGGGTAGGAAAATGAATGAAGACGAGATGCCAGGTCAGGACCAGTAATATTGTAGATTTTATCCAGAATCATCAGCTGGGTGTATTGGGCGTCGAGGTGTACAAAACTAATCGGGTAAGAAGAAAATGATAATGTGGAAAAATTAATTAATTAAAAAATTTCCATTGATTAAAAAAATTCTAAAGAAAATGCCCTTTTGCAGCCTGATGCTGAGGATATCCTGAACAGTACATGGAGGTAAAAAGAATTTTGAAAGTTTTGCGATAAAATGGACACTCGTTGCCACTTTTTTTTAATGTCAACGAAAACTCGTTGTCCCTTTCGTAATGCTCGTTGTAGTAGAGACTTTGTAATCGCAGATAAAACTATGTGACGCCGTTGAACAATACTGGTGTCAGACGCCTTTGAATATCACTCGCACTAATAGTACTTGCTCGATAATACTCTCTCAAATAATAATCCGAATTAGTGATCCGAATAGAGAAATAGTATAGTGAATAGAGTATAGAATAGAGGTCCCTATAGTAATAGAGGATAGGGTAAAAATGCAGATGAACGTAACGCGACTTCCTATATAAGTGATTGTTTTCTCTTTGGTCACGTGATCCAATTAATTCATTAATGGAATCGCTTGTGTTTGCTCACAGGTGATCTATGTTCATACTCAAGTGTCGGCAACGATGATTTATTCTTATATAACACAATAAAAAAAAAGGAAACAGGAAGACATTTATTGAACACATCATGCGGAAAGTGGGCCTGGAAAATTTAAAACTCACAGGACATACTAAAAGAAGAAAAAACAGAGGTAAACCGTGAGTCAACGTTTAAAGAGCTGTGCGTGACGCACCCATAGGCGAATGGTTCGTAATCAGGGAGGTCCAGGGTACCCTGCCGCGTTCGGACTATTTTACAAAGCCTGAGGAGTCCATTATTTTCTGTCGTGACTCGAAGTAGGAGGCCATTTCCTTTCTTCGTATCGTGGGGCGAATAGATTCATACTCGGCTCTCCGTTTCCTTAATCCGAGCTGCCACCGTGCTTCCATTAATGGTGATTTTCTAAGAGTAGCGTAGATATGGCACATGGCCGAATGTATGGATCGAACTCATTACTCAGTCGTAATTATTCCCCGTCGAGTTTCTCTTGTGCTTTCAGTAATGATTATAATTACAGGTATTATTAATTAGAAATTTTTTCAGCACGATGAGGCGTGTTGAAATCCTCACAATATTTAGTATTCATGAAGTTTTTTTTGTCGAGATTTACAAACTACGTTTTGTTTAATTTCGGAAAACAATCGATGAAATTTGAATAAGCTGATTTGTTTGGAAAATACTTTGACAAAAACCCTACTTCGGGGTTTAATAATTTCTTTAATTTAATTTTATAGAACTTCACGGTAAGCAATATTTTTAAAGATTTTTTTTTTCCTTTTTAACAGCGAAGAATAAATTCTTTAGATTTTTTACTCTTGAGCATGCAACATACAACTGACCACGCGTAAAAATTTCTTTCTGGAGCCAAATCTCAACTTTTTGAAGCATTTGGCCTTGTGATTTGTTTATATTTCTCGCAAACGCAGGGAGAACTGGAATCTAGATTCTTGTATATAAAAACTTAAAGAAAAGATACCCCAAAAATATTGTATTTTTAATAAATGCTAGCCTAGAAGCAGCTCTTCGGGCGGACATTAGCGGGGAGCATTTGGGCTTCTACCTTTCACCTTCAGCGTCCTATGCACGTAAAAGTTATAAGAATTGAGAAATGGTAATACTGATTTACCATTATTCGGCAACTTTATTCGGCGTAATCTTTCTTATACGCAACCGATCTCTGTAAGTTAGTTTACATTTATTTTGCGCGCAATTATTATTTTATTTATGATCCCTTCAAATAAAGTCACTCTTAAAAAACATTAGGGAACTAGAACTATGTAATATTTCGAATACGTCACAGTATGCGGGCTAGAAAAAGAAAACATATGAGCAATGTACCGTGCCCCACTTAAGTTTTAATTACAGTTTAATTCGACGACATCAATTGCGACGAAAAACGAAATTAAAATTAAACCTTTAATAAAGAATTGTTTTTTAAACCTTTCACTCTGTTTGATATTTAAATTTAACTTTAAATGAGTTTTTTATTTAATTTTTAGTCACGTGTAACTAAGTAGTTACTTACTTTTACTTCAGGTTGTTAATGACTCGCCGAGATTGAAAAACGGACAGATGGACGGACACACGTACACTGCGCTTTCGAAGTATGTGTTATTTTAATATAAAATTGGTTTTACAATGGCAGGAGCATTTAGTATGTTAAATAATAAAAGTCTATTTTTCCCCCCCAAAAAAATGAATGAAAAATTATTGCACTAAGCTGCGCACCTTAGAGAAATGAACTGTGCATTGTACCCGCTTACGTGATTGAACTTCTCCGCAAAATTTGGCCTCAATCAGTCAATTTTAGAGGGTTTGACAGTTGCACGGACTAATGTAAGTCATCGAAATTTATATGTAGATATCAGTTATTTTAATATTAAGATGAACATTCTTAGAAAACTCTTTCTAACATATTTCAAAAATTGTGTCAAGAAAGGTGATTCTAATAATGGTTCGGTATTCTTTACATTATTTACATTGTTCGGACTATTGTCCTCATCTTTATTGTCATATTCCCGACATTTCGGCTGTTCTAGGTTCCGGCCTTCCTCAGGTAATATACGTTGGAATTTCTAACTGAACATTTTATTTCCTCCATCGGGGTAGATTTTCGCCAAGGACACATGGCTCAGAGGAGAAAAGCGTTAGTTGAAGAAATCCAATGACTTGACCCACTATGAGCCACAGCAGAGGTGAACACAAAATTGGACAGTTGAGTTACTAAAGGCGAATAACTGAAATTAAGATGTTAAGATGAAAGGCATGGTACGTGGAACTAGAACAATATACACACGGTGAACGAAATAAACGGTTCGATCGAAATTCCACATGAAGAAAGCCAGAGCGTACGACGGTAGAATCGTCGTGTAAATGTCAATAAAGATGAGGACAACAGTCCAAACAATGTAAATAGTGTAAATAGTTACAATACCTCATCTCAGAAATAGAGACAGATGTTGAAGATGAATATGGCAATAAAGATGAGGACAACAGTCTGAACAATGTAAATAGTGTAAATAGTTACAATACCTCATCTCAGAAATAGAGACAGATGTTGAAGATGAATATGGCAATAAAGATGAGGACAACAGTCCAAACAATGTGAATAGTGTAAATAGTTACAATACCTCATCTCAGAAATAGAGACAGATGTTGAAGGTGAATATGGCAATAAAGATGAGGACAACAGTCCAAACAATGTAAATAGTGTAAATAGTTACAATACCTCATCTCAGAAATAGAGACAGATGTTGAAGGTTAATATGACAATAAAGATGAGGACAACAGTCCAAACAATGTAAATAGTGTAAATAGTTACAATACCTCATCTCAGAAATAGAGACAGATGTTGAAGATGAATATGGCAATAAAGATGAGGACAACAGTCCGAACAATGTAAATAGTGTAAATAGTTACAATACCTCATCTTAGAAATAGAGACAGATGTTGAAGGTGAATATGGCAAGAAAGATGAAATAGTGACAGTTATGTGTTGTTATGTTTAATGTATGACAGAGATTTGTCCTTTGAAGTATTTGTGTCCATACATTGTGAATAAATTATCCAATACGGGAGGACGCAAGAGTTGGGGAATATGGATGATACTGCTTAAAACAGTTCTTTCACCTGCAAAGGATAGGAAGTTGTGAAGGACCATGATCGCATACCACCTGAAAAAACACGGTACATTACACAACTTGTAACACCTTACCCATTTAAGCTACGTCAAATCATTTTCTAGTGATATTTTTTCTTCTGTAGGATGTCGTTCTCTTTTTATGTGATATGACAACTGATTTAATTCATGCCCATTCCGCCATCTTTGTATTTGTTTCTTTAATCAATCAATGCAGCTTTATAAACCCATTCCTCACATTACGCCTTCTTTTTATTCTCCTGCTTTCCATGCTTGATGTTGTGTCTGTGTGTTCACTTTTATTCTCCTTTCGAAACGATCAACTTTCAATGATCTATAGTTTTGTTTTTGCTTTCGTTTTTTCGAATCTGGCGTGCAGCGAATGTGATTTTTTTTTTTTATTAACGCACTGCTTTCATTTCTTTCTTTTTTTGGGACTCGCGACAGCCGTCCCACCCACGACGCTTTCCCCTCCGTCATGTTGTAAGGTATTTCCCTCTACGTCTTCACTGTTTTATCGGAATTAAAATCTGACTAGCTTGCTAGCACCTGCCGTAGTACTAAAGCGGGCTGCTCTCCTTGTTGACGATTTTTTACCTTGTTCAATGCAAAATGCCTTATTAGATTTTACTCAGACAACATCTATCTATCTATCTATCTATCTATCTATCTATCTATCTATCTATCTATCTCAGTCTACTCAAATCCATCACTCTGTGTCTTCGTCTACTCAAACATATCTATCTATTTCTCTCTCTCGCGATATATATATATATATATATATATATATATACCAGTCTCTTAGCTTTTCATATCTGTTTATTATTTCTGTCTATTGAAACCTACCTACCTACCTACCTATCTATCTATCTATCTATCTATCTATCTATCTATCTATGATAATAATAATTAGGAAAACAAATAAAAAATCAATATTCGGTATTTTTCCCTAATTATTATAAATTGCTCTGTATCTCATATTGAGCTCTGATATGGACTAAATGCCCCGTTTTGAATATCCCTTCTCATTACAATTTGGTATTATCTAGCCACCCTTACAGACGGGGTTCTTCAGAAACGTGGAGCCATTATTATTATTATTATTTATTTTCTTTGATTTCTGGCGTTTACACATTTTCTTTCCCACCCAGGGACCTAAGGTTAGAAATGGCATCATGACACTTTCCACTGACAAAAAAAAAAAAAAAAAAATTACACAGATAAAGCCCTTCGTAAAGTGTGGGCTGTACTTGTCAGAACAATTTTTTGTATCTCCTTGAGGCATGGACTTCCAGGAATCCCTTCAATTAGTCTACTGCAATCTTTTTTCAACCAGTCCGAGGGCTCCAACTACAACAGGGATTGTTGTCGTCCTTGCATGGAGTATTGCTGCCATATATGGTCTGGTGCCCCTTCTGTTTGCCTCGGGGTTCTTGATAGGCTCCAGAGGCAGGTAAAGCAATATAATTGGCCCTGCTCTGGCATCTCGTCTACAGTCACTTTATCACAAATACTTTCATGGAAATTGCTCCGAGGAGCTGCATTCGCTGGTTCCCAGTCGTCATGAGTTCAAGCGCCCTACGAGGCTGGCATCCCGCTCTCACCCCTTCACTGTCGAAACTCCTAATTATTATTATTATTATTATTATTATTATTATTATTATTATCATTATTATCATTATTATTATTATTATCATCATTATTATTATTATTATTATCATTATTATTATTATCATTGTTGTTATTATTATCATTATTATTATTATAATCATTATTATTATTATTATTATTATTATTATTATTATTATTATTATCATTATTATTATTATTATTATTTCCTTTGATGTCTGTTTACAACCATTTAATTCCTAATTAAGGTCAGAAATAGCTTCATGAGATTTTCCCCTAATTATTTTTGTAAAATAAAATAAATAAATACCTCAGATCACACAATTTACATAGAAAAAAGCCCTTCGTAATTTGTGAGTTTTATTTTTTGAGTACAATCTTTTATATTTCTTTAAGACATGGCTATCATGAATCCCTTTAATCAGTCGTTCAAAACCTTTGACAATCAAGAGGGTTCCAACTACAATTGGAATTTCTGAGATTCTCATGTGTCACATTTTTTAGAATTTCGCTTCAAGATCTTTCTATTTTAATATGTTTTTTTTTTAAAGCTTTTCAAAGATACATTGCAATCTGCAGGGACAGCCATGTTAATATGAAATAGCATTCTGTTTTTGTGGTCTCTGATCATAAAGTCTGGGCGATTAGCTTTGATTGTTCTGTCTGTGTGTATTGTAAAGTCCCATAAAATTGCTAGTGAGAAACGCTAATGTCAGCGTGAACGTACGTTTGTTTGTTTAGTATTATTATTTACAAATCGGTGTATTCATATCTATCTATCTATCTATCTATCTATCTATCTATCTATCTATCTATCTATCTATCTCAGTCTGTTCCTATCTATCTCAGTCTGTTCCTATCTATCTATCTATCTATCTATCTATCTATCTATCTATCTATCTATCTATCAGTCTGTTCCTATCTATCTATCTATCTCAGTCTGTTCCTATCTATCTATCTATCTATCTATCTATCTATCTATCTATGTATCTATCTATCTATCTATTTATCTATCTCAGTCTGTTCCTATCTATCTATCTATCTATCTATCTATCTATCTATCTATCTATCTCAGTCTGTTCCTATCTATCTATCTATCTATCTATCTATCTCAGTCTGTTCCTATCTATCTATCTATCTATCTATCTATCTATCTCAGTCTGTTCCTATCTATCTATCTATCTATCTATCTATCTATCTCAGTCGATTCCTATCTATCTATCTATCTATCTATCTATCTATCTATCTATCTATCTATCTATCTATCTATCTCAGTCTGTTCCTATCTATCTATCTATGAACAGACTGAGATAGATAAATAGATAGATAGGAAAAGACTGAGATCGATCGATCTCAGTCTTTTCCTATCTATCTATTTATCTATCTCAGTCTGTTCATACCTATCTATCTCAATCTGTTTCTATCTATCTATCTATCTATCTATCTATCTATCTATCTATCTATCTATCTATCTATCTATCGCAGTCTGTTTAAATCTATCTAGGATAAATCAAAGTGGAAAATGTTTAATTAACTACGGGTTTCGCTTCCCTTAGGTAGGCTTCTCCGAGTCAGAATGAAATAAATGCGTCTCTGTATGTGTTTTAATATAAAATCGTCAATATTTGTTAGGTTTTCCATCTGTCTGTCTGTTTGTTTATCTACATATCTATCTGAGTCTGTTCAGATTTATCTGTTTATCTTTGTTAGGTAGGCTTTTCCGGGTCAGAAGGAAATTAATGTGTCTGTGTACTATATAAAATCGTTAATATTTGTTAAGTTTTCTATCTATCTATCTATCTATCTATCTATCTATCTATCTATCTATCTATCTATCTATCTATCGATCTATCGATCTATCTATGTGCCTGTTTCTCTTTCTTTGTCTGTTAATATCTACTTGGCCTCATATTCATTCTTCCTATCAACCTCATCTCATTCAACAGTGAAAATTGAGTGCTAAAATTATTTTTGAAAATCGAGAGATGATAATGCGACCGCCCTCAACACGCAAATGCTCGGAATGATTACGCCTATTGAAAACAGCACCAAAATGAAATTCAACCTCAACTGTCAAATCATGAGGAAAAACTAATAGCAAAAAATAAAACGCTCTTGAAAATGGCTAAAGAAGTGACCGAAAGCGCTTGGGACAAAGTAAATTATGAAAAATTTCTGTTCTCTCTGGCTCCTACAAAACAAAAACGTAAAGTTGCTTGATATTTGAAGCCGAAATCGCATTTTTATTTCTATTTTAAACAGTGTGTCTAACGTCTATAAATTTGTATATTAAAAAAAAAAAAAACGTTTTGATGAAGACAATGTGCTCTCTCTGGTAGTAATCGAACCTGCTTTATCACTCTTTAAACGAAAAGACCCTATCTGATCAGATTTGTATCCAAAACGGAAACAAAAGCAATTTCTAAACAATGAATTGCTGTTCATCTGAAGGCCATTGAAATATAGAGACGGATATGCAATGTGATAGGTCCTGATCTGGCATCTCGTCTACAGTCTTTTAAACTTGATGTCGCTTCCCTCTGACTTTTCTACAAATATTTTCATTGCAACTGCTTTGACGAGCTACTTTCATTGGTGCTCCATCTGCATGAATTTAAGGTCCGCATCCCGGTCCCACCCTTTAACAGTCGAAACAGATAAATGTAACCGCCTCTTCTGCTCCAACAGCTTCTTCTCTCGCAGTTTCCACCAGTGGAACTCCCTTCCTCCTACTTGCTTCCCTGATATTAGGTTGGTGCAAAAATAATGACGTAATAATGTCGTTTTTTGACGTTAAAAAACGACATTATTACGTCATTATTTTTGCACCACCCTAATAGATATAACCTTCAAAGAGTCAAATGTAATGTCAATCAACATATTCTGATGCCTTGATCCTGATCCACGTCCTTCTCTATATACTTTCATCAAACAACCCTCTTTACTCCTGCTCTCACTCTCTGGTACCCCTTGCGTGCTAGTGGTGCACACGCCCTGATCTTAAAGAAAATATGCTCTCCGACAGGGATCGAACCTATAGATTTTAGGAGAAATTACGTTTTGGTCTGGCTTTGTATTTTTCTACTTTCTCCTCTTATCATTGCAAAGATTCATACTGTCTTGTCGGAAAGATTTTGCCATCCACTCGGTAACCATCGGCTGCGCATTACTTCATCATTCATTTTATGGAGATCAAGTGTCAAGGAAATCCTCGAACGAGACGAAGTTAAAAACGCAATGCATCCTTAACTTTTTCTTGTTCTCTTTTATGGCCACCAATTGTTGAAGTCCAAAGATAACTTCTGCTGTTTTTTTCATTTGCTGCTAAATTTGACAAAAACTTGCCTTCTACGTTATTATCGATTTTATTTATTTATTTTCATTTATTCAATTCTGTTCATTTTCCCTCCATTTTATTTGTTGAATTTATTTATAGATTTTTTTAAAAACACTGTTTTTTGCCATCTTTCATTTTTTTTTGTTTTTTTTTGTTTTTTTTTGTTTTCTTTTTTTCGTCCCTTTTTGTATCGGGCTCGTCTTTTCTTTTCTTTTTTTTCTTAATTTTTTCGTAATTCCTCTTTTTTATTTTACTCCTTTCTATTATTCTTTCCTTTCATCCATTACGATATTAATTCTTTCATAACATCCACTTTTCGTCTTTTCCTTTTTTTTTTTTTTTTCATCACCCCTTCATTACATTAGTTGACTCCTCCTGAATGAATTCCCTAATTGTTCACAAGGGAGGCGTTCTCCCTACACTATAAATACAGGGCGATTTCTTGCCTCGTTCGCGTTTTCTTCAGGTTTGATGCCGCTTCCTACCTCGCGTGGAGGTGAGATAAACTCTCTTTTTACTTTGCATTTCAACGGGCACATTTAAAAAAAAATCTGATCTCTCGCAGAGATTTGCGTTTTTGCCTAATTTGGGGGTGGGGGAAACGCCATTAAACACACATACACGTACGTACGAACATTCAACAAAATACAAACTCTTTACGTTCACACACAAACACAAATGTTAATGTCTATGGCCATTGTAAATTTTGTTGTTTAATACATATACTTGTTGATATATATATATATATATATATATATATATATATATATATATATATATATATATATATCGGTCATGTTGGTTTTCTTTACACTTCTTTACAGTGGATTCAATCTCTGAGTCCGCCATGTTCTTGTAGTTGATCTTTTAATCTTATCAGGAGTTATACACGTGTCCCTAATTTAACAATACGTAAACCCACGGTCCACTACGACTCTTCTGAGCAATATTGTATTGAAGAAAAGCAAGATCTTGTGGCTGTTGTAAAGAAATAAAAAATTGAATACGAGCAAGAATTAGAGAAATTAAAAGATAATATATATTGGAATGTTAAGAGAAAACGACTTGTTCTTGACACACTTAAAAAATATACTTTGCCAAAACACGTCACTCTTTATTCCAATATGAGTACAGCTAAAAACAATAAGAGTGTTTATTTCCGCTATGACAATAGCTAACAGCTCTTATAATAAAAAAAAAGAAAAAAAAATTGAAGGAGGCGTATGAAGTGACGCTAATAAAAACTGGAAATTGTGTTGCCCCTGCAGGAATTTGTGACAGCGAAGACGTAAACAGGTATGGCTTATTCATTGACAGAATGGAGTAAGTGCTTGAAGAGTGTAAAACCTTAACCAATCAGTTCATGGCTAGATGCGAGAATGCACGACGATCTGATAAAAGAGAATTAAGGCTTTGTGAGATACATGTTTATCTGCAGCAAAATATCCACTAAAAAATTCTGTTAACTCTCATTAAATAATTTGTTGTGTACTTACATATAATTCTTTTCTTTAAAAATGAAACAAGCCAAAATTCTCAACGACGCATTGGTAAAAAAAACCCAAAAAAACTCATCATAAAATTGACCAAGCTACTGGAAAAAAAAACTATTCAAGGTACTTTTCCGTTCAAAGTCCTTCAGTCATTTTCAATTTAGAAAACCTGTGGTCTATCCCACATGGCTCTGCCAAAAACGCTTGCTAGGCAGCGTTCTTTAAGCCTATAAATAGGCAATCATATTCTCTCTCTTCTTTTTGGTCTTTTAAATTTTTACTTTCAGATGTAGTCGCGCGTAGATAGGTAGGCTGCCAATGAGGCTTGTTCACTTCTTAGGTACTCTGCCTCCCACACACACATATACACGCATGTATCTATCACACACGCTTTTTACAGGCGCATGCACACAAACACACACAGCCACAAGTACATCTTATAATTTGTTTTAATGTTGGAATTATATTTTAAAATACAGTTTGATTTCTTTAAGAATTTCTAGGTTATTATATGGTTTAAAATCACAAAAGAGTTTTTTTTCAAGTTTGTGTCAATCACTATGGGTTATTCAATGCCGAAATCTAAATATTTTGAATCATTTTATTGATTCAACTTCGTATATTGTGAATACAGCTGTATGCCTTCAACTACAGACAAAATATATTGTTGCTTTTTAACTATAAATATGTATTGTTGGTAAATTTTTTATATAAAAAAAAATGTTGGTATTTTTACGATAAAAAAAATATTTTTACACATTCATAGAGCTTTTTTTTTTTATTTGCGAGTTAAATATTTGCTCATATCTGGAACCATAACAATTGCTTCCACCCCGGGTTGGGATGAACCTGAGAACAAGAGAAATTAAAAGGTGATCCCACGCTTCTCAAAACCTCCAATCTCCCAATCAGAGTCCTTGCTCACGAATTTAGTTTATCGTCATACCCAGGAATACGAATTATTCTATTACTTTTGCCAAATAAATAAACGTTCCCAGTTGTTCATTCTATTCTTTTTCTTAATAATTTGCTTAGCATTTGGAAGGCATATTTTTCTATTCCAGTGCGCATTTGGATTTCTGATATTTCTACCGCCTGTTATCATAGTTTTTTGCTTAATTTCTGTACTGTTTTTTTAAAATCATTTTGTCCCCTAGCAAGACAATAATACCACTAAGACGCAACGCGCTATTGGGAGTGAAAGACGATGAACATATTTTAGAAAGAACCGGTAACCTGATTCTAAACACGAAAAAAAGGGAAAAACCTATACCCCTGTTCAAAAGTGGAGGTGTATGAACCGGACGACTTGTTGGAATTTTTGTGTACCCTGGTGTACTAGTGAGCCAGCCAAAATGAGCTGACTCATTTTATAGTTCACCAATAGAAGGGTTAACCAATCAGAAGGCTCAAAATATTTAATGCGGCGTGTATAAAGGCGGCCATGTTTTTTCCCGAATATGCACTACCAGCCTTTGATATCGAAGACTGAAGCATTATGGAACAGCTGCTGGTGGTATTGGCGATATAGTCAGATTCAGTAGAGTGTCTGACTTGTGAGTGTTAATCTTTAACGTTGTTTCATTGAACAGATTACGTACGGCGCTGTATTCTATATTCAGAGACTATGGTGAACATGGTCAACACGACTGACGTGATTATCTACTCCCAACGAGAAGAGGGAAATAATAAATAGATAAAATTTCAGAGTTTAGGTGGAGACGATAGAAGTATAGAGTTGATGTCGATTTTAGAAGAATCAGAAAGAAAATCTTAAACAATAAATTAGGGATAAAACTCCTGTTTAAAAAAATCGGAGTGGAGTGTGAATCGGGAAACAGAGGAAACTATCTACTCCTATTGAAGACTTGCTTAATTTTGGTTGTATTCTTAGATCTGATAGTTAGTTCTTTCTTCCCGCTTTCCTTTACAACCCTTTTCTCACACACGAAACGTCGCAAACCTCTCGCGACTCTGTCACTATTTCCATAGAAAGTATTCACACGAACTCCATTCCTCAGTTTCTTCAGTTCTCGCCTTAACGGCTAAGATCCGCCTTGTCACGCCCATTGTAAAGACCCCGACTGTTCCCTTCGTATTCTACTGGTAAGATGTCAGTTCCATTCCAGCAGCTTCCGCGAACTCTACAATCTTAACCTGTTCAACTCTAAGGTTAACCGTTATCTTCCCGACATATCCCCATAAACTGTGCATTTAATTATGTAACATACTAACTCGAGTCGCTCTTGGGCCTTCTACAGGATGAAAATTATTATAAAGAAATAAAAACTAAGAGGTCTATGAGTTTCCCTTTTGCTGTGATTTCATTTCTGTGTCTGCAATCAATATTTTGGTCTCTATACATTTTCTGCTGCATTCGTCAATAATAAATCCTGATAGGACATCTAGTTCTCTTAAAATCACTTCACATTTTCTTCTTGTGCTCTTTTCGAATTTTGAGCAATTTCTTAACTAATTTCCTGTTCCCAGGCAGGCGATTTGTCCCCAGTAAATATTCTGGGTAATTTTCATATGTTTCCCCACAAAAAAATCAAGTTTTCCTAGCAGTCCATATAGATCTTTGTGTTATATATTAAAAATAAAAAAAATCCAACTCAACTTTCATTCAGTACCCATGGTAGGATGGATATAAAATAAGGAAAGATTACTTTATCATTTAAAAAAAAAAATTGGGAGACACAAATTAAATTATACTGAAGGCACAAAAAAGAAAATGAAAAAAAAAAAGAAAAGAATAAAGATTTAGATCTGCAAAACGAGCGAGGGAAAAGAAGGCCAGTTAAGTGTTTTATCGAAGCTGATGTGCTATGAAGCGTTTTGGCTTGGTGTGTTTTTTAATAGGTTTATGGGGTGAAAGAGAATTTCCTCTTTTGTCTGCGGGGTGAAGATAACTTGTCAGGCCTGTCCGGTGTTTCATTACTCGTCGCCATACTGTTAACATTCGCCCCTGACTCGCTAAATCTTCTCAGCCTCGTTTCAATGCAGGCCCTCCTCTGACAACAAGTGGTTGTGAAATAGCTTTGGGAAAATTTCTTGATAAATAGGATGGGCGGGCATGTTGCTGGGAGCGGGAGTTATTTCTCACAGGGTGGGAATTGAAGAAAGAAGAGAATGTTAAAAAAAAAAAGACAAAGAAGAAAAGAAAATGAAAGAACAAGGAAAGATTGATAATCGGTTTAAATCAAAAAACGGTAAATGAGAAGAAGAAGAAGAAGAAAAAAAGAAGAGGAAGAAAAACAGAAGAAAAAAAAACAAGAAAAAAACAAGAAGAAAAAAACAAAAAGAAAAACAAGAAGAAAATCAAGAAGAAGAAAAACAACAAGAAAAACAACAAGAAAAAGACAAGAAGAAAAACAACAAGAAGAAAAAACAAGAAGAAGAAAAACAAAAAGAAGAAAAAGACAAGAAGGAAAACAAGAAGAAAAAAACAAGAAGAAGAAACAAGGAGATGAAAAACAACGAGAAGAAAAAACAAGAAGAAGAAAAACAAGAAGAATAAGAAACAAGAAGATTAAAAAAAAGAAGACGAAAAAACAACAAGAAGAAAAAGACAAGAAGAAAAAAACAAGAAGAAGAAAAAGACAAGAAGAAGAAAAACAAAAAGAAGAAACAAGATGTAAAACAAGAAGAAGAAAAACAAGAAGAATAAGAAAGAAAGGAGATGAAAAAGAAGAACAAGAAAAAGACAACAAGAAGAAAAAGACAAGAAGAAAAACAGGAAGAAAAAGACAAGAAGAAAAACAGGAAGAAAAAGACAAGAAGAAAAACAAGAAGAAGAAAAAACAAGGAGAAGAAAAACAAGAAAAAGAAGAAGAAAAAGACAAGAAGAAGAAAAACAAAAAGAAGAAACAAGGAGATGAAAAACAAGAAGAAGAAAACAAGAAAAATAAGAAACAAGGAGATGAAAAACAAGAAGAACAACAAGACAAGAAGAAGAAAAACAAGAAGAAGAAAACAGCAGGACGAAGAAACAAGGAGATGAAAAACAAGAAAAAGAAAAGACAAGAAGAAGAAAAACAAGAAGAAAAAGACAAGAAGAAGAAAAACAAGAAGAATAAGAAACAAGATGAAAAACAAGAACAAGAAAAAGACAAGAAGAAAAAGACAAGAAAAAAAACAAGAAGAAGAAAAACAAGAAGAAAAAGAAAAGAAAAACAAGAAGAAGAAAAAGGCAAGAAGAAAAACAACAAGAAGAAAAAGACAAGAAGAAAAACAAGAAGAATAAGAAACAAGGAGATGAAAAACAAGAAGAAGAAGAAGAAAGACAAAAAGGAAAACAAGAAGAAAAAACAAGGAGATGAAAAACAAGAATAAGAAACAAGGAGATGAAAAACAAGAAGAAAAAACAAGAAGAAGAAAAAACAAGAAGAAGAAAAAGACACGAAGAAGAAAAACAAGAAGATTCAGAAACAAGGAGATGAAAAACAAGAAGAAGAAAAAGACACGAAGAAGAAAAACAAGAAGAAGAAAGAAGGAGATGAAAAAGAAGAAGAAGAAAAAAAGAAGAAGAAGAAACAAGGAGATGAAAAACAAGAAGAAGAAAAATACAAGAAGAAGAAAAAGAAGAAGAAGAAGAAACAAGGAGACGAAAAACAAGAAGAAGAAAAACAAGAAAAAGAAGAAACAAGGAGATGTAAAACGAGAAGAAGAAAAAGACAACAAGAAGGAAAAGACAAGAAGAAGAAAAACAAAAGAAGAAGAAACAAGGAGATGAAAAACAAGAAGAAGAAAAAACAAGAAGAAGAAAACGGCAAGAAGATAAACAAGAAGAAGAAGAAACAAGGAGATGAAAAACAAGAAGAAAAAACAAGAAGAAGAAAAAGACAAGAAGAAAAAAAAGACAAGAAGAGGAAAAACAAGAAGAATAAGAAACAAGGAGATGAAAAACGAGAAGAAGAAAAAACAAGAAGAAGAAAAAGACAAGAAGAAGAAAAACAAGAAGAAGAAACAAGGAGATGAAAAACAAGAAGAAGAAAAACAACAAGAAGAAGAAACAAAGAGATGAAAAACAAGAATAAGAAAAGACAAGAAGAAGAAAAACAAGAAGAATAAGAAACAAGGAGATGAAAAACAACAAGAAGAAAAAGACAAGAAGAAGAAAAAGAAGAAGAAACAAGATGTAAAACGAGAAGAAAAAGACAGCAAGAAGAAAAAGACAAGAAGAAGAAAGACAAGAAGAATAAGAAACAAGGAGATGAAAAACAAGAAGACGAAAAAACAAGAAGAAAAAGACAACAAGAAGAAAAACAACAAGAATAAGAAACAAGGAGATGAAAAACAAGAAGAAAAAGACAACAAGAAGAAAAACAACAAGAATAAGAAACAAGGAGATGAAAAACAAGAAGAAAAAACAAGAAGGAGAAAAAACAAGAAGAAGAAAAAAGGAGAATCAATTACATTAAGAAAAAAGGGAGGGAGGAGAATAGAGATGAGAATAAATGAGATAGTAAGACAGTAAGATAGTAAGAAGACAAAGAAGAAAATAATGGCAAATTTGCGGGGGTTGGAATTAAAAGAAAGAAAGAAAGAAAGAAAGATAGATAGATAGATAGAAAGAAAGAAAGAAGAAAGAAAGAAATGAAGAAAGAAAGAAAGAAAGAAAGGTAGGAAGAAAGATGTTAGAAAGAAAGAAAAAAAATTTAAAAAAGAAAACAAAAAGAAAATTAAGAAAGGTCAATTGAAAGAAGGAAAAAAAGAGCAATTATAAAAGTAGAGAAAATGAAATTAAAAAAAAAAGATAGCAAACGGAATAAACAGAAAAAAAAGAAAATTCAATAAACGAGAATTAAAATAAAGAACAGCAAAAGATCAATAATGTAAATAAAATAGATAAAAAGAAAGAAAAAAGAAAGAAAGAGAAATTTAAAAATGAAATAAAAAAAAGAAAAAAAGAAATGTCGATTGATAGAAAGACAAAACGAAGAAGAAAGAAATAGCGTGGAATTAAAATAAAAAGTGAACACAACAAAGGGAGAAAGGAGAATTAATGGAAAGAAAGAAAAAAAGGAAATAAAAAAAGAAATTAAGATAATGTTATAAAACAAGAAAAATCAATTAATGGCTCTCAAAGGAAAGGAATAAATAAAAGAAAGAAAGAAAATAAGAAAGAAAGAAAACAAGTGGGAATTAACGTGAGCAAGAGAGAAAAGAAATTAGATAAGAAAGAAAGAGAGAGAGAAAGTGAAAAACGAAATAAACAGAAAGAAAGGTGAAGTGAAAGAAAGAAAAGACGAACAATTAAAAAAGAAGGAAATAACATGAAATTAAAAAGAAGGAAAGTCAAAAGAAAGAACCAGAATAAATAAAGAAAGAAAGAAAGAAAGAAAGTAAGAAAGAAATAATCTATAAACAATGGAAAGAAAGAAAAAAGAAATTAAAAGGGAATTAAAATAAAGAAAAATCTCAACAAATCGCTATTAAAGGAAAAGAAAAAAAAAAGAAAAGAAAAAAAATGAAAAAAGGAAAATAAAGAAATGGACATTAACATGAAGAAAAGAGAAAGGTAAGTAAATAGATAAATAAAAAAAGAAAGAAAGAAGGATTGCAAGAAAGAAAGAAACAGGAGGAAAAAGAAAGACCAATTTAAAAATTAAAAAAAAGAAAAAAAGCGATGTTGATGGAAAGAAAGAAAAACGAACAATAAAAAAAAGAACCTTGAAATTAAAAAAAAAAGAAATGCAATTAAAAGACAGAAAGAAAGAAATAGATAAATAAGAAAGAATGAAAGAATGAAAAAAAGAAAGAACAATTTAAAAACGATAAAAAGGATACAAAGAAGCGGCGATTGAAAGAACGAATAATTAAAAAAAGTAGCAGTAAACTTGAAATTAAATGAAAGAAAGAAGACAGAAGCAATGCAAAGGAAATGAAAAATAAAAAAAAGGCAATTAAAAGAAAGAAAAATAGATAAATAGTTATTAAAAGAAAGGATTAAATAAAAGCCAGTCATTAAGAAGAAAAAAGAAATTAATGAAAATTAATGGAAAGAAAAGAAGAAGAAAAAAAGAAGCAATTAAAGTAAATAAATAAGGAAATGAAAAATAAAAGCAATTAAAATAAATTAAAACATTTCTCTGTCGCGGCGTAAATTAGAATTGGACATTACTACGACGTCCACGCGCGGAATGTAAATGAAACGAACAAAAAAAATCTATCATTTATCGGTTATCGGTAGCCAGCCACGATACGATGTTCAATATCTTCTCCTGCTAAGCTTAGCTATTTGCCGTCCAAATTGTTTGTGGAACCAGTAGCTAGCAGAGGAGCGCAACTTACTCCCTTCGACAGGTAGCATTCGACAGGTCGACCACAGTTTTCAGTTGTAAGCTTATGACATTGGACGCCTGGTAGAACATAACGGAAACCCTTGTAACAAAGTCATTCAATAAATGTCACATGGCAAACCCAATGAGCGGCAGTTGATATGACATACTTTTTGAGGAATACAGGTGTTGACGATACCGAAGATGACAAAGACATCAAATACGCTGACAGCAGAGATGAAACTGTCATGGTGTTTTTCTTTGACAAGGACAGCAGGAAAGTATATTAATGCGTTTAATATCTATGCGAATAATGTTCTACGAAGCAAATGTAATGTTTATTTAGAGATTTTTTACGTAGAAGTTACTGCTACAAAATAAGTAATCTTTTTTTTTTTAATTATATCATATCATGCAAGGCGATTAAGCCACTAAGACACAAAGAGTTACTACGTGTGAAAGAATAAGAAAACAGAGAAACATTATTAAAGAACAAGAATAAAAGGGTAATCAAGTAATCAAGAAGACAGTAGCTAACGATTGACATTGCATTTATATTTTTGAAGGTCAAAATTGTCTGGAAAGCATGAAGCCGTAATGGAGTTCCACAAGAGTGAAGCATAGTACCTACGGATACATCAGGCCAATTCAGATGTGATAAGAATTTGCTGCCAATTTAGTCAATCAGGCATGTGCCATGCGTGATATATGCTTAGGCGATCATGTAACTTTCGATACATGACTGACGAGGCAGATTTTTTCACGCAGTAGGTTGCCATTTATTTCTGCAGTTGACCAGTTGCCATCAAAAGCTAGAGAACCCTTTCTGTCTTTACTCATAGCCGGGGGTTGGGGGAAGAAGAAGATTCATACCTTTCCCAAGGATATTAGCAAGTGAATGTAATGGATTCAATTGGAATTCGCACTGGGTTCAATTCGATCCGCTATCCATTATTACACGATGCCTCCGCCAATCTTAGTACCGCGCTTAAATTCATAATGTCTAGGTGCCATAGCGAAGAGTTCACTCGAACAATTACCATGAAATTATTTATAATACAGGCACAAGTAACGGCTACATTACGGCTATGGGATGTGACTCGAAGCCGAGATGACAGGTCAGGACCAATGATATTGCTGATTCTTCTTTGGATTTTATTGAGAATCTCTAAATATACAGATGGAATATTGGACAATATGCGGCAGTAATATTCAAAGCATGGGCGAAAGTATCTGTCTATATTTCTGAGATGAGGTATTATGTATACTATTTACATTATTCGGACTATTGTCCTCATCTTTGTCGCCATATTTATTACAAGCTTCCGGCCCTTCAATATCAGTCTATATTTCTGAGATGAGGTATTATGTATACTATTTACATTATTCGGACTATTGTCCTCATCTTTGTCGCCATATTTATTACAACGTTCCGGCCCTTCAGTATCTGTCTATATTTCTGAGATGAGGTATTATGTATACTATTTACATTATTCGGACTATTGTCCTCATCTTTGTCGCCATATTTATTACAAGCTTCCGGCCCTTCAATATCAGTCTATATTTCTGAGATGAGGTATTATGTATACTATTTACATTATTCGGACTATTGTCCTCATCTTTGTCGCCATATTTATTACAACGTTCCGGCCCTTCAGTATCTGTCTATATTTCTGAGATGAGGTATTATGTATACTATTTACATTATTCGGACTATTGTCCTCATCTTTGTCGCCATATTTATTACAAGCTTCCGGCCCTTCAATATCAGTCTATATTTCTGAGATGAGGTATTATGTATACTATTTACATTATTCGGACTATTGTCCTCATCTTTGTCGCCATATTTATTACAACGTTCCGGCCCTTCAGTATCTGTCTATATTTCTGAGATGAGGTATTATGTATACTATTTACATTATTCGGACTATTGTCCTCATCTTTGTCGCCATATTTATTACAAGCTTCCGGCCCTTCAATATCAGTCTATATTTCTGAGATGAGGTATTATGTATACTATTTACATTATTCGGACTATTGTCCTCATCTTTGTCGCCATATTTATTACAACGTTCCGGCCCTTCAGTATCTGTCTATATTTCTGAGATGAGATATTATGTATACTATTTACATTATTCGAACTATTGTCCTCATCTTTGTCGCCATATTTATTACAACGTTCGGGCCCTTCAGTATCTGTCTATATTTCTGAGATGAGATATTATGTATACTATTTACATTATTCGAACTATTGTCCTCCTCTTTGTCGCCATATTTATTACAACGTTTCAGCCGTGGTACACTCCGGCCTTCTTCAGGTGGTTGAAATGTCGAACTGAACACTTTATTTCGCGTGGTAGACTGCTCTAGTTCCACGTGTCATGCCTAATGAATGTCAGTTATCAGTTATCTCCTGTTAATTCCCTTCTCCAAAGCCTTAACAGGGTATCGATACAGGGTTCAGTTCGACATTCCAACCACCTGAAGAAGGCCAGAGCGTACAACGGCTGAAACGTTGTAATAAATATGGCGACAAAGATAAGGACAATAGTCCGAATAATGTAAATAGCATGGACGAATGGTAAACTTATAAATATGTAAGGTAGATTCTAGAGGGAAAAATGTCGAGCACGATACAGGGAAACAACTTTCTTAGCAGCAGAACGAGCAATGGATTCAATCTTTCCACTTCATGTTAGCTGAGAATGTTAGTACGAGAACACATAGCGTGTCGCTCATTTGGTGGTTAGCATCAGCCATACTGATTTGAGACAGCAAGAAGTCTCTCAGATGATTAATAAAGAGGTTTCGTTTTGGAGGCGTCGAAAATTAACATGCCAATACTTGCTCCAGTTAACAACAGGTTGTAGGTCACTTTTAGATCAGCTGCTAATTTGACATTATTGAACTGATCAGATTTACTCTCGTGACAAGAGTAAATTGTTGTGTCATAGGAAAAGAAAAGAAGATAGTATATCCTGTCCTAGGTGGGTATGCTCTAATCTAGCCTATTTTATTCGGTGGGGTATTGACTAGCTTATACCACGGGTGTAAAACAGCATTTAAAATAACCCCAAGCATATATGGGTTGGATGCAAACTTTGGACGGTTACAGCAGTATCAAATTGGCATTTTGAACTACCGCAGAAAAGAACATCATCATCAGGCCGGTTGTGGTCGTAGGGTCGCTGTGTAAGTGAGATCTCGAGCACCTGACGATTTCCTACCGCCTATGTTGAAGGCCAGCGAAGTGATCATTAATGCGTTGCGTGTGATGGACAAGAGGGCCTGGCAGAGCCCATTTTGATCCAGGTCAAACCACAGCTAATATCCTCCAACTTGAAAGTTCGCCTTTGTCATGGCTAATTCCATCGTGCGATTCCTCTGTCCTAACCGTCTAAAAGACCCTTTGACCACCGATGCCGTTTCTTTGCCATAGTGACGGAGACATGGCTATGGAGGCAAGTCTATCCCATTATACCAGATGGCTGTTGACCGCACAAGCAGGTTCTTTCAAAGGTCTTCTGATTAATCCTTTTCGGTGTCTAGCGACCGGGCTCACCAAACAAACCTGGTAGATTTGTTTATTTGTTTGGGTTTTATGGCATATCAACCACTGTGGGTTATTTAATGCCAAATCCAGTTTATATGAATTTTAAATGCCTATTATGTATGGAATAAAAAATGTATAGCTGGCAACATCATTGTTTCAAAAAAACTTAGAGCTGGCAACATTACTTTTTTACAAAAAAACTTAGAGCTGGCAACATTATTGTTTCAAAAACTTAGAGCTGGCAAAATTATTGTTTCAAAAACTTACAGCTGGCAACATTATTGTTTCAAAAACTTACAGCTGGCAACATTATTGTTTCAAAAACTTACAGCTGGCAACATTATTTTTCTGAAGACATTATCTGAGACCTTGCTGTTGGATGCAGTTTATCGCCATACCGAGGACGCGGATGTAGTTTACCGTCATACCCAGGACGTAAACCTGGTAGGGGAACTGGTTTAGTTGATGACCTATACGGCAGATACTACAAATTAACATTGTACAAGGAGAGCTCGTATAGATTAAAAAAAAAAAAAAAAAACATGCTCATTTTGAATTAAATTAAATTATGAAGGTTTCAAATATTAGTTGGTGCAAAAGTAATGACGTAATAATGTCGTTTTTTGACGTTAAAAATACGTCAAAAAACGACATTATTATATCATTATTTTTTGCACCAACCTAATATTTGTTCGTTCTTCGTAACATCGTATTTATTGTTTTACATAATTGCTCCCCCGAATTCGCGAACAGTTTGGAAGAATATTAGAATAATCAAAAACATGTACTGGTAGAAATCCGCGTGTGTACAGATAGCAAATGTCTTCTGTAAAAATACAATAATATAGAGCGGTGTAAGGGGTATTTCTTCCCAACGGATTTATTCACCCTATACAGGGTCACCTCGATGTGGTGTTATGGTTAGCAAGTTTGTCTCGCTAGGACAAATACGAATGAGTAGTGAGTCAGATCTTCACTGGGTGCCCCTTACTTTCGGCCTTGTGCCACATCCAAGCTACGCTTAAAAAATCACTATTCACCCTATACAGTGAGCCGATTCTGAGAGAATTAGAAGTCCTATCATTATTCATTGTCGGCGGCCACAATTTTAACAACATAGACATGCAGATGACAGTTTTGATAGCAAACACTGAAATTAGACTACAAGAACTCCTACAGATTGCAAGATGACGGAATGTATGGATGTTTCCAAAAGGGACAGTCCAATATGTAAATTACAAACTGGGGGTACCTAAATCAAACAAATACACAATTTTAAATATTTGCGATATATCTTTAACAGAGGACAGAAAATGCAACACTGAAATCCGAAGGTGCATTGGGATAGCGAAAGACGCCTTCGAAAAACTAAGCAAAGTGTTAGGAAACAGAAAAGAGTATGATCTGTTAAATAATACCAGTCCTCATATATGGCAGTAACTACTGAAAGACTACTCAGAGATGAATAAGTGTTTTGAAACAACAGAACAGTGTGTCTACAGAAGGATGCTGAGAATACCATTGACCGAACATGTGAGTAACAACGAAGTTTTAGAGAACATGGAAACAAAAAGGACACTTATACTTAGTATCAGGAAAAGGCAGATGGAATTTCTAGGGTGCATAATAAGGAAAGAGGGCTTGGAAAATTTGATACCCACAAGGAAAATTGAAAATAAGAGAGACAAAAAAAATACGCATAACCTACCTGGTTAGCTTGAGTGAATTGATGGCAGAAAAACAGCAATGTAGGAGAGATAAGATAAAATAAAACAAAAAATGCTACAAAGAACAGGAAATTGTGGAGAGTCATGATCGCCTATGTCCTGAAGCGAACGGTACAGGGATGTAGGACAAAAGGCAAGAGAGATTCAATTTTAAGGAATATTAAACTGTTTTCATTTTCAACTGAATAAAACAAATTTTCTTAACTCAATTTGATCAATAAATGACGCAAATGTTCGATAGCTTAGGGAAGGAATTGAAACATTTCATCAACTTTAAAACTCCGTTAGGGTATCACAGGTTAATTATTAAGGGCTCTATAATTTAATTTGACGTTAATCATATTAATGACTCCTTAATGTCAACTCTGACGAAAAACTGAATATTTTTATTCCCAGTTCATAAATACACCGAACTTTGTACTTGGAGTGTGAAAGATCCTGTAGAAATTCCTATGTAGCTCTTTTAATTTAAATTAGATATGAAAATTTCCCGACGAAAAAATTTAATAACTGTGTATATAAAGCTGAGAAAATGTCGACAAACGTAATTAATATTCGGATAGGAATGATGCTTTATAATAATAAAAGGAAGAAGCAGATAGTGTGTTGTGCGTTTCGAGCCGCATCCAAGTTCGAAAAGTTTTTGATTTAGATCTGATGAAGACCGAAGCTTACAACAGCCGATACGTCGTGAATATAGCAACAAAAATGAAGAATACAGTCCGAACAATGTAAATACCGTAAATAGTTAAAATGCCTCGTCTAAGAAATAGAGACAGATACTGAAGAAGACCAGAGCACACAATGGCTGAAACGTTGTGAGTATGGCAATAAAGATGAGGACAATAGTCCGAACAAGGTAAATACTGTAAATAATTCCAATGCCTCATCTCAGAAATTGAGACAGATTCTGAAGAAGGCCAGAGCACACAATGGCTGAAACGTTGTGAGTATGGCAATAAAGATGAGGACAATAGTCCGAACAAGGTAAATACTGTAAATAATTCCAGTGCCTCATCTCAGAAATTGAGACAGATTCTGAAGAAGGCCGGAGCACACAATGGCTGAAACGTTGTGAGTATGGCAATAAAGATGAGGACAATAGTCCGAACAAGGTAAATACTGTAAATAATTCCAGTGACTCATCTCAGAAATTGAGACAGATTCTGAAGAAGGCCAGAGCACATAATAACTGAAACGATGTAATTATGGCAATACAGTTGAGGACAACACTCCGAACAATGTAAATACTGTAAATAATTGAAATGCCTAATCTCAGAAATATAAACAGATATCGATTAGTGTTTGTTTTCTAGAAATAGTTGCGAGAAATTTGCTAAACTTCTGTTGCATTTGTTAAAGTGTACTTCAGCCTCATACTGAGTTGTTTTTGTTGACAAGGTGAACAATGGCTATAAGTAGGTGAAAGATTGTTGTCGTGTTCTTGCTTTTTTTGTGAATAGACACCCTTATTAAGTAAACAGTGGCATGTTTGCTCGTCGCATATGCAAGCAATATAAATACCTAATTTTTACTGTGCCATTAAAAGCATAATTCATCTTTGTAGCCGGACAAACCTGGCTTCATACTTTCCCAAAATTTTCTCATTTTTTGCTGACTCTTCATTCAAAAAAAGTTAAGATGGATGATCGCTTGTCTCTACGAAACGTCCATTCGAGCCGACATTCTAAAAACGGCTGGTGATTGCTTACATGTGTCGAAATTTATCGAAAAACAAATCGACGGCAGCTTATGCAATATTTTAATTGTTTTTTTTTTGTTTTTGTTTTTTAAAACAATGATTTTGACTTCATTTTGATTCTTTATTTGCACAAATATTTGGCGCCGATTTTCATCAATGTGTTTGGAGATACATGTTCATCTGGATATTGAACAAGGAGAGGTTTTGAATGTTCTGACGCGAAATTTAAAAAAAAGTAGGTGAATTTTCAGTGATGAAGATTGCTCTCTCCATATATTTTAGAAACATATTTTACTTTTTAGTGCAAGAAAATATTTATTTACTCATGATATCGCAACATCATGCACTTTTTTAAAAAGTAGGTCTTTTAAAATATGAGCCTGGTGCCAGAAGAGTTTTCTCCTTAGAATCCATCTTCCCCATTTACAGATCTACCAATCGTCCATGCATTGAATCCTGCTGTCATATCTTGTCTGGTACTTCTGTTATTGATCTTAATGTTCTTGACAAAATCCAAAGAAGGATCTGTGATATAATCGCTCCTGACCTCGCACCTCAATTTCAGTTACTTTCTCACCAACTTGGCATGGCTTCCCTCTGTCTTTTCTACAAATATTTTTTATGTCAATTGCTCTGCCTCGCTTTTTTACCCTGGCACCCCGACTACATGAACTTAAGCGTGCTACTAGATTGGCAATTAGGTCTCACCGTTTTACAGTTGAAATGAGAGTAACTTTCACATCGCAAGCTTTCTTCCGATGGCGAGACGTCAACTCGCCGATATAGTCTCATATGGAGCGCCCCCATGGACGATGGTAGAAGGCGCGCGAAGCTGATTCTTCTAAAACAGGCTCACACCGATTGCATTCTTGCAAATCTACCAAGCCCCATATGAAGGCACTGTCATTGAGAGATAGCCTACTCCGAATCAATGGCCAGGTAAGCGTTGCTGAGGTAATTAGCCGCTGGTGATCAAGACCAAAAAGAGCGAAACTCGTCCGCCGACAAGCCGAACCGGCCGCGTAGTGGATCTTTCGCGGTCCCCTCCACTAGTTCACGATAGAAGACTCTCCTAGGCCGAGAAAGGTCACTGGACCGAGGGATGACCTTCAAGGCTGATCGACACTCAAGGGAGAAACTCGATTTTTCCCGGGGCTTACAAAGGCGCCCAGCCTGCGAGATGGGAGGAGAGATAGTAAGAAAAGGGAAGCAGCCTTTACTCTCCACACCAAAATCGAGTCCTCCGTCGAGGCAAGTTTGTGACTCTCCAGGTGCGGTATTTCCAGCCTCCCCCTTATGACAAGGACCCCAACGGATAGTTCTGGGCTCCTTGTGCCCAACTCTGACGTCATCCGTCCAACTAGGACAATACCGTCAACGTCCATAGGATGCATTCGATTTACCACCTTATATAACGAGGGATGGAGCAACACCGGCACCCTCCCTTTGGCTAACTTTTTCAGTTCGGGCAAATCCAACTCAGATATACGTATTTTGGGAAACATGTCTTTAGTTTCAAAGAGGTGGTTCCATACATTTAGAAACTCCACCATGTCCCTTACACAAGTGATGACACCCAGTGCTTTCGGCAAATTGCGGGGGTCCTCTAGAGAGTTTCCGTCCACTGTGCAGATTTTGAATAATGGCCCTAAAAGGTCCTTCTTATATGTGGATAGATCCTTTTCGAATTCTTTCCTATTCAATTTATATATCACATACTGGCCGGAGAAATACTTTTTCTTTTCCTTTTTTCCGGGGTGGGCTGGGAAGAAGCCGATGAGTGTGGGGGGAGTTGTTGTTTAACTGAAGAAAGAGGTGGAGGGAGAGAAGGACGGTGCCTTGGTAGGTGAAGGAATGAGGCTCTTTTCATTTTGGCAGGACATCAGTTTCTTTTGGCCAAGCAGGTACTGATAGGCACCTGGCTTTTCTATGTTCCTCTCCGCCCTACTTCGACCAGTTCGTTTTACCACCTGTTTTGTTTTAAATTCCTCCTCTTCTTCCTCGTTGGTCTTCTTTAAAGATTAAGGTCGAGGTGGAGACATTTCCTCTAGCGCCATCTCCGATTCAGGTCACTGCTGCTACTGCTGCTTTTTGGGTTGTTGATATTGCTGTTATTGTTGCTTCTTTTGCTGTTGCTTTTTGTGCTCTTCTTGTTGTAGCTGCCGCTGCACCTCCTGAGGCTGCAGCTGCGGAGGTGGCGGATGTCTTTTTGGCGGCGGTGGCACATCTTGCCGTTGGGAAGAGGGCGGTGTTGTCATCTTCACTCCTTTTTTCACCTCGTTCCAGATACCGTCGGGAGGCTTTTCAGCTATTTCTGCAGCTGCTGTTATTGTCGTCGGTTGTGATAGCGTCATTACACTCCTTCTGTGCCCCGAGGTACCACACGATCAGCAGAAGGGTCGGCGGCATTTCACCACAAGGAGCATCCTCTTTTTCCCTACACTTGAGGAAGCTAGGAATCTCGCCAAAGGACTGACGCGTCATTGTCACCTGAAGAACAACGTCACCAGTGGAGATGCCGAATTTGCTGATCAACGCACTGATATCCTCAACCTACCCGTATTTGCCAAAAAAAAGCCCCCCCCCATTCTGTCCTCCGGTGATTTTCGTCCTGCGTGTGCCCATGTATTATTTTTCAAGCGGCACTTCCCTGGACATGAATATGCTTCCGGTCAGCTGTCTGGCTTCTTGCTCGGTAGCTAGGAGAATGTCCCATATTGATTGCGATCACCCTGTTAGCACGTTTGGCCCAATGTTCAAATTCTTCAGGGCCTCTTCCTTGATTTCGCTTCCGAACCCAATTAATTTCCGACTCTTCATGTTGACGGTCAGCAGGGAGAATGTCAGCGTATTAACGGCGTCCAACGCCGCCGGGATTTTAAGAAACTCATTTCCCTTAATGAATTCCTGCTTTCAGCCCAAGCCGTTTTCTTTACTTTCGCTGGGCACCGGCGGTGCTTTATCAGATTCACTGGCAGCCGTATTTTTTTTTTTCTTTTCTTTTATAATTTCAAATAATGTTAAACTAAAGAAAAACAAACAAGAGTCGTGGGTGGGCCAACAAAACAAATAAAAATAAACTTGGCTTTGCCAAAAAACAAAAAAACAAAAAACAAAACAAAACGCAAAAAATAAGAAAAAAACAAAAATAAAATAGAGAATGCCACTAAAACTCGTCTCGAAAATAAAACAAACAAGTCACACATAAAAGAAAAGATTTAATTGAGACAATATACAAAGGACTTACTTACAAAAAGGACAATTTACAAATAACACTTGAATATAACCAAGATACAATAAATAGATTAAAAATTAAAAAGTCTTTGCTTACAAAAATAAAAAAAATAAAATTTACAAACTAAACGAAGGGAAAAAAAATGACGCTTAGCTAATAAAACTAAAAATAAAATTTCCAAACTAAAGTGAACGGGGGAAAAATAAAGCTTTTCTAAAAAGAGAGCGAAGTAGAGAGAGGATAAAAGACGATTGGCTTGAAAATTAAAGCCTACCCGTCAAAAATAACAGAAAACGAAAAACAGGGAAAAACAAAAATTGAAAATGAAAGGTCCCCAAAACAAAAACAAAAAAGCTTCACAGGTAAAAGTAAATATCCGAATGTACGCTCCAAAAAACAAACACTGGACAAACAAACTTTCCGCATTGTCAATCGATCACCAAATATTAGGTTGGTGCAAAAATAATGACGTAATAATGTCGTTTTTTGACGTTAAAAATACGTCAAAAAACGACATTATTACGTCATAATTTTTACACCAACCTAATATATATATATATATATATATATATATATATATATATATATATATATATATATATATGGTTGGATTGATGGGCGTTTGTGACCCTGGGTTTCACGCTTTTGTGATCGTCAGACAAACTGATTATTTTTTTTTTAAATTTGGGTTTATGTAGATTGCGTGTATTGGTGTTATTATGGAAGTGGGAGCTGGGAATCGTCGTCGTGATGTCATCGTGCTAACGCAAGCATAGATACATGTCCGTACACCCGATGAGGTTCGCAGATATACATACACACTCGCTCGCCCGTCGGGGCTCATACAAAAATAAACATATGTGGACAGTATGGGACTTGACATATGTATGTATATGTGTGCTGTTGTCTATATACATACGCATTTGTATGTTGAAATTCAAAGATCGGAAGTGTAGCGAAAATTTCTCGTGAATGTCTCATGAATGTATACATGTCAACAATCAGAGCATTTTTCTATTTTTTCGCTGAATAATATTTCCTCGCATGCACGTATATACTTGTGGTAGGGTCTGTGTAAATTTATGATAGGTAAAAATTGTTATTATTTTTAATTTTTTTAAAAGTTTATTTGTTATTGTTTTAAAGCTGGTTATTTGCTTGTTTTTGATGACTGTGTATATGTAACTGGTAGAAATTTCAGTCTGTAATCCTTATTGGTTATTTTTATAGTGGTAATAAATATGCTTGGGGAGGCGGTAGTTTACGTTCATAATTATAGCGGGTCTATATGATAATAGTAGATGTGATGTGATAGTAATGTTGTCAGGGGATTGGTGACAATGATAATATAAGTAGCTAATAGTCATTGTAAATTGGTAGAAGTGATTAGTAATGGTGGTGGGAGAATGATAAAAACAATAAATGTAATTATTGTGGTGGTAGCTTGAACTAAAAAGTGATTGTTGGTGTTTTATTTTATTTTATTTCATATATTTATTTATTTATTTATTTTGGTATAAATAATTTTGTACATCGGGTGTACAGACATGTTTGCATTAGCATGAGTGACACCACGAGGACGATTCCCCTCCCCCCACTCCCATAATAACACCAATAAACGCAATCTACGTAAACCCAAGATTTTAAAAAAATTAATCAGTTTGTCTGACGATCACAAAAGCGTGAAAAGCAGGCTCACAAACTCACATCAATCCAACCAAATATATATATATATATATATATATATATATATATATATATATATATATATATATATGCATGTATTATATATATTATATACAATTATATATGGTATAAAATGACAATTGGAAAAAAATCTTAGATTTTGCCTACGCGTTTCATCTTCCGACCTTATCAAGGCAAAAATGAAATCGAAATGTTTTTGTTGTTATAGTTACATTAAAAATCCAAATTTAAAAAGGTAGACGCTTCTGTCTAAGGCTTTTTTTTTCTGGTTAATGTAAATTACTTTTAGAGTAAGGGATTTTTTTTTTCCTTGAAAAAGTCGGAAGACAAAACGTGTCGGCAAAATCTAAGATTTGTTTTTCCAATTGTCATTTTATATCAATCTGTCTTGTCCCCAGAATTGATCTGGGAATTTAACTATATATATATATATATATATATATATATATATATATATATATAAAGAATTAAAATATTTATATTTTTTTTAACTGGGATCATTATTTATTTAATTCTTTAAGAATTTTTTTTCATCTTGTTTATAGTTAGAATGCATTTGATTACGGTTAGTATATAGTCATGTTTGGGTCAATTTGAGGAAGTATTATGTTTCTTTTCATTCATGTTAATATTTCTAACAGCTCGTCTAATTTATTCATCAACGATGTAATTAGGAATGTCATTACTGTACCATTTACATTAATCGGACAATTGTCCTCATCTTTGTCGCCATATTTATTGCAACGTTTCAGCCGTTTTACGCTACGGCTTTCTTCAGGTGCTTGGAATATCGAACTGAACCCTTCATTTGGCTCACTGGGGTAGACTGTTCTAGCTTCCCGTGCCATGTTTAATGGATGTCAGTAAGATCCAGTGACAGGACCCAAAGAGTGTGAGTTCAATACCCGGTTAAGACAGTGGAGAACTTGAAGAGGGGAATTAACAGGCATAACTGGTAACTGGCATCCATTAAACATGGCGCGTGGAACTACAACAGTCTACCCCAGTGAGCGAAATAAAGGGTTCAGTTCGACATTCCAACCACCTGAAGAAGGTCGGAGCATACAACGGTCGAGACATTGTAATAAATATGGCGACAAAGATGAGGTCAATAGTCCGAATAATGTAAATAGTGTACATAATACCTCATCTCAGAAATATAGACAGATACTGAAATCATTACTGATGCAGAAAATTGTTTGAACCTTGTAAACGACAGATAAGTTATGAATAAGATTTTCAACCAATCGCTGTCGGTTTGAATAAATTCAGAGTGATTCGAGTTTATATTTCCTAACTTTGCAACAGGTTGTGGGCAGTCAACTACAAATTGAGCTCTCGTCTACGCATCTGCGCGAAGCAACTTCCTTTATGCAAAGAGGGAAGCGAAGCGTTTCGTTATGTAAAAACTCACTGCCAACTAAGGGTTCATGCTGACCTTACTTTACCATTTATTTCCTTTTCTATTACAAACTATGCGCAGGGCTGTTCGCTAAATATATTAACCTCTTCCATATCAGAAACACGTTCGTATAATGTTTATCATGAAAAGCGACACACTGGTATCTCGATTCCTATACAGCTTTATGTTCGATATCAGTATCTGAAAAGATGCAAAAATAAATACAGTTTTAAATTTGAAAACTGTATATGTTTGGGGTTATTTTAGGAAGTATTACATTTGTTTTGATTGATATTTCTAATGATGTCTAATTTATTTCTAATGACTCGTCTAATTTATTTCTAATGACTCGTCTAATTTATTTCTCAACGAATAATTAGGAAAAACATAATTAAAGAGAGTTTCTCTAATGTTTTTGAATTCAAGTAGAAAAATTTATTCACGGAAGAGTTAATTTTTGCACGGTTTATTAAATTTTGTATAATAGGTACTTTGTAATAGGACATTTGACTTTATAGTTTAGAGTGTAAGTATATGGGTAGATAGTAAATGTATTATTATTAATGTCTATGAATACAGCGAGAAAATATATCCTATTGTTATTAAGTTCAAATGTATATATTATTCAATGAAACATGCTTGAATATATATATATATATATATATATATATATATATATATATATATATATATATAATGATAATAAGAAGAGAGAGACTTTAATTATCCATTTCGTTTATAATTTTATTTTGTGAACACCAAGATGCTCAACTCATCAGAACGAAAACCTGCTCCGTGAATGGAGAAAGTACATCGAATGGACACTTCAGATTGTTAGTGGGGAGGGAAAGTGAGAGAGATGAGATGGGTAAAGAGACGGCTAAGTGATTAGTGGTTTGTAGTAGTCGGTTCACCCAGCCAAGAATTTACTCTATATTTCGTGATTTTAATATTGCGTTGTATTTTAAAGTTAACGATACCGTTTGCTGTTTTTAAGCAGGACAAATCAGGTCGATTCAAATTAATTTAATTATTGAGATCTTAATCCAAATAAAGTTCGGTATTAATACAGTAATAGTTAATCATTTGTTGTTTTTTTTTGTGGGGAGGAGGAGGCAAATCTAGCAATCAGTAAAGATATTGAGTTGAAGGGAACGGAAGAGTGAGATAATGAAGGAGTGCAAGGCTCTGTGGCGAGTGGCATGGACAGGGGCTTTGGGGGTAGAAGAGGGGTAGTGGTAGCTTTAGCAGCCTGACCGGCCTATGGAACTATGTAAATTGGTTTATGCAGTGAGTTGTCTGGTGGTAGTGAAGTAGTCCCTATGACAAATAATAATTAGAAATCACAATAATATTGCCAGATAGAGTAGGTCAATAAAACAAATAAATTTAGAGAATTAAGAATTAAATTCAAAACAAATAGTCCTGGGTATCACGATAAACTACATCCGCGTCCAGGGTAAGACGATAAAATATATTCAACAGCAAGGCCTATGATCAGGAGGCTTTTGAGGAGCGTGGAACCACCTCTTAATTGCTGGTGTTCCCAGGTCCACCCTGACCCGGAGTGGCAGCACCTGTTTGGGTCCCAGCTATGGGCAAATAGTTAACCCCGAAACTGAGGGAAAAAGCAATATAAAAGTGTGAAAATAGGTTTTAATACCAGAAATATTTTGCAATATATATATATATATATATATATATATATATATATATATATATATATATATATAATAAAAAGGCTTAAACACTAATATTCCATGGTCATAATTTATTCCATTGGAATCGTAAATACGATCCAATTCATCAGACCTACAAATTCAAAAAGAAAACAGAAAAAAACCTACTCCGGAAATAAAAATAGAATTTAGAGAGAGTGTAATTATGAGAGTGTGGGACGGATGTTAGTTTATAAGAGAGGGGTTTAACAGAGAGAGTTTTATTTAAAATTAGGTGTGAGTGGAAGGGGGAAAATGATTGTTGTCGGATGTCTAAAACAATAAAGATACATTTCGAGGTGACATACACACACCATGGCCGATCAAATCTTAAAGAAGGAGGGAGAGGCAAGGAAAGAAGTGGTGGGGAAGAAAGATGGGGCGGGTGAAATTAAAATTGCAAGGGACGCTGTGTAATTGAGAAAATTTGACAAAAATAATATCGACTGCAGGTTACAAATCAAATATTATAAACAATAAATATGGCGATTATCTAATCTGGCGAGGACCTATATTTTTATGTTCAAAACGCATGCAAAACCACACATACACAATAACTTATACACGTATATACATACACATCGCCGTGTACCTACATACAAACATACATATATCCATGTACACATACACATATATCCACATATTCACACATGCATACACACATACATATACATACACACACACACATATACATATATCTGATTCAATATCTCAGATACTAAATAAATTTTTGAAGAAAAAAGACTTACTAACAATATGTTTTTGAAAAAAAATATTACCAGCAATACATTTTTGACAAAACAAAATATTACGAGGCAAAAAAAGTTGTCGGCATTAAATAACCCATTGAGGTTGATATGCCGTGAAAATAACCCCCCCCCCCAAATAAGCAACAGATACCAAAATTAAGGTAAAACCGTAAAAGTTATGATTAAGATGTGTAAAAGAGTTAAGTATGGATAAGATGTTTTAGTTTTGAAACATGGGTAAGGTGTACACCGGCAAGACAGTCTTAGGACCAAGCGACCTAATGCATGTGTATAAGCGAGCAAAAACAATTAAACAGGTCGTGTAATATTCAATACTACATACACATCTACGCACATGCATGCACATGTTTTATTATCATTAATGTAAGTGCCACATACGATGAAGTCTAGATGTCTGAGAGCCGCAAGACATGATCAAAAGTTGCACATACGTTTTCGTTACTTGCCCATTACCATTAAACTTACGTTTTAATCCAATGGGGTCTCAATCCACACCCAGTAACTAAGAAATAGTTGTAGCTCTGTAGTCTACATTGAGCTCTCCCTGGATCTATATCCTCCTCGGAATCATCCCTTCCAGTCACAAACTGGTAAAACGTATAATTATATATATATATATATATATATATATATATATATATATATATATGTGTGTGTGTGTGTGTGTGTGTGTGTGTGTTGATGGGAAGACGGAGACTTTAATTATCCATTTCGATTATAAATTTTTATTTTGTGAACACCGAGATTTTCATCTCATCAGAACGAAAAGTTGCTTCGCGAATGTATAAAGTACACCGGATGGACACTGTATTCACAAAATAAAAAATATAAACGAAATGGATAATTAAAGTCTCCGTGTTATCATTATTTTGCTCTGTAGTCTACATTGAGCTCTCCCTGGATCTATATCCTCCTCGGAATCATCCCTTCCAGTCACAAACTGGTAAAACGTATATATATATATATATATATATATATATATATATATATATATATATGTGTGTGTGTGTGTGTGTGTGTGTGTCAGACACGTGCCGTCAGTAATTACTCAGGGTAGACAACTTGTGACCTTTCTGTAGAAAATAAAATATTTTGCGTTATATGCATAATGCATTTTGTGATGGTTTAGGTACAAATTGTCCCACAGAAGGATAATGTAACTGCTGATCGATATATATTCAGGGTCCGTGATATATATATATATATATATATATATATATATATATATATATATATATATATATATATGTATATATATGGAGAGAGAGAGAGAGAGAGAGATAAAGAGAGAGAGAAAATGAAACACTTTCATGACGTGTAGCCGATCCCGTATTAAGTTTTCATACACCTGTCAATAAATTTTTCCACAATTTTGACGTCTTCTTTGAATCTACTTTCACAATGGCGTTTCTTGCTTTATTGTTTGATTTTTCTTTATCTGCGATTTTTTCCCCTGACCGTCTGTGTCTAGAGAGACATCTAACATCTATTAACTAAAGTCTTAGTGTAGAGTAGATATAACAATGAACAGAATTAAACACAGAGAAACAAAGGTTATATTCATGAGAATCGTTAATATAGAAGTTCAAGAATACAATTGTAGCGCTTTTTAAGAACTATAAAATAAGAAACATGATTTCTTTCTCTTTCCATTGAAAACCGGTGCGTCCGGCTGCACTAATGCGACCTGAAAGGTAGTCAGGTGCGCCCCAAGTGAACTGAAGAGTGATTTTCCAAAGATGTGGCACAAGGCCGAATGTATGGGTCACCCGTCGATTCTCAAAAATATGTTGTCTCTTATGCTTTCATTATTCAGTTGTAATTTATCTAGCGAGACATGCTTGTTAACTATTAAACCACGCCAGAGTAACCAAGTAGAGTAATTTATGAATTTTTTTTTATACTTAAAAAATATTTATTAAAAAAAAAAACGTTGCTAGAGGCACAAAGCGCTCGGCTTCCATTTCTAAGTCAAGTCTCTGTCAACTGATATTTTAAACTGGATTTTAAATTCCTTAATTTTAACAAGGACTAGATAATCCTTTCTTCGTTTACCTTCCTCGAGGTAATCATCCATAATCGGCGTCTCTAAGAAAACGATAAAAATGTAACAGATTTATAAATCACTTTAAATAAAAAGTGTACCGCTAATCCTCTTTGGGAATGTTCAACCAAAATCTCATATTTTCAAATTTCATGGCTATGTTTTCCTTTTTAAAATTTAAGATGCGCCCAGACCTTTAGTTATTCGAAAAGTGTACCCTGAAATTATATAGGTGAGGCAGTTCTAGAACAGGGGTGGCTAAACCGCGGCTAGCGAGCCACGTGCGGCTCTTTGACCTTTTGCAGCTTGTAAAAATATGGTAAAATAAGAAAACATTCAAGTTTTATAATTAGTTACTGGGTGTGGATTGAGACCCCATTGGATTAAGACGTAAGTTTAATGGTAATGGGCAAATAACAAAAACGCATGTGTAACTTTTGTTCATGTCTTGCGGCTCTTAGACATCTAAACTTCATGGCACTTACATTAAGCAAGTTTGGCTACCACTGTTCTAGAATGAGGCGATTACAGAACGCTCTCCGTCTCTGATGGATATTCTCCTCCTCCACCCTCCACCCTGGGCGACCGGTGACTCAACTTTACACACACACACACACACACACACACACGTGCGCGCGCAGAGAGAGAGAGAGAGAGAGAGAGAAAGAGAGAGAGACTACCACAATTCATTATATCTAAAAGTTCAATGATTTCTTTTTCAGATGATTAAACACCTGTCTTCACTTTTTAGGTGAATCGTCTGTTAATTATATAAAAATACGAGAAAACATCTTCGTGTTTATGTTTTTTTCTTTCCACTCCTTTCCGATTAATTCCATTTCTTTTTACTGCTATAATTACATTAAATCAATAGCTGCATCTACTGCAATGAAAGTCGGTTCACTGTGTCGTGCCAGAAGCTTTTTCTCGTCAGCGTCCATCTTACACATTGACAAATCTACCGTTCATCCAGACAATGAATATTGTTGATATATCTGGTCTGGTTCCCCTGCTGTTCATCTAGAAGTTCCCGACAAAATCCAAAGACAGATATGCAATGTAATCGCTCCTGACTTGGCATCTCGATTTCAGTCATTTTCTCACCGACGTGACGTGGCTTCCCTCTGTCTTTTCTACAAATATTTTAATGGAAACAACTCGAAAGAGATTTCTTGCCTGATATCCCGTGTATCTGGATTTAAGCGTGCTACTAGATTGATATCTAGGTCTCACCCTTTTATTGTTGAAACAGTTAAATATATAACCGCCACTTCTATTCCAGCAGTTTCTTTTGTCGTACTCTCGAAGAGGCACGGTGGAGTAATGGATAGCGGCTTGGAATCGGAGAGCCGAGTTCGAATTCCAGCGAATCCATTACATTCACTTACGCGCTAATATCCTTGGGAAATGTGTGAATCTTCTTCTTCTCTCCCCAGCTACGGGTAAATATCAGGGCAGACTGGGTTCTATAGCCTTGGGTGGCAACTAGTCTACGAGAAGGACAACTCTGAATTCAAACCTGGATGGATGGCCCTTTGTGCTACGTTCCGTCAACTTCTGACGCCGCGCTGGTACCAAACTGTATTGGTTTATCCTCTTCTTTGTGCTCTTTACCTGAAAGGCTGAGATGGAGAAATTGACGTCTAGGCAGCCCTAGTTCTCCATATATCCCGCCCAAACACGTAGCGTACCGCGGTACTCCATCGTCTATCGAGACGGACAGATGCCGATGACGACGACAACTTCCTCTTACTTGCTTCCCTGATAACTACAATCTTCAAAAATTTAAATGCAATGTCAATCGCCATCTTTTGTCTTGGTCCCCGTTCTTTTATTTTCAGTCGTCAAACAATTTAATTACAGTCTCAATCGTCATTTACCGTCTTTCCGAATCTTGTGTATTGTTTTTTTTCTCTCAAGAGTCTTCTCATTTTCTTTCACTCCCAGTAACCCGTCGTGTTTTAGTGACATTATCGCATTGCTTGGTGTGAAATTATTTAAAAGAGTCCCTATAGACCGTATAGGAAAAGAGACGGGCAACTTTGATTTCAAAAGCCTTTTGGATGTGGGTTTAGCCACTCCACCGTGTGAAAAACTACTTGCAAGCGAAAACTCAGCTGTCGCCCTTTACACACAGACACACACACACACACATATATATATATATATATATATATATATATATATATATTTGTCAAGCAAATTTACTCAATGTTCAACCCTTCATCAGAGGTTAGAATAGGCAATAAGTCTTGTCTCAATTTCCCCCCAGATTTAATATCTCCTTATATTTCCTTGGCTATAATCCAACTAAATGACTAGTCATTAGCTGTAATTTTTTGTGAAAAAAAAAAATTATTAACCCAGCCGGTGACATATAACCGTAACCTATATATCATAGACTCAGATTATGACACGCAGTCCATTAACGGTTTCTTTGCAAGAAAACATTTTTGTTGCCTAAAACCATTTTTTACACGTACCACAGATACCAAAGTATGTTCTATGATTTTCCTGATCACGTTTTTATCCCAATCTGGAGAGATAATCATCTGAAGCCCAAAATTATCTGTCGGAAGACACAATGCTTTAATTCGTAATTGAATTAAAACGTTTGATTCTAAAGAAAATGACGGACACAAATGAAAACTTCTGTAATTCTAATTTCTATAATTAAACTTGTAATCAAGCATCTATGTGTCTTCCTCCTGCGTTTGCTTAAACTTGTGTAAACGTCATCTTAGAATAATTTGCTAATAAAATAAATCATTGTTTATTCACTTCTGAACCCCGGTAAATTAATGTAGGTTGAATTATGAGTATGCGGTTCGAGCCCTAATTCGAACGTTCGATCTTCTTCTTGGAAGTATTTGATTGAGTCTCTCTCTCTTCTCCGAGGCCGGGCGTTTATTTAACTCCTTATCCGGTTGCAGAGTTTTTATATGTCCTAAGTACCGACGGGTGCACTTTCCTTTTACGTTGATGTACCCACTGATTTTGCACCTGGTGACTTTTAGGGTACCATCTATGTCAGTCCTCAAGGCTTCTTGGTCCTTTTACATTCTGAGATGGTATCGATTATTCTATTCAGTAACCTTCCCTAGGTTACAACATAACGTAGGGAAGGTTACTGAATAGAATAATCAAACGAAAGTTGGTAATGAATGATAATACTTAGGACAAGAACAACTCATATAAGATTCTCCAACGACGCGTAGAACGCGTAGTCAATTGCTAGAAGGGAGTCAAGTGAATTCCACAATGAATCTCAAACTGCAGGATATCTACCAACTACCCCACGCGGTCAGATATGGCACAGGGCAGAATTTGTGGGATATCTGAGACCGTAGTCTCGGTCAAAAATTACCCATAGTCCCCGTATAAAACGGGGTCGGTAGCTGTTTCCCGAGACGAGATTCTGCCCTTTGATATAGCCTTGTCTGGGGATCCTCTCTGCACGGAGGAAGAAAGCTTGGCCATTACAACTGGAGACAAATATCCAAGTGCAGGATATCTACCAACCGCCCCGCACGGTCAGATGTGTCACAAGACCGAATTTAATGTGGGGTTTCCGAGAACGTGGGATCGGCCAAAAATTCTGCGTAGACACCTTATAAAACGGGGTCGGATAGCTGTTTTCCGAGACGAGACTCTGCCTTTTGACACAACCTAGCCTGGGGATCCTCTCTGCCCGCAGGTAGAGTTTGACCAACACAGCTGGAGACAAATCTCCAACTGCAGACCAACATACAGTATTTACTACTGTATTTATGTGAATGGGGACATACCCATTATCGTCCATAGGTATGCTACAACAACTACAAAACTTGGTTATATATTTGGGTGACATGACTGGGGTCACCAAAAGATCAGTTCTTAGATTTACGTTTTTGATAGATATCTATTCAGATTTACAGTATTTAATGAAGTGAATCATATACTACAGATGTTTAAACCATTTCTTTTTTCTGTGAGTCCTACATCTAAAGTTCCAGTCTTTCTATATTATCAATTTAATTTACAAGCATTATTCACATTATTCGGACTGTTAGCCTTATCTTCATTGCCATATTCACAACGTTTCGACCGTTGTACGCCTCGGCCCTCTTCAGGTGATTGGAATTTCGAACAGAACCCGCGGTAGATTGTTCTAGTTCCACGTGCCATGCCTCTTTCGGATGTCTCAGTTATTTCCCTTTAACTCGACTGGCCACTAATGACACATGGCTCAGTGGAGAAAGATACGTTGCTTAGATCCACTGACTAGACCCAATGAGTTGTGAGTTCAATACCAGGTAACAGCAGTAGTGAACCGAATCTTGGAAAGATGAGAAAGGTAAAAAAAAACTGAGACATCCGGAAGAGGCATGGCTTGTGGAACTAGAGCAATCTAACCCTGTGGATGAAATAAAGGGTTCGGTACGAAATTCGGATCACCTGAAGGAGACCGGAGCGTACAACGGCTGAAACATTGTGAATGTGGCAACGAAGATGAGAATAACAGTCCGAGCAATGTAAATAATGCAAGTAATCATAATACCTGATCTCAGAGATACAGACAGTTACTTTACAAGATAAACTCACATGATTTGTAAGATAGTTAACAATTGACTCTAGACTTGAAGAGGTTAAGATTGTAGTGATCGGGGAAGCATCGTCACGGGAGTCTCTTCTACAAATTGACAACAAAAATTCCGACAGTTCTTTGAGTAGATGTACGCGCTATTGTCCGTAACGGATCGCTAGCATTTTTTTTTTTACTGAAGATATTTTCTTCTTCTTCTTCTTCTTCTTCTGCTGCTTTTTCTTCTTCTTCTGCTTTTTCCTCTTCTTTGTGTCGTATCCGTTTAGGACGTTGGCGATCACGACTCTCCACATTTCCCTGTCCTTTGTAGATGTTAATAATTGTCTTTTCCTAACCAGTCATAAACCCATATTCTACAATCCATCTACTCAAGCTCGCAACGTACGTTATATATTGATCTCTTCTGTCCCTCTTGCCCTCAATCTGTCATGTAAGCAACATATTTTCTAAGTTCTCTTTCCTTATGATGTTCCCTAGAAATTTCAATATTTACTTCCTGATATTAAATATGTGTCCGTTTTGTATCCATTTTTCTAAAACTTCATTGTTGCTCACATGTTTGGCCATGGTATTCTCAGCATCTTCTTATTTCTGTTGCTTCAAGTCTCTTCTTCACTTTGAGGAGATTGTCTAGCATTCAGAGCAATATTGGAGGATTGATATTACGTAACAGTTCAGTACTCTTTTCTTTGTTTCCAGATGTTATCAGGCTATAACGAACCGATTTTTCAACCGAGTATACTCAACAAGTTCAGTCTTTAACTGATATTTGCCAAAATCTGGATAGCTACCAGTAGAAGGATAAGCACGATATGCAATTTGCAGGCCGGAAACACTAGGATCAGGTAGACACGGAAGTTTAAATATCTGGAAAGCATTTTGACAGAGGACGGTAATTGCGACCGTGAGATCCGAAGGCGTATTGGGATGGCCAAGGACGCATTCCAAAAGCTGGGCAAAGTATTGCGAGACAGGGTGACAAAGAAAAGAAAACCGAGCTGTTATATGTCATCTGTCCTTCTTTATGGCATCTTGGATGATTTCTTGAAAGATGGAGTAGAGACACAGAGAACTGGTGCACAAAGTGCCACAAGGTCCCCAAACGACCCTCCGCAGGTTTTGAATACAGAGTTGTCCTTCTCCTAGATCAGTTATATTCCAAGGTTATAGAACCCAGTCTGTCCTGCTATTTAGGCCATAGCTGGAGGGAGAACAAGGGCATTAGCACGTAAGCAATGGTTCGACTGGAATTCGAACTCGGCTCTGCGATTCCTCAATCCAAGCCGCTATCCATTACTCCACCGTGCCTCCTCTCACTCTATATATAATAATTTTTACATACAGACGAAATTACTCACGACAAAGATGCATTTTTGTTTCGATGTGCATGCATCTTGACTGGTGAGAACCAAATCGAGATGCATGGCCATCGAAACAAAAATGCGTCTTTGTCGTGAGTAATTTGTTTCGTCTGTATGAAAAAAAATTATAATATTTATATTTTAAGACATTTTATGTTTATACATTCTTTTTATAGATACAAATATTTAAGTAAATTCTCTGTTTATTATAAACAGTATTAAACATTTACCGGCCTGAATATCCGAGAAATTTAAAAAAAAAAAAAAAATATTCTTCCTCCGATAAGATTCGAACCTGTATCCTATACGGAACCGTCATTTAGCTTGATGTGCCTTTACCGATTTGTCCACAGAGGAGCGTTCGGTCAGGAAGACACTAACAACATCAAAACAGCGCCCTAACTTGAAAATGGCTAAGGAATTGGCCGAAAGCGATTGGGACAATGGACGCTATGGATAGTTTTGTAATCGCTGACTCCTAACAAACGAAAAAAAACATTAAGAACGCTGGTAATGCAAAATAATAAATTAATAACATTTTCCTTGTCCGTCATATTTAGCAAAAGATATTTAAAAGAAACGTTGTTGCGCGAATATATATATATATATATATATATATATATATATATATATATATATATATATATATATATATGTATGTGTGTGTGTGTGTGTAAAGATTTTCTGAGATGCTCTCGGTCCGACCCGCTTGCCATAATCAATATTTTAATGACAGAACCTCAGAGCTTGAGAGGTAAAGTGTTAGGGAAGCAGAGAGATGATGATATAGTGGAATGGTGTGTGCGTTTTTCATGGCCTCAGGTCATTCTTCTTGGTCGAGCTGAGAACATAATTATGGAATCTGATTTTACTAAGCTATTATTTTGTGTTCGTACACGTATTCTTCGAACAATTTCTCAACCCGAAGAAGAAGAAGAAGAAGAAGAAGAAGAAGAAGAAGAAGAATGCCTCTAAATAAAAGCAACTACTAGTGTCTAAATTATTCCAATCATCACGTAAGCAATTTTGTCTTCGGCGCTGTGTTTGTGAAACAAAAATATATCCAAGATGGAGATTTTTGTATGTCGAGCAAAACAGTTCAAATTGGAACACACTTTCATTTACGTTAAAATCGATATTTATAGTTTAAAGTCTCTAAATTTCAAGATAATAATTTAAGTCCACTTAACCAACCGAAAATAGTATTCGCCAGAAGATTCTGTTTCTTTTTAACTTTCAACCAGAATCTCGTCGATGTTGAGATTGTAACTCATGTCCAATCAAATTCATCTATAATTAGTAAAATGCTTAACTTTCGTGTGTTGAGAGAAGATGCCCGATGAATGTGGACTCAATATAGCGAAACTAGCTTCAGATCCTAACGGCAAATCAGAGGCTAAATTCAAATCAATATAATATCAGACGAAAATAAATTTTACTTGGATCGCACATTATCGACAAATTTACAAATAAATTTGTCGTCAGCTCAGGTTAGAGAATAACCCTGTATCTTATTTCTAAAAATGTTCAACGATTGGCTTGAGTCATAAATAATTTCTATTATTTTTTGTATCAACTTCATACTTCAAAAAATGAAGCACAATTAATAATGGCTGGCTACTGGTATCCGAGTATACATGTTTAATAGGGCGGCTAGTAAATCCCCGCTGTAGATGCATGCTCAGGTACATTTTTTTTTGTTCAACGTCCAAAGAAAACTACCTGTGGTGTATACTGTAATTATGCAGGGTGGAACTTGCAGTTTCTGTTGAAAGTATAAAAGTGTTTTTAGGGTTTGATTGCGCTAAACATTGTCAAATGTTAATATGCATCAGATTTAGTGCAACCAGCATTTTATGATTAGTAGTTATCAGAGAGCATTATCTGGCGTGGTCAACAGCCTGAAAAAGACCAGTAACCTCGGTCACGATGACTTGTGACTTCGTGCTAGCGCAAACATTAACGGCTCCCAAAGAGTTCTGTCTACGTAATTCAACCCAAAAAGGCTTTTGTCAACCCGTGGTATACTTTATAATCACTTTCCTAAAGTTGTCGCACACCGGTATCGTTTCCTCAGGCCGATGACATTAAGAAGTAACCTTCTTGAGAAATCGACCATAGGGAAATTCGAAACAGGGAAAGTAAAGGCTCTAATCATTCGGCCACGTGAACATTACAATTAATTTTATTCAAATTTCCTCACTGCTTTAATTTGGCTTCACTCTGCCATTTCTATAAATATTTTTAAGGTAATTGTTCTGATGAATTTTTTCCGCTAGGCTACGTAGATTTTATGAATGCAAGTGCAGTACTAGATTTGCAGATAGGTCTCGTCATTTTAGAGTCGAGTTGGCTAGTTGCAACCGTAAGTTCTATGCAAACAGTTTCTTCTCTTGTACTTTTTGCGTGTAACTCTTCCCCGGTGTCGTGCTTTTCAACCAACTTTGATCTCCAAAATATTAAATGCAGTGCCAATTGTTGTCCGACTTGGCCCAAAGTGTTGTGAGTTCAATACCTGGCTACGGCAATGGTGAACAAAAACTTGGAGAATTGAGTTAAAGGGAGATAACTGAGATGTCCGGAAGAGTCATGGCGCATGGAACTAGATTAATCTAACCTGGTGGACGAAATAAAGGGATCAGTTCAAAATTCTAAACATCTTAAGAAAGCCGGAGCGTACAATGGCCGAAACGTGAATATGGCAAAAAAGATGAGGACAACAGTCCAAAGAATATAAATTGTGCAAATATTAGGTTGGTGCAAAAATAATGACGTAATAATGTCGTTTTTTGACGTTAAAAAATACGTCGAAAAACGACATTATTACGTCATTATTTTTGCACCAACCTAATAATTAGAATATCTCATCTCAGAAATATAGGCATTTATCTACTTTTTTATCGATTACACTTCTTTTATTGTTCTCGCTTTTTAATATTCTCTCTGTAACCCTTTGTGTCTTAGTAGCTTTATTGCCTTGCTTAGGATGAAAAGATTAAATAAAAACACAGCTACACGGATGTAAGTGAGACATGAAATATCCAAATGCAGTTTACTGCCTTCTCTGTCGCCACTGGCCTCTGTTTTTCAGAACAGTCTTCCACAATCATTTCTTCTTTGTCATATAGTTTTGATGTCAAAAAATTTTCAGGCCCACATAAGCACGAATAGAAAACCCATGTATGGAAGATGAATAAGCAGAAAGTCGTAAAATACATACAATAAAACCAAAAAAAAAAAAATGTTTCAAATCAATCTGAAAATATAATTTATTTTAAGAAAATATGAAAGACAATAAAAATAATAATTTCTGAATTATTTGCCCTTGAAAAAAATAAAGTAGTTTACGGCGTTTCAAAACCCATCAATTTTCCTTAGGCCAACAACAGACCCCTTTCGAAAAATTATCAGGACTACTTGTGTGCCTCATAGCCCACGTGGAGAATCACTGATTTAGACCCCAATACTACATGATAGACTGTATAGATAAAGGACAGTGTTTTCTTTTTCGCTTTATTAAACGAAAGAGGGAAGTCATGTTAGCATCGATTCTAGGAGATAGCGAGAGGAAGATGTTTAAGGGAACGCATGCCGATTTAGCATTTCGACACATGCTGGCTAGCCTCTCTAAGAAATCTGGTTGCGGGAAGCGGCTTAACTCTTCAGAGATCCTTGAAAGCTGTCTGTTGCCTTTACGGAGTTTTGTTCTTATATGGAAACCTTAGACATAAGCAAACCATCAGTGTTAATATTCCACACCAACGGAACCTTGCGACCAGTTGTTTGCCAGCCTTTGCCAAACTCTGCAGTTTTTAACAAATTTTAATCGACCAAAACGTCTGATTAGTTTTAATCAGACCGCTAGAACACTTCGTTTACATAGAAATAAATGATAATTTTATCAATTTACATTAAACAATATGATAATCGTCTACGGGAGGTAAAAGAGAAGTAAAAGACTTTAGAATGAACCGGGAACCCCATTCTAAACAGGAAACAATGGATAAACCTCTACTCATATTCAAAAAATCAGGAAGGAGTATAAACCGGACGACAGACAAACCTATGTACATCTTTTACCATTTATAAAAAATTATAAAATATAGGTTCGGGGTATGTTATATTTATCGGTTAAGGGCATGATTGAGTTTAAGCATGAAAGAGAATGCTGATGCTGGGTGTTGTCCTCAATGTCCGCATTTACACACACACACACACATATACATATATATATATATATATATATATATATATATATATATATATATATATATATATATATATATATATTGTTTAATAATGTTTATTATAAAACAGAGCATTTACTTAAATATTTGTATCTATAAAAAATGTATAAACATAAAAAAATGTCTTAAATAATTGTCGGACTTTGTCCATTTCATAATGTGTCACGTTATATATATATATATATATATATATATATATATATACATTCATAATTAATTTTGTTGAGTGTTGGTTGGTAGATTTTTTATATAGAGGGGCTCGACAATTTGAATTTTTTATTGTATTAAATAAATAAATCGTATTATAATACAATCGGGCTTGTTATATTCACGCAATACCTTTGAGAAAGGCATGAATCTGTATCTCTCCTTCTGGCTATGGGTTAATTAGTTTAGACTTCTATCGCTAAACCATTGTTGTCTCAAAAAAAATTCTTACAATCTAAAAATATTTTCCGGTTTTAAATAGCCTGCAATGGGTTGATAAGCCGTAAAAAACGAATCAATCATTATAATCTTTTAGATAGAATACTGAAACGATGTTTTCTGGAAAAATGGTGACTATCCAAGATTGTTGGGTGCATACAGCGTGTAGTATTTTGATAAAACTTGATATCTGTTAATTTTCGAAGAAACGAACAAACATTCTGCACACGACGACAGATTCTGTTATATACATATTTTTTTCTTTCACAATAACATACTTATTAAAAGATCAAAGTTGGTACCAAGGGTCTGTAATGTAATCGATCCTGACCGCTCCAGTCACTTTCTCACGGACGTGACGTATCTTTCCTCTGTCTTTTCTACAAATATTTTCATGACAAGTGTTCTGATAAACTTTTTTTCCTGGTACCCCGACTACATGAATTTAAACGTGCTACTAGATTGGCAATTAGGTCTCACCGTTTTACAGTAAGAAAGAGCAAGATGCAACTGAGACTTCCACTCAGTTATTTTCTCACCCTTCTCACTTGTGGAACCTCCTTCTGATTTCTTGCTTCCCTAATAACTAAAATATTCACAACGTCAACCGCCATCTTTTGTTTTCCTGAACAATGAGTCCCTCTTGGGCAAGTGAGTATCATGCTTATGCTGATGGTACGCAAAAATGGGTTCTTCGTGACGACAGTTAGTTTTGGAGGCTTTAAATTAACAAATATAATGGATAAACCATCAACCATTAGAGGGACCATTAATTCCACGGCCTTCACAAACGAAAACATACTGTTTTCTTCTGAAGTATTTTGTTCGATTATTTCTCTGAAGGATCCAATCTCGCCTACAACTATCAGATTCGTCCAATGTGGTTTTATATTCGTCAATAAATAATCAGCATTTATAAACTTTTTCGCCCAAGCGGCACGTTTCACTTTGTGATGTTTGCCTGAAGCTCGTCCTTAGTTTTCTTTCATGTCTCTAGCCAATATACTTAACATTCAGTATTTTTTCATTCTGTTTTCATTTGCAATTCCGGCTTCTTTAAATATTTTCTTGTTGGTCCATCCAATTTTCTAAATTGTTGACTTTTCAATTTTTCTAAAATCTCTGTTATCAGGCGGTTTTTTCTCGCTTTTACCCGACAAGCGTTTTTAATTTCCCTTTTTTTTTTTTTTTTTTTCATTCAATTTTTTTATTTTTTTCTGTTCAACTGTTTTGGAATTTTCATATTTGAGTTCCTATTTTTCAATAATTTCATATTATTTCTCTTAATTATACCGTATTTGGCAGCATACATAAATCTCCAGGTCATTACGTAATATGCTTACAAAATGGACGTTTCGTCTAGTGAAGCAATGTGTTATCTTTAATAGTTTAGACCAAAAATGGAGTATAGCTGGCAAATCTAGACTAGTTGCTCGAGCCTTGATAGAGTTCCATGTCGTTTATTTTATCTAGTCTTGTTATGGATGATCTATTCACCACTCAGCCTCTTTCCTACAGATTCATTCTCGCAAGCTGATTGCTACTCTACTGCAAACGTACAGATGAGCGCTCCATTCTTTAGTTCCATCGGTTCAGACCTTTAAATCTAGGAAAAGCTATGCTACATTAAGACAAAAAATAACGATTGAGATTACATGTAAATTTTTGAAGATCAAATTTGACTAGATATCAAGAGGCAAGAAGAGAGTTCTACAAGTGAAAAGTGTGAGTGAAAAAGCTCTTAGCATAGAACTTCATTCCATCTGCAAAATGATGAGACCTCGCCGCCAATCTAGTACTGCGCTTAAATTCATAAAGTCTTGGTGCCATAGAGGAAATTTCATCAGATTCGAATCACCCTTATTTCCTCCATATTACACTGACAGCTTTTTCTTAAAAGATGCTACTTTATAGAACCGACCGAGGTGCAAATGCTTTCTATTTTTAAGTCGAGGGTTAATCCTTTATTTCGTTCTTTTCCTCATAATCGGCGCCGGATTTGCATATGGGATACTATTGGCTGCAGGCCTGGGGTTCCAAAAACGAACCCCCACCCCATGACTAGTCTTGGGCCTATGATAAAACTAAAACTATAAAGCTATAAGATTTTTTAATTTCATATTTAATGGGGCTCTTTGGATCTAATTTGAAACAATTTAGATTATAATTGGAGTGGATCTTCGATATAGGACCCTTGATGGAGCCTCGTTTAGACTTTGATGCATTTTTTTATATACCTATAGATTTTTGATGTAGTTTTTTTTTTTTTAATTCTGTCTACTTTGCCAAGTTTTTGCTCAATTTTACACTTCATTGAAAAGAATGAGCTCAATAGTGTACACCAAAGAAGCATTATCTAAAATATATAAATATATATCTATATTTATAGACACGGGATGGGGCACACATAACTAAGGATGGTGACCCCCAAATTATATTATTCCAGGGTCTTCTTCTGGGCTAAATCCGGCCCCGCTCATAATTTGTTTTATTTCCTCCAGCCTCCTGTTCATTCATATCACGCATCTCATTTTTCATAATCATTTTAACAGCAAACATATTCTTTGAGTGGCTCACGAGCCTTGTATTGAATAAACATTGCATTAATAAAAGATCATATTGAGGGAAATTTCTTTGTGAATTTAAGCATGTCACGTTTAAGGTAATCTTTTAGTACATAACAAAAGGGTATTTTAACAAGCCGAAGACGTTACGGCTTATAAAAAAGCAAACTAGGGAGTTTGCTCGAAATAGCGATAACTACCACGACCACGTGGCCTTTTTGGGGATGCCATATACTGCAGCTGTAGAAGCAGTTGGTATATCTAGGAAAAATTAGCCTAACAGTACCCAACCCTCTTCTGGTATGATTTGCCTTCGGATATTTTTTCTTCTCGTAGATTATTTGCTACCCAAAAGAAGAGATCTAAATTTACCCGGCTGTTTTTTTTTTCTTGTAAATTGTTGCTACCCAAAACAAGAGATCTAAATTTACCCGGCTGTTTTTCTTCTTTTTTTTCTTTCTCGTAGATTTACCTGGCTATTTGTAACAATAGGAGTCAAACAGAGGCCTTGTTAAATTTAAAAACAGCGAGACCTGTCGCACAACTCGATTCGGAACATTTACTTTCGATCGATAGTTATCAATAATTGGAGTCAAATTCAAACTACAAGAGCAAGAGGTTCAGATTGAGAGAAAGTGACGAAAGGAAGAATAATTACTTTTTTTAGACGAAGATGATATGACAAAGAAGACTGTTGTCTATAAAACTGATCATCCTGCGCAAAAAAGAAGGAACTAAGCCGGGGCACGCAGAAAGACATAGATGACGGCCGCAGAAATGCGCACATCCCTCATCACTCACAGTTTAACCCTCTTTCGCTCGCTTAAAGCAGGAAGCTAGTACCTAACAATAAAACCTGGTTTACTGATAGAAATTGTTTTCTTCTTCATTCGTGGGTAACTATCTGGCGGAAGGGTAAGTTTTAAGCCATGCGCGTTTGACTCAAAGAAACTGCACCCTGTCAAAAACCTGATGTGTGGTCTGAGCTGCAACGCAACATATTTTATTTTCAATGATTTCATTCTAAACAAGGCGATCAAGCCACTAAGACGCAATGGGTTACTGAGAGAGAAAGAGACTGAGAAAACGTTACTGGGGGAAAGGACAATAAAAAGAACAGCGTTCAAGGAGATAGAAAGTAGGAATGATGTTGCATTGAATTTTTTTTTTTGTGGTAGGATCGTAAGAGAAATGTTCTAAGACTTAGACAATTTTGGCATCGACAAGGTCATTGAAGCAACAAACAGCGGCGACATAACGAAGGATACCGGTAGATCCATCTTTATAGCATTACATAGCAAACAGGGTGCACATGAATGCGAGCTCCAATGGACAATCAACTTAATGAGCCACATAAACAAGCTAATGATCCAAATCCTAACCAACAGAGCGAAAATTAAAATTAGACCGGTAATAGGACAAGAAGAGTGTGATTTTGTAAATGACCTCTTAACAACAAATGCGATATTTATGATCAGTGACATACCAGAGAGAGCAACACAAATTCAGAAGGATGTACATTAACCTTTTCTAAATTAAACAAAAGCATTTGACAAGGTACGGCACAAGGGTCGATTTGAATTGCTAGGGATACTTGATCTATTTCGAAAAGATATTAGAATAATCCAGAACTTATATGGAGAACATACGAATAGAGAGTTGATTGTGTAGGTACACATTAATTGATTGATTGATTCGTTTTCTACGTTTATCAACGCTTTTCAGGCCATTTAAAGCCAGAAAATATCTGTTTTAGTTTAAATTTAGCTAGCCACAACCATTGACCCAAATATACCACAGTATTCCTTACACGAAAACAACACATTCCTAATTACCATTCTTACTACAACCACCATAATACCTCAGAGTCTCAAAGAGGAAAACAATATTTATTTTGCAAAAACAGATATGTGGCACAAGGCAAAGAGGGGGATAGGGAAAGACTGGTCTTCAATTTATTTTATTTTATCTTAGACTTAGCTAGCAGTAATTACTGGCCCAAATATGCCACAGTATTCCTTACACGAAAACAACACATCCCTTCCTTTCTTACTACATCTACCATAATACCTCAGAGTCTCAAACTGGAAAATAATATTTATGTTGCAAAAACACAATCTGACACAAGGCCAAGAGGGGGGATAGGGAAATGCTGGTCTTCGATCTGTTTTATCTTTAACTTAGCTAGCCGTAATTTCTGACCCAATTATACCATAGTATTCCTTAGACTAAAACAACAAATTCTTACGTACCATTCTTATTACAGCGAAACAATTCCCATGAAAGTATTTATAGAAAAGGCACAGAGAAGCCCATTACTACGGTGGGAAAATAATTGAAGCCGTCATAACAGGTAGGGACAACAACAACAGCAATAATAATAATAATAATAATAATAATAATAATAATAATAATAATAATAATAATAAGAAGAAGAAGAAGAAGAAGAAGAAGAAGAAGAAGAAGAAGAAGAAGTTGACAGGAGAGCAAGAGGCTAGGAGAGAGATCCAGTACACGAGAAGTGTGAGAGAGAAGGAGCTATTGGAATAGAAGTTACATTTAATTCCATTTAAGAATTTCAGCGGTAATACGATGAGACCTAGCTGCCAATCTAGTATTGTGATTAAGTACACGTAGTGGACGTGCTAAAGTGGAAAGCTCATCGGAACAATTACCATGAGAAAATTTATATAAAAGGCAGAGTGTTGGAACGTTACGGCAGATGGAAAGTGATTGAAACCAAGATGCCAAGTAACAACAAGAATAATGACGATAACAGCATGATTCAAACGGAGATATCAGGTCAAGGCTACCCCCCAAAAAAACAAAACAAAAACAAAACAAAACAAAACAAAGGAACAACACTCAAAACAACAATAATAAAAAAACAACAACAATGATGTTATTTTTAGAAATAATATTAGGTTGGTGCAAAAATAATGACATTTTTTGACGTATTTTTAACGTAAAAAAACGACATTATTTTTGCACCAACCTAATAATATTCTTGTATTCTAAGGAAGGTTACTGAATAGAATAGTCAAACAAGATTGGAACTGAACGATAATACATAGGACAAGAACAACACACATACGATTCGCCAGCGGTGCGTAGAAGTAGTCAACTGTTAGAAGTGAGTCAAGTGAATTCCACAATGAATCTCCAACTGCATGATATGTACTAACCGATCCACAAGGGGCAGATGTGGCACAAAGCCGAATTGAATGTGGGGTTTCCGAGCCAGTAGGCTCGGCCAAAAATTCCTCGTAGAACCCGTATAAAACGGGTCGAGTAGGTGTTTCCCAAAAGCAGACTCTGCCCTTCAACATAGCCTCGACTGGGCATCCTCCCTACCGGGAGGCAGAGAGTTTGACCAGCACAACAGGAAACGAATCTCCAACTGCAGACCAACATACAGTATTTACTACTATATTCATGTCTATGTGGACATAGCCATTATTGTCCGTGGGTATGTTACATCAAATAATAATAATAATAATAATAATAATAATAATAATGTTGTTTTAATAAATAATATTGTTATAGAGTAGGTCTAGGTCAGGGGTGGTAACGAGCCACATGCACTCTTTGACCTTTAATATGCGGCTAGTGGAATATATTCACTGAGCTTCTTTTTTCATCAGTAAATATAAAAAGTAAATAAGAATCATTTCAAGCTTTACAAATATTTACTAGGTATGAATTCAGACCCCATTGGATTAAAACGTAAGTTTAATGCCCATGGTTAGTAAAAGTATTAAAGAAATTAAATCCTATTTGCTGTGGATTCCGTGATGAAATCCGGTCTCCAATGAATGACAAACGCAGTAATGAAATATAACAAATAAATGTATTTACACAATAATACAATTGGTAATACGGTTAGTAGATCCAGAAACGTGGTTAGTAGCAACATATATATATATATATATATATATATATATATATATATATATATATATATATATAGTCTGGTAAATTCAGTCGCGAAGTAGGACTTCCTTAGAGTCTATGTGCTTGTAACTGTGAGTTCTACAAGCGCTTACCTCACACTATTACTCTCCAAAATGCCTTTCCTACAAGTTCGAAAGCATGTCCTCTTAAAAAGGTTACGTGAAAACACAAATAAAAAATTGTCCAAATTGTGACCGACTTAACAAAACCCAGTACTTAATGAACATGAGTAAATGGATGGCGTAATAAGGTTGAGGGGAAATAACACAATGACAAAAATTATTAAGAGCTACAAAGAACAGGAAATTGTGGAGAGCTATGATCGCCTACGTCCTGAGAGGACACGGCACATAAATATGAGGAGAGAAATGTATTCACTAATTAGAAAATGCATTGAAAGTTTGCTGATCTCACAAATTCTCGAGAATATACACCTATATCCAGTACAATACATAATATCACCGACAAATAGATATCAGGGTAGAATTGATAAATTATCGGCATTTTTATTTTTAATTTCGCGCATGCGCGTTGTTTGATTTTTATTTTGTTGACTGCACAATCGGGTCAGTTGGGCACCGTCTGTGAGAAAGAGAGCAAAATGACGCAATGCACTCCGTTAGAAATTTGGAAATGGCATGCTGTACTGCTTGGCATTCGTACCGCAAGCTCCAACACGAACACTGCAACGTATTTGGGTGTCAATCTGTGCAGAATATTCAGAAAGAGTTCAATGAGTCTGGTAAATTCAGTCTCGAAGTAGGACTTCCTTAGAGTCTATGTGCTTGAAACTGTGACTTCTACAAGCGCTTACCTCACACTATTACTCTACCTCCGACTCAATCTCGATCTCTTTCTTTCTGTGAGTACTCTGGCTGACTGTGGGTATTTAACGGCACCAGTCCATGTACAGACTGGTCGAGTCCACTTGTATGAAAAAGGAGTGGACCACATAACACTAATTTTATTGCTAGATCTCAGGGAGGCATTGTTCTTTAGTGCTGAATAAAAATGGTTGAAGGTAGAGTAATCAAAGAAATTTCCGGGTCAGCAAGTGGTAAAGAAGGAATATCAGAAGACTGGAGTCATGGGTAAGGGGATTAAAGACTTGGTTGCGCCAGGGGATGTGCATGTAACCAAAATGTATGTGTAAATTTCGTTCATGACTTGCAGCATTCAAACATTAGAAATTCATCGTATGTGTCTCTTACATTAGGCAAGTTTGGACACCCCTGGATCTAGGTTGAAGTGGTTGTTTTGAGGTACACATAGCTTGCAGTAGAGGCTCCAACCACGTATACAACCACTGGCAAAAATGATACAGTTAGTAACACTTAGACGATGTTCAGATAGGTTTCTGTTAATTTGTAGTAAGAAAGAAACAAACAAAAAAACAACTAATAACAGAAAACACGCAAAACATTTTTTATTTAATAGCTGAACATTCTGACTTCATAAAATATACGTTCACTTCCGTAAAAATACCCTGAAGAACGGTATAAGTTCATTTTTTTTTGTCCAGATATGGATTAAATAACTATTAAAGAAAGCTATCGAAATACAAGCATTTTGAAGTGAAAACCTAAAAATTGTTATACATGCGGACATCAATAATTCCAGTTGTAGATGGAGCCCTCGGATTAATCGGAAAAGGTTCCGATATACCTCCTCAATGATTCCTGGTAGCCGAAGCCTTAAAGAAATACAAACAATTGTACTCAGAAATAGAGTTCACAGCTCACGAAAGGCTTTATCTGTGTAAAATGTGTGTCATCTTTGGTTTTTGTTTCCTCAAAAATGCTCAGTGAAAAGTATCATGATGCTCTTTCTGACCTAAGGTCTCTGGTTGGGACCCGGAAAAATGAATATACACCAGAAATCAAAGGAAATAATAATAATAATAACTTGAAAATATGCAACTTTTATGCAAAGGAAACTGCAAGAAACTGGTATAAATGTCAGCCAGACTCGGTTACAGAGATCGGACCTGTGACAATTTTATGGGACTTTACAATACATACAGACAGAACAATCAAAGCTAATCACCCAGACATCGGGATCAATGACCACAAAAACAGAATGTGCTTTCATATCGACATGGCAGTCTCTGCAGATTGCAAAGGATATTTGAAGATTTTCAAAAAACTATCAAAGTATAAGGATCTTGAAGTGGAAATCTAAAGAATGTGTCACATGAGGACATCAATAAATCCAGTTGTAGTTGGAGCCCTCGTAATGGATTGAAGGAATTTTCGATAGACTCGTTGAAGGGATTCTTGGTAGCCCATACTTTAAAGAAATACAAAAATTTGTATTCAAAGTACAGCTCAAACATGATGAAGAGCTTTATCGATGTAAAATGTGTGTGATCTAGGAATTTTTTTTTTTTTTTGCAAAAATACTGTTGAAAATGTTATGAAGCCATTTCTAAACCTAAGAAGAACTAAGAAGAACTTTGTCCAAGTAACGCTAGTGATGAAATGAGAGTTAGAAAAACAAATCATGAAATGTAGCCATAAAAACACATTAGATCTTCCTGCAGACTCGGTAGGTAATGTGACTATAGCAGAAATGAAAATATAATAATAATAATAATAATAATAATAATAATAATAATAATAATAATAATAATAAAGATTGCAGTAGACTAATTGAAGGGATTCCTGTAAGTCCATGCCTCAAGGAGATACAAAAAATTGTTCTGACAAGTACAGCCTACACTTTACGAAGGGCTTTATCTACGTAATTTCTTTTTTTTTTTTTTTGGCAGTAGAAAGTGTCATGATGCCAGTTCTAACCT
>OZ010597.1:60365613-60468113 GCA_963932145.1 Acanthosepion lycidas | reverse complement strand
AAATTGCTGATACCGCGCTCGCAGAAGAGTGGATGGACAGGTTTCTGTCGTTTTTTGACGTTAAAAAATACGTCAAAAAAAAGACATTATTACGTCATTATTTTTGGACTAACCTAATATATACGATTGTCAACCCCAAATTGTCAGAAAGGTTATTGGAAATATTTCTCATAAAAAGAAACATCATAAGCTGAAATTAATATAAGCTTCTCTTTGGGTGTGCACGTAGAGCAGTGGTTGTCGCCACAGAAAGTGAAATTTGCTATTTTAGTTCCAATTCCGACCGCGGTTTTTGCTCTCACTCTCGCAATATCGAAAGTTTTCCAGCCTCCTCTTCTCGCACTCCCCCTTAATTTTATATTCAAGGTAGACTGAATTCTTCAGCCTTGGTTGGCAAGCAGTCTAGAAGAATAACAACTGATTACAGAATTTCTATTGGCTTGGCCTTTCTCATGAGAGAAAGTAGTCAACCCAAGGAAAAATCGGTAGTCGACCCAAGGAAAAATCGGTAGTCGACCCAAGGAAAAATCTGGAGTCGACCCAAGGAAAAATCTGGAGTCGAATTTCTTAGAGAGATGCGATGTCAATCGTTACATTTGTAATTCCTGTTTTCTTTCTCATATTCACTTAGTAACCTGTTGTGTCTTAGAGGCTTTATTGCCTTGCTTGGGATGAAAGGATTAAAGAAACATTTGTAATAATCTCTCACACAAGGATTTCATCTTTCTCTGCAGACTTAATGTATACAGCAGGGGGGGATTCTTAACCTTGCTTGCCCCATGCATGCCTTTCCCAATTTGTCATAATGCCATTTCTCACCTTCTTTTCAAGGTGAAAGGCCAGATAGGCCAAATTCTATAATTACTCTCCTCCCTCCCCACTAAAATTACTGTGGTCACAATACAAATATTCGGTTAACCGTTACTTCCCGTCCTATCTGTATGAACTGTCTCTTAATGTAGCTGTTATGTTTGCGTGAGTTCTGAGGACCGAGCAATGCATTTGTTGATTGGAAATAATTACCAAGAACGTTTTTAGGTTTACAGCATTTTATTAATTACTAGATAAACTGAGTTAATACTACTCTACAAAAGAATCAGTGAAATATGGAGACACGTTTGCCACACGTGTCCCTGTGTAGTCCGCCATCTTGGATCACTCTCCTCTGTATTGCCCCACGTGACGTCTGACGTCACGATGTCCAAAGCAAGAGGGATAACTCTTACAATACTTTGGAGTTATCTCCCTTTATGTTTCCTTCCAACAGTAACCCTCTAGCTCTGTGACTCCTGAAACTTGCACAAGGTGAAACTTACGGAAAAAAATACACCCCATCATATGTATATAGGTATGTATAAGCAAAATAGCTGTCTCACCTGCGTCTCCTAATAGTTGATTGCAGACAAAAGCCGTTACACCACGGTAAATCGCTTTGACTGGCGGGAAAATCCAGGTGAGAATAGTTGGCGAGTCCAAACTCACTATTAATTTCGGGTTTTTACTGATGCCTGGCAGAGTGGGTGGATGAGACCTTTTAGAGCAGGGGCTCTCAACCTAGCTTGCTTCATGCACACCTTACACCATTTGTCAGAATGCCATTTCCCGCTTCCTTTTCAAGGTGACGGGCCAGATAGATCAAATTCTGTAATTGCTCTCCTCCTCCACCTAAACATACAATCCACACCTGAAAATCCCAAATTCACAACCTGGGGTGAATTTCACCTCTGTTGCGAACCCATTCTAAAAATGTACTGAATTATTAGATTATGTCAATAGTGGAGAATTTCATCACAGACTTGAGGCAACACAGATCTGGTTCTACAGAAGGATACTGGTAATACCAAAGATAGAATACCTGATTAACGAGAAGCTTTTAAGGAAAATGAAAAAAAAAATCACTTGTAATTAGAATCAGAAAGAGAAATAGTAATGAAGAAAGAGGGATTGGAGAATTTGACACCCACAGGACAGGCTGAAGCCAATTGGGGACAGAGATAAAAAACGAATAACCTACCGAGGATTTCGAATCACTACAAGGGATAGGAAGATTTGGAGAACCAGAAAACTCTTTTGAACGATATGTTATGATGTCTGCTGGCACTTATCCATTCATTGTTTTCTTTCGGCTACATGGATAAAAGGAACCTACGGATTGAGTAAGTCTGTCCTCCATATAAATCTATCCGGAACTTGTGCATTGGGGAGACAGGAAGTCGGAGAAACCACAACCGGCTCTGCTATTGAAACAGCATCACGCCAAGACTGACGGATGCCGAGGAAAAAATATTAATGTAAGTCGATCTATTTCCTTTCATCGGCTGGCAAATACCATTTTCACTGTGAAAACATTGAATATCGTAGTAAAATCTGACACAGTGTATTTCTTAGTTGAATTCCTATTTACTTGTTGTCTACAAAAATATCTTTTTATTTTATTTGATTTCTTTCTTTTTTTTTTTTGTAAAAGGACTTTCTATTCGGTTGTCTTCCATCTTGGCCAATATTTCAAATTATCAAAGGAAAAAAGGATTATGACAAGTTAGACGTTGTTGTTAATCCTGACTTGAAGAAACGTTATTCCCGCGGCCTCCAATGTTATTAAAAGCAAATAATTCCCTTCAGTACGAAATCATTCATAGATCCAGGAGTATTACTGCTAATAACAAAGTATATATAGAGAACTTTAAGAAACATTATCCACGGGGTAGGTACGTAGGTAAGTGTATCACATACATTGGTATTTTTGAAATGGGAGAAATAGAGAGAGAGAGAGAGAGAAAGAGAGAGAGAGAGGCAGACAGACAAGCAGAGTGAGAGAATGAGAGAGAAAGAAAGAGAGAGATAGGGATATGGAGAGAGAAATAGGCAGATGAAGAGAGAAAGAAAGAGAGAGAGATAAAGCGACAGATAGGAAGATGGAGAGAGAGAAAAACAGAGAGAAAGAAAGAGAGAGAGGAAGAGGGAAATAGGAAGATGGGGAGAGGAAGAGAAAGAGAGGTATAGGGAGATGAAAAGAGAAAGAGAGAGAAAGAGAGAGGGAGAGAGAGGGATAGAGAAAGAGAGGGAAATAGAGAAACAGGGAGATGAAGAGAGAAAGAAAGAGAGACGGAGAAAGCGAGAGATAGGAAGATGGAGAGAGAAAGAAAAAGAGAAAAAGAGAGAGACAGAAAGAGAGAGAGAGAGAGAGGAATAGGGAAATAGGAAGATGGAGAGAGAAAGAGAGAGATTTGGTTGTTTGGTTGTTTTGTCTAATGGCATATGAACCTCAGTGGATCATTTAATGCCAACAAAATTTTTGAAATAGATTAATAGCGATAGACAGGTAAAAACGATGTGGATGTATACATATATATTTGAAGCATTTTTCAATTACTCATATTTATGAGTACAATCACATGTATTGCTGGTAATATTTATTTTCAAAAACGTATTGCTGTTAATAGTTTTTCTTAAAAAATTATTGCTGGTAATAGTTTTTCTTAAAAAATTATTGCTGGTAATAATTTTTTAAAAAGCATTTCTGGTATTAAAACCTAATGCTTTTTACTTCAGTTTCGAGGTTAACTATTTGCCCATAGTTGGGACCCTAACATGTGCTACCACCCAGGGTCAGGGTGAACCTGGGAACACCGGCATTATTAAAAGGTGTTTCCACGCTACTCAAAAACCTCTTTGTCAGAGGCGTTTCAGGTGGACATAGTTTATCGTCATACCCAGGACGCGGACGTAGTTTATCGTCATACCCAGGACGCGGATGTTGTTTATCTTCATACCCAGGACGCAGAAAGAGAGAGATAGGGTGATGAAAAGAGAAAGAGAAAGATAGGGATATGGATAGAATGATGGTCATCCGTCAATGAAGATGATGTTGCGAGGAAGAGTTCGAAAGAATCTGTTTCTGTGTCTAGCATTGTCTGTCCCACATAGAAAGCCAGACAAATGGCCCCAGCCTATTTGACGCTCGGTAATAAGCTATCTGTGGTGACGCAATACGCAAAGGTTATAATTACTGGAGAAATAAGAAGCCACTCTATTGTAATAACGTCATCAAGAAAAACGCTATGTCGTATTTTTGGAATCAGTAAATAGAAGTAAACACTTACTGCTTAATTCAAAGATGTCCTACTGATCGAAATAAACCACTGAAAGTGGATACCGATATGAAAGGCGTAATGAGAAGCGGCTTAATTTGTTCCTTACAACGAATCACTAAAGTTCAAAGGATTTCCAGTTTCATCGAATATCTTTTTTTTATTTTCGTAGACAGGAGAGTTCCCAATATGTTTATAAATTCTTTATAATATAATCCTCATTTTCCTGAACAATAATTCACTGAACGTTTGCCTAAAAAATTACTTCAATATCTTTTTAGAAAATATCACTCCTAAATCAAGAAAAAAGTTTAGGTTAAGTTAGCTGGCAACTTAAATGACTAGCTTGTGTGAATGGTTAACCAAACGAGAAACACAGCGTTTGGCAATCGCTGCTAAGGGCCACACAAGATAGGAAGTTGTAGAGAGTCATGATCACTGACTTCCCGAAGGGATATGACATATACAAGAACTGCGTGGCTAATATGCATATTTTATAGTACAAACAGCTAAATAGCTGATATGTATATTTCTGAGATGAGGTATTTTATACACTATTTATATTATTCGGGCTCACAGTGAGAGGACCCAAAGAGTGTGAGTTCAATACCCGGTTAAGGCAGTGAAGAACTTGGAGACGGAAATTAACAGGAGATAACTGATAACTGACATCCATTAAAAAAAAACATGGCACGTGGAACTAGAACAGTCTACTCCAGTGAGCAAAATAAAGGGTTCAGTTCGACACCCCAAACACCTGAAGAAGGCCGGAGCGTACAACGGCCGAAAAGTTGTAATAAATATGGCGACAAAGATAAGGACAATAGTCCGAATAATGTAAATAGTGTAAATAGCTGATATTTTATTTATCATTTCACACCGAGCAAGGCAATAGAGCCACTAAGACGCAATGTGTTACTGAGTGTGAAAGAATAAGAAAAAACATAAAAGAAAGAAGAATTAAAAAGAGAGAAGATAACGCTTGACATGGCATTTAAATTTTTGAAGATCAGAGATGACTGGAAAGCAAGTGGCCAGAAGAAAGTTATACAAGTGAGAAGTGCAAGAAAAGAAAGTTACGGTTATATCTAGCCATTTCAGCTGTAAATTGATGAGACCTAACTGCCAATCTAGTACTGCGCTTTAATTCATGAACTCTAGGTGCCAAAGATGAAAGTTCATCAGAACAATTACCATGAAAATATTTATAAAAAAAGTCACAGAGAAGCTATATTACGACGGTGGGAAAGTGACTGAAACTATCATATTCATGAAACAGACAGTGAGTGATCATAGCTCTCCACAACCTCCTAATCCTTGTAATCTTAGTAATTCTCCACTTCCCCGTTCTGTTAATAGATAAACACGAGCTGATTAAGTACCATTAATAAAAAAAAATCAACATTTTGTACGAGTGATGATTAATAAAAAAAGTCCCAACTTCGTAGCGCAGCTAACCGTAGAGATACCAACATAATTGTTTATTTAAATAATCTATAAAATGTTAAAAGTCAGTGACTGTGTGTGTCCTTGCGTGGTGCGTTGACCGTCCGATGTATAATGATTTAAGTTAATCTGATTTTAGTGACTAAGATGTTTTTTAATGGATGTCAGTTATCCGTTATCTCCTGTTAATTCCCCTCTCCAAGTTCTCCACTGCCTTAACCGGGTATTGAACTCACACTCTTTGGGGCCTGTCACTGGATCTAACCAACACCTCTATCCACTATGACCCGTGTCCTTGAGGACGTAGAACTAGAACAGTTTACCCCAGTGAGCGAAATAAAGGGTTCAGTTCAATATTCCAACCACCTGAAGAATGTCGGAGCGTACAACGGCCGAAACGTTGTGATAAATATGGCGACAAAGATGAGGACAATAGTCCGAATAATGTAAATAGTGTACATAATACTTCATCTCAGAAATATAGACAGACACTTCAATGTTTTATAATTTGAACCATCAATGACCCATTGGGTAGCCGGTTCAAATAAAGGTATTGTCAGTTCGCTGAGTAAGCGTCCGTTAATCAAGTGTACTACTTGAAGGACAATGCGACAATAAATATTATATATTTAGCACGAGAAGGCTGGGTATAAAAATGTAAACAAGTGTGTGAAAGTCAAGAAAAAAAGGCCTCGAAGTGCGAAGTTTGTGTCACCACGAAAACGCAAGGCGACGTTGCAGTCAAGAAACAGCGAGATGTGATCACGTGTGCAATCTCTGCATGCAAGGCACGTATCATTTCGTCGTCACCTCGAAGAATCTGAATCTTGCTCAGTAATATTGAATGGATTTATTTATCAATAAGCTCTTCGCTTTGAAGTTGATATGTCTGTTTTGTTTGTTTAACGGCACATCAACTGCTTATGGGTCATTTAATACCGAAATTTAATTTTCTTGGGTGCTTTAAAGTAATGAAAACGATGTGTGTTATTCTTTTTTCTCAGTTGAATACATGGCAGATGATACTCAGCTTTTGTTGATATGCGTGTTTGCGTAGACGTGATTGCTGGTATGTACATTATATATTAGGTTGGTGCAAAAATAATGTCGGTTTTTTGACGTATTAGGTTGGTGCAAAAATAATGTCGGTTTTTTGACGTATACCTAATACGTCAAAAAACCGATATTATTTTAGCTTGGTGCAAAAATAATGACGTTTTTTGACGTTAAAAAATACGTAAAAAACGACATTATTTTTTGAACCAACCTAATAATTTTGCAATACAGTTTGATTTATTTAAGAAATATATGGATGAATATCATGAAATATTTCTATGTTGGTTCAACCTCTATCGGTTATTTAATACCAAAATCTAAATATTTTTTAACATTTTTATGGCTTCAACTAAATATATTTTGAACACAAGTGTATGCCTTCAGCTACAGATAAAATGTATTGTTGGTCATTTTGCTATCAAAAAAAAAAAAACATTGTTGATAATTATAGCATAAATATGTATTGTTGGTAATTTTTTTATATAAAAATCTATTGCTGAGGTTTCAAATGAAGAAATGTATTTTTATTCCTTAATTTTATACTTTTGTTTTTAGTTTTTCTTCTGGGGTTTACTATTTGCCCATAATGGTGACCCCTAACAAGTGGTAGTACCTGTTAGGGTGTCCATTATAGATTTGGGAACAGCAGCGATTAAGAGGTGGTTCCACGTCCATGAAAACGTCTAATATCCTCGTTAGAGGCCTTGCTGCCGGATGTAATTTATCGTCATACCCAAGACTACGCTTTTAAGTTATATTAGGAATTAAGTTCGCTTTAGCTAAAACTCATTTATATATGAGTTTTAGCTAAAGTTAATTCCGTTAGTAAAGATGCGGGAGGAAAATGGACGGCTCCATGCAGCAGGCTAAGCCTTCAGCCTTCTGTCAGGTTTAACTCGAAACTTTCCAGCTGAAACTCGTTTACGCGACCTTGTGGGTAATGAATGATTTCCCACCCTGCAACTCCTTTCCCCACAAACGAAATGCTGCATGTCTATCGCTAGTTTCATGACAAATGTTCAGACGAGATCAGTTCATTAGTGCCACCACTTCAACTACGACCTTCCTTGTTTCGTCCAAAGTGTTGAATCATTCTCATTGCCCACGTCTTTTTTTTTTTAGCAGGATGCATGGTTCACTTTACCACATGAGCTGCTACTGTGTGGAGCAAACTTTCTCGGGGATGCTTGCTAGAACACGATAATCTCTTGCCGTCGCCTAATATTGCCGTTCAGACATCAAGCTCATTCCGTAACGATCTACCTTGAGTGTCTCTTGGTCCTTGTATTGCCTGAACGTTAGTAAGATCAGATCTTCATCGAACATTTAAATAAAACAAACTGTGGCGCACTGAAAGGGAACGATGTGAAAAAGTAATTACTTTATAGGAGTGGAGAGTTTCTTTATCAATAGACCCGAATAATTTTGTAGATAAAGTAATTTACATAAAATTTAAACGAATTTCATTATCCTATCTGGTGGAAATTCTCGTTGAAAACCTTCATAGTTTTAAAGAAAATGAATTTTCTTTATTACGATACCAGGATCATTACGTTATCTGTGAGTGAATCTTGTTTTATAGGTTTGGCGACCTTAATTATCGATGTTCGTAACTATGAAGAGAAATAGAGTTTAGATATCAGTTTCATTAAACTTGTTTTGTAGGATTGAAGACATAGTTTAGAAATCGGCACTCGCCGCTAAAAACAATTGTAATTGTATTTTTTTTTAATTTCATACCCCATATATTTAAAAATAGACTAGACTACCCACAAACCCGTTGACTTCCTTTTAAAAGCTGCTCATGATATGACGAGTAACAATAGTATCTATTTTATTATTAACTAGCAGTAGATCCCGGCGTTACCCGGGGATGTAATAGTAAGAGATAGATCAAGTATCGACCATCATAAAGACTGAAAAATAAAATTGACAAAAATTATTTGTTTAAGGTTGACCGACACGAATGTCTTAATTAGTTTTTTTTTTTACGAATTGGTCAAACCCAAGCTCAAACAAATACATTGTTTTTTCAATCGTTATATGTCTACCGATTGAATAGAATTTTATTATAAACAAGTGTCTTGTAAATGGAATTTTTAAAGCATTCTGAATGTAAAAATAAAGAAAAAAGTGTGCAAGACAATAAGAAACACTACCCACCAAAAAAAAAAAAAGGTGAAGTTTTGTTGAAATCGGTTGAAAAATGTAGGAAATCCGATCCCATATATAAATGAACACAAACACAAACAACCAACCTGGGTTTTATAAGTATAACTCGGAGTTGTCCACCTCTCATTAATGCCTCTTGATCGTGTTTTCAAATTGATTTTGTGCAAAAACAATTGTGTTTTTCCAATTTTTGGCGCTGTCAGAACCACCGCAAGGTAATTTTACCTAGTCCTGTGAAGTTTAGTTGAAATTGGTTGAAAAGTGTAGGAAATCCGATCCAATATATAAACGTAACAGATACACACACGCACGCACACAGTCTGCGTTTTATAATAAGTAAGATTACACATATTTTAATTTGTATTTGAAACACGACTTATTATTAGTTACATTATAAAATATGATTTTGATCAAACGCAATAATAAATTTATAAATGGAAAGGTTTTCAGAAATAGTGAAAAAATGCAGTCCCTGATACACAAAACCACAGAAAAAAAAAAAAAAACCTTCAACATTTTGGAATTATTTCAACATTTTGGAAGAATTTCAACATTTTGGAATTATTTCAACATGTTGCAGCATTATTAATATGAATTCGCTGAAATACATTTCATAGTTTTAACAATTTATATATTTTCTTTACGAAATTCATATGGAAATTCAATGCTATCAAACAATAAATTAGCAATGCCAGACTGATAGATACTTGGTACCACTTCTGCAATGAAAGCAAAAATCGACACCTTTTGTTCCAAAATATTTTCCAAAAATCAGGAAATTATCCGACTCAAACGAAACATTCAAAACTTGTATTACGGTATTAATATTTTATGAGTTGTTTTATTAATAAAACTTCGGGAAATATTTTTGGGCGTATATTTCATATCCATTTTTTAATATAGCAGGTATACTTTAATTTGCGTCCAGATTTTTACAGTTATGTATAAAAAAAGCCCTGAAGAAAAAAACAAAACAAAACAAAAAACAAAAAATAAAAATGAAATATCAAGTGTGAACACGCGGAAAGTCGGCCAGCATTTGCCAAAAGCATTTCAATAAAACTCAAAGAAATATTTTTTGAGAATTTAATAAAATACATTATTTCCTTTGAGATTCAACAGGAAAAAAAAAAAAAAAAAAAAACTAAACTTAATAATTATTTGAAAAAAAAAAATTACATATAATTTTTCAGTGCAATTTTGAAATTAATCCCGTTGCTGTTCATCACAAAAGTTAATTTCATTAAATAAAGACACGTTCGAATATTTTTAAAAATGTAAAATTTAATGTCAATTCCAAGTGTAAGCATTTTTAAAGGAGTTTTATTTTATTTTTCTCCTTTTAGCTACTGTGAGATTATTTATGCTATGGATGTACAAAGATGAAATAATTCTGATATCTCGCGCTGACTGACCATTCAGTATAAGAGGAGTAATTTTATTCAATTTTATATCCCCCGTTCAGCCAGTATATATATATATATATATATATATATATATATATATATATATATATATATATAAAATAAAATTATTCCTTATATTAAGTTTAATAAAAGCGTATAGAATTAATATATATATATATATATATATATATATATATATATATATATATATATATATATATATATATATATATATATATATATATATATATATATATATATATATATATATATATATATATATATATATATTATTAAACAATTGGTCATACAAAGAAATTTTAGTTTTAAACATAAATAACAAATTATTGATTATTGCACTGCTGGACTTCCGTACTTCTTTAGGTTTTATTTTTGCTTTTTCTCGCGTTTTTTTCTTTTAATCTGAATTAGTTTTAGACAATTATTATATCTTTCAAACAGAAGAAAAAATTAATTTAATAGATGGTATTTAGAATATTTAAAATGTGTTTTTCCTTTTATTTAGAATGTACGGAGCGATATCTAACGATATCTATTTTTTCAGCACTATGGCCTAGCTTTAATTTGAAACATCATTTTAATGTAAACATTGCCAAAAAAGAGAGATATTTATCTTATTCAAATGCTTTTTCTAAACTGCTAGTGTTTATCTCATTCGAACGTTTTTTATAAACCTGTGAGTGTTTTTCTAATTTGAATGCATTTTCTAAACTTATGAGAGTTTATCTCATATTTGAGAACACATTTTAAAAAATGATGCTTGTCTGAAGTACCCATAGTGATAGCATTGCCTGAGGTAAGCCACTCTTTCTCACCCCTTCGATCGATCTTTTGATTTTGTGAACTTTTGGAAATGTGTCCATTTCTTTTGTTAATAAAATGATTTATCTCAGCTTTTGTTCTAAACGAAAGTTTACTGTTAAAAAAACAAATGTGTTTCATGAACGGCTGAAAACAAATTTATATTTTGAAGAAATACTAATCTGTCTTGATAGATTCAGGCACAGAAACTGCATTTTGTGCAGGCATATATTGTATTTTGTACAATTTCTATATTTAAAAATAATTTTGCCTCATTAATAAATCTTTTCTTTGCAATTTTCACTTTGTGTAAGAGTTTATCCTATTTCGTTAGCCCCTCTATAAGTACGTATAAAGAGAAAGATAAGAGTTTTGAAACCTCTGTTTATATTCTTTTTGCTTTACACAGAGAAATATTGGTTAAAATATATGACAAATTGGAAAAAGTTTCCTTGTGACGCGTTTCGTCCTTTTAGGACATCATCAGACTAAATTTGTTATGTTGGTGCGCATACGCACGAACGAGGGAATGCTGGGAATTTTAATTTTTTATTTTATTTTATTTTTTTATCTAGCCGATTTTATTTAGATTATTTTCCTTTTTCTTTCTATCACTCAAGCTGGTAGATATCCCACCCTGTGATAATAGAAGTTTTTCCAGGAACGGTGAAATGTTATAAAAGCCTGGGTGCAAATTTACTGTAGAGGACCTTGCAACCAAAGTCCTCCCTAGACATTTATGTCGTAGTGAATTCTTTTCTCCTTTGATCAGAGTAGCATTTTTTATGTAAAAAATGTGGTCACTTTAGTTTGACGTATTGTTTTATAAAATGTCCCTTTTGTGTTCATATAATCTTTTATTTAGTTTTTCCTATGTACTTTTTGTGACAGGGAGCAAAAGAAATGCAGAGGACTGTGCACTAACGTTTTAAAATTACTCCAAAGCGTTTGACAAGTTGCAAAAAAAAAGATCTATTTGAACTGCTAGGAAAACTCGATCTATTTGGAAAGGATGTTAGAATAATACAGAAATTATACTGGGAGCAACCCGCCTGCATGCGGGTAGAAAATGAATTAAATAGCTACACGAAAATAAAAAGGGAAATGAGACAAAGATTTTTCTTCCCCCGAACTTTATTAAACCTCCACATGATTCTAAGGGAACTGGAGAACTTACCAGGATTTATTATCGGCTGGTATAAGTATAACATACACAGATGACACGATGTTGATGGCTGATTCGGAAAAGAAACTACAGCCCTTCCTAGACAGGGTGGTAGTAGAGGGTGAGAAGAAAAGACTAACTATCAAATGTAAGAAGACAGAAAGTATGGTAATTAAGAAGAGAAAAAAAAAACCTATGCGAGTTACGAATTAGAGGTATAAAAATCAAGCAGGTGCAAAAGTTTAAATATCTGGGAAATGTTTTAACAGACGATGAAAAATGCGACACCGAGATCCGGACACATATTGGGCTGGCGAAAAATGCATTTTAAAAGCTATGCAAGGTGCTGAGAAAGGGAAGATTTCGTTAGAAAGAAAGAAAAGAGTGTTGGATTGATAAGTGATATCCATTCTTTAAAATGGTGTGAATGGTGTGATGAGAAGACTGGAAGTAAGTCCTTTTACAGACGGATTTTGCGTATTCCATGGCCGGATCGAGTAAAAAAAACAACAACAAAAAAACAAAAGGAAAAACAAACAAAAAAATCAAGGAAGTCTTTAGAAATAAGAACCCGAATCAGGAGAAGACATCTGAATTTACTGGGAAATATAATGAAGGAAAGCTTGGAAAACTTAACCGTCACGGAGGGATGTTGAGGGCAAGCGAGTTTGCAGAAGGCAGCGAATCACTTACCTGACGAGCTTGTGTGGATGCATGACGGAACCAGGGTATAGGAGCCTCAGCAAAGGGAGCAAAACTAAGGGCCACGACGTATAGGAAGTTGTAGAGAGCAATGATTGCCTGAAGAAATGCAGCAAATAGGAGAATATCAATCAACTATCATAATTCCGGAGAGAAATAAATCGATTTTATTCTGATATTAGTTTCCTTGTCTTAACCTATTCTTAAACGTGTTTTATAGGATTGGAGGCCTTACTTATCAATCAACCCTCGTAATTCTACACAGAAATACATTGACTTTATTTTATGGATAGCGGCTCGGTTTGAGGAATCGGGGAGCCGAGTTCGAATTCCAGTCACGTGCTAATAACCTTGGGAAAGGTATTACTCCTCTTCTTCTCCCCAGCTATGGATAAATAGCCGGAGAAACCGGGTTCTATAGCCGTGGATAGCAACTGGTGTACCGCAGAAAGAAATGGCAACCTACTGCGGGAAAAAATATCTGCCTCGTCAGTTATGTATCGAAAGATAAATAATCACCTAAGCGTGTGTTACGCATGGCACATAGGTGATTGACTTTTATATTAGTTACCTTGTTCTACCTATTCTAAAACTTGTTTGATAGGATCGGAATCATTACGTAGCAATCGAACCTCATAATTTTAACGAGAGATAAACTGACTTTATTTTGACAGTAATTATCTGGCTGTACCTATTCTTAAACCTGTTTTGTAGGATTGGAAGCTTTACTTATCAACGAATTCTCGTAATATTAAATACAAATATATTTATTAGATTGGTGCAAAAATAATGACGTAATAATGTCGTTTTTTGACGTATTTTTTCACGTCAAAAAACGACATTATTACGTCATTATTTTTGCACCAGCCTAATACTTAATTTTCATATCAGTTTAATTATTGCGTCTTATTTATCAAATCTGGTAATTTCGAAAAACGAAAATCTCCATTTTGATATCAGTATCATTATCCTATGTGGTCTAAAACTTGTTTTCTAGGACTGGAAACTTTACTTACCATCCCACGATTTCATATAAATATGTCCGTTAAATATCGACAAGGATCTGAAATAGTATTTTGTAATTGTTTTTTTTTCCGATATCATTTTTGCAATAGAAATGTCTCTCTTATGCCACAAAATCCCAGCCTTATTCTCAGATGTCAGATTCTCTACGACTTACGACACGATATTCCCGAGAGAGAAAATCACTGACAAACGTTTCTTGGCGTCGGGGCGCCATCTGTCTATTGAGGGCCAAACTAAATTTTGGCGTGAATGAGTTGTCAGTAGTGATGGACGTTCAAAAAGCAAATCGTCTCGGGTGATACCAGAGATCACGATATTAGGAGGTCTTCAAAAACATTGATAAAAGAGGAGCCTCGGGGACGATGTGGCTGTTGGTTGGGGGTGTGGCGTGGATCCTGAAATACGAAGGGCCAGAAATGACGGCTACTTTCTTCATTTAGCGCTAAACGTTGACCAACAACAGCTTGATTCAAAAAAAGAGTTATCTGTCTAACGACGCACGCTTACACAGATGTATAAATTTATATGTAATCTATAATTGTAAGTCGACCCAGAAAATCGAGTTTATTATATATTTTGGTTATATCGTGGGTGTTAGTTTCAATCGTTATCGGAATGACTGCAAAATACTTTCTCTCTCCTTCTTAGAAGCATATAAAAATGGCTGCTGGGATTTCTCCTAGCCAATAAGACAAGCTGGACCGAGGCTTCATCTGACTCAATCTCGTTCTGTCTTGTCTTGAGGTCATAACATTACGTTCGCTTATCCGAACATGCTTTTCCGTGTCAAACCGAATTATTAGTTTGTGAAACTATTTGCGATATTACTATAGCTTTGCGTTATTGTTATTCTTTTAACCTGCATATATTGTTTGTTTGATTTATATTAGTTTTTGCCTTGTTTCTATCTTTTATTGTTTATGGCAAACTTTTTAAAATTCTTTTGAAAAGTTCTGTTACTTACCTTGCATTTGATCATGGTTACTCACACCACAGTGGGAAAATGAAATAAAATCACGAAATAAAATAATAATATTGAATCTAATTAAAATAAATACACTTCCCCCATGATGCTAGTAGTAAAGGAACCGGGAAAATTATTACCCGACTTGTCTTTGTCAAATGTACGTTAAATAATGCTGTTTAAGTTCTGTAAAAAGAAAAAAAAATCCTCCCGCTTCCTCTTTCTCTCCCTTTGTTCCAAAATGTAGTAGAATGTAGACGAAGACGTCCCGGCTGGGACACGCTCGTTTCGCCAGTCCACTGACGACTGAACACTCTAAACACTTTTCAACGTATATCGTTCTCACGTGTTATTCAAAACCTCTACCTATGAAGTAAAGCAACCTTTACTTTGGTCGTACCAACTCTGCGCAAGGCTGACATGAGGTCGACCTTCCTGACCATGCTTAAGCCTCCACCAATGAAGTAAGCACAAACTTTACTTTGGTCGTTCCTGCCCAGCGCAAGGCTGACTTGAGCTAGGCCATTATATACTTGCTTATCCTTATTTAATCTGGACCAGAAAAAAGAAAACGGACAAACTCACGAGACATTGATATATTTTCCGCACTTTCTTTTAAAAAAAGGATAAACATTCCGTAATATAAAATCAAGTTTTTGTGTCTTTCTTCCTTAATTTTTTACCCGTGAATACGCACACGCATATAATACACCAACATTTTTAAAACCCATTACAAAATGGCGCTGTTGATGCTAGTTTTCATGCGTTGATGGTTTTTCAATTTTTCGTCCTCAGTTAGCACAACTATTTTTCTACAGTGGAAACACCTGACGAAAAAGAAAAAAAAAAGAAGGCTTCTTGCTATGAGCCTAATAAGTATGTCACTTCTTTGTCATTCATCATTTTTAAACTAGAAATTAGCCTCTTGATATTAAGAAGAGACGAAACGTGTCGCTGTGCTTTGAAGAAATCTGTCAATATATTGTTATGTTGATGAGGTCCTCCTACCAAAGGTAGTAAAGGAAAAGGAGAAGAAAGGACTAAATGTCAACTGCAAGAAGACAAAATGCCCGGTTGTTAGTAAAAGCCCAAATTGCGAATTGCAAATCGCAAATTACAAACGCAAAGTGCGGAAATTTAACTATCAGAAAAGTGATTTAACAGAAGACGGAATGTGTGACATTTAAAGCTGAAGACGTACTGGGATAGCCAAAGATGCATGCCAAAATATAAGGAGAGTACTAAAAGATTGACAATTTTCGTTAGTTACAAAGAAAAGACACCTAACCTGTTAAGTGATATCTGTACTCCTGTATAGAGGTGAGTGCTGGACAATCTCCTCAAAGATGAAGAAGAGACTTGAAGCTACAGAAATATAGTTCTACAGAAGGATGCTGAGAATAACATGGACGAAACCTGTGAGCAACGACAAGGTTTTAGAGAAAATGGAAACAAAAAAGAAACATATATTTAAAACCAGGAAGAAACAGTTGAGATTTCTAGGGCAAATAACAAGGTAAGATGGGTTGGAAAATTTGATACACTCATGGCAGAGTGACGTCAAGAGAGACAGTGGAAAACAGCCGATGGCATCCTTAGTGAGTTTGAGTAACGGATAGTAGGTATTCGTGAGTATGAACGGATTTTGTTAAAAATTAGCAGACTTAATGTCTGTAATATATATATATATATATATATATATATATATATATATATATATATATATATATATATATATATATATAGATAAATAGATAGATAATATTAGTGCTTAATATACACATACATATGCAATCATATATATAAGCTATATAAATATACATACATACACACACACACACACGCATATATATATATATATATATATTTGTATAAAAAATAATTCCAAGAGGATAGAATTCAGGTAGAACTCAATGTCCAGAACAGAGTAAGGATATAATAAAAAGGCTTAAACACTAATATTCCAGGGTCATAATTTATTTCATTGGAATCGTAAACACGATCCAATTCATCAGATCTACAAATTCAAAAAGAAAACAGAAAAAACAACTCCGGGAATAAAAAAAATTAAATTTCGTGAGAGTGTATGTATGAGAGGGTGGGACGAATGTTAGAGTAAATGAAAGCTATAGGGCGGGGTAACAGACGAGAGAAGAACAGAAGAACAGGAAGGTCTCAAGATGAAGAGTGGGGTTAAAATTTAACAGAGAGAAGTTTTAAAGAGGGGAGTCAAAGACGGTTTAAGTGAGAGAAATATGAATATTCTCGGATGTCTAATACATTAAAAGGGATCCATACATATATATATATATATATATATATATATATATATATATATATATGGAACCCCTTTTTCTTTTAGTAGGACTGAAATATATATATATATATATATACCAACTTCTGCTCCTGATTTGTTTGGCGTTTGTGCCGGGTTTTCTTAATTTGTCACCAGATGTCCGCAATGAACACTCTACACATACGAAGAAATTCAACGAAAGCGTATTTTTTCAGAATGATTCCGGCAAAAATGGCGCTATCCCACCCACCAAAAATCCGATGTCTTTGATAAAACAGATAAGGTTATTCGGGTCTATTATATACAGAGAGAATTTAATACAGCCTTATCAGATGTTGTTTTTATGTAACTGTCTCAGTCTGATTTATCTTAAGGGATTTTCAACAATCTACAATTTGAGATAAAGCGGATTAACATATTAAGATTATGAACCTATTTCTTTCTTTTGAAGAAAATACTTGGAGGCTACAATGGATTTAGCATATAAAAGACTTCGAGTCTATTAATTTCGTTTTTGATTGATCCGAATCTACTGAGTTTGCTGTAGGAATCGGTTTAATTACACAGCAACCCCCCCATCCCGGGAAATGCAATGTAAATATAACATTCGAAGCTTGATAAAAATAAAGTTATCTTTATTAATACATTTTTAATATTATTTTTAATATTATTTTATTATTATTTGAAATCAAAATGAACATATAGTTGCCGGTCAGAATTCTGGGATAAACTCTATTAATATATTTTTAATATTATTTTTAATATTATTTTATTACTATTTCAAATCAAAATGAACGTTCAGTTGCCGGTCAGTATTCTAGGCCCTTGACTTCAATGGCTAGATTTTTTGCAATTACGAGGACTATAATCACGCCGCTTACAATTGGATAGAACTGTAATCTGTTTCTATCATTTTTTTATGCAAGTAACCAATGGGAATCGATCGGCAATTTGCCATTTTATCTTCAGACAATTTTGTACGAGTTTTAGTCCATCGATCTTTTCAAACGAGAAAATAGCTGTTTGAGATTCAAGAAATTATTACTTTATTTTCCTACCATGTGTTTCAGCTGTCATCAAATTATATCGCCATTCTTTTTGCAAATTGGATATATTTCTATCAAATATTCAAAGTATACGTGTTAGTAACTACCGTATATTTAAAGCCATTTTTAGTTTGATTCTTCGAAACAGTTTGTCTATATTATAGCTGATTTGCTAGCTGTCATCTTTTAAAATTAATAAATCTTTTTTTTTTCATTGTAATAGCAAAATATGTGTTCCAAAAGAATATATTCAGATCATTCATAAATATGTATCCCAATGATATGACTGTATGCGGGTGCACCTCTAGAATTCTTACTATCAAAGATTGGCAGTTGACCTCTCTTTCGATCTAACGATAACTTCCCACTGGGGAAAAAATGACTGGTTGAATTGAATGCTTCGAAAACCAAATTAGTTACATTCCATCACCGTCGATCAGATCTCGAACTAGCGACAGTCACGACGAACGGATGTCCTCTAGAGGAGGCACCGTATCTTGAAAGAATATTGCGCCTCGGTCTCACATCTGACCTCAAGTGGAACATTTACATACAATCCATAGAAAAGAGCTGGTAAAATGATCGGCTTCGTGTACCGCTCCAGTAAATACTTGACAATGCGTGTTATCCTCTAACAAGAGACACATCAGTCCGAAAAGGGAGTATTCCTGTCATATTTGCGGTAGCTGACCATTTCTAACTTTCCTGTCTTGATAGAGCTCAAAAGCGTCTCCAAGTCATTGTTGGCGAAGAATTATTTTCTATTATCCATGCTCTCTCTCTCTCTCTCACAGGCGGGATGTCGCGAGTCTCTCTATTGCTACTTCAATGGAAAGTGCTCGGACGATATTACATTCTTTGGTTCCCTCAGGTTTAGCCGTCACTCCTAGTAACCGCCATGGCACTTACACATTAGCAAAGCAACCCCATTCTCCCCGTATTCCAACGGCGAGAAGTAAGTTCCATTCAAACATCTTCCCGCGAACCACCGCTCTGTGGAGTAGACTCCTAAGGAGATGCTTCCCCGATCACTACAATCTTAACCTGTTCAAATCTAGGGTTAACCGTTATCTTCATCTGCTATCCGTATAAACTACCCCTTCAAGTAACCCTCGAGGCTCGAGTGACCACCGGGTCTTATATATATATATATATATATATATATATATATATATATATATATATATATAATATTTTTTGTTTAAAAATATGATTCCTTCGCTACATAAGAGTTCTCATGTTTCAAAAACGAGAGCCGAAATCATCCAAATAATTATTAAAATTAAGTTGAATTGTGGTGTTTAGTCCCGTTTCACTGGGAACCAACTAAAGGATGACCGCAAACATTAGCCTTGAAATAGATACCCTACCCAACCTTAGCAAAACCTCTCAGAGGATGATGAATCTATTGATAAGAATTAACTCCCTGACCACTTAACGAAGGAAAATAGTCTAGCCACTCCCACAATAACAAATTCTGTAACGGACCGTGCCTAAAAATACACGTAAACCGAGAGATAGCTTATTCCTAAAATTTCGCTTGAAGATGAAACGGGACTAAACACCACAATTCAACTTAATTTTAATAATTATTTGGATGATTTCGGCTCTCGTTTTTGAAACATGAGAACTCTTATGTAGCGAAGGAATCATATTTTTAAACAAAAAATATTATTATAATATAAGCTCTACTTCTGTATGGAGCACTGTTTTCTTAAAAATAAAAACAAAAATACTAAGGAACCCCGGATTATGCACCCAACGTGTTCTTTTCTATTTTCTGCATACCTGCACAAGGATACACACACACACACATATATATATATATATATATATATATATATATATATATATATATATATATATATATATAACGGAATGGGTAAATATGAGTAGGTTTACGATCGTATGCAAATGCTTATAAATACTCGATAGTGTAAGAAAAAACAGTGTTCAATGATAACTAATAGAGCTATTTAATATATAAAAAAAGACGTAATTAAGTTCTTCAAAGACCACGATCTGAGGATTACCGCCACCACTAATGCTAAAATAATCAATTTCCTGGATGTTATATTTGTCCCATCTAATGAGCTTCACAAACAATATACTAAAGATTTATAAAACCATAGATACATCAACAAACAATTCAACCACTATCCTAGAATACTGAATATTTTGCATAAGTCTGTCCAATTTAGACTGTCTACCAACTCTAGCAATAAGGATATTTTTGACTAACATAAAGGCAAATCCGTAGAATCACTACAATACAGTAACCATAAAATTAACCGTCAAAATTAATAACGGAATTTAAAAAAAATTAATCCTTAAGTACTTGAGAAATTCCTCTAAACTTAATAAGATCTTCAAAAAATACAAAGTCAAAGTTAGCTACAGTTGTGCTAAAAAAATCGGCCAGGATATAGCACAACACAACTGTTCCATTTTGAACAAACACTTCAACAACCTCCAAAACAACATCTCCGCAACTAAGAATTGCAGTTGAAGAAAAAACAAACCCTGCCCTTTAAACGGTAAACGTATGCCTCGCGGTAACTATAAATATTTCAACACCGGTTTCAACCCAAAATTAAAATAAATAAACCGGCACTTGATAATTGCTTTGGCATGGAACTTGGCATGTGTTGTGCAATCAATGTAAGATATTTTGTATATTCCTTATATATATATATATATATATATATATATATATATATATATATATATATATATATATATATATTAGGTTGGTTTAAAAATAATGACGTAATAGTGTCGTTTTTTGACGTATTTTTAACGTCAAAAAACGACATTATTACGTCATTATTTTTGTACCAATCTTATATATATATATATATATATATATATATATATATTTGTGTATTTAGGCAGCAATCCTTCTTTCATGCACATTTGATTGAATACGACAGACAAGGTTCTTGTATTTAGTTTTTTTTTTTTCAGATGATAAATTATTTAAAAACTGTCCGAATGTACTTTTTATCCGAGCGCTTTCGGTTACACATTCACCCAGTTTCAAGGATTAAGTATTTTAACTTAATATCTTGACTGTGTTTTGACAAATAAAAACATTTTATAAAACATACATGCAACATACTATTTCTTATTTAACAGTTAAAATATTTAATCCTTGAAAATGGCTAAATGTATAACCGAAAGCGCTCGGAGAAAAAGAACATTCGGACATTTTTTAAATAATTTATCATCTGAAAAGAAAAAAAAATATCAGACCACATGAGAAATTGTATAAAAAACTAAATAAAATCACCTTGTCTATCGTATTCAATGAGATGTGCGTATATATATATATATATATATATATATATATATATATATATATATATATATATATATATATATATATATATATATGTATGAAAAATATATAGAAAATAGGAAAGAACTGGTTAGGTAAATAATCCAAAGTTCTTTAGTATTTTTGTTATTATTTTAAAAAATATTGCTCGATACAAAAGTAGAGCATAAATATAATTATTCATTTGGAATCATATTTTTAAATAAATAATTATATATATAAATAAATAAATAATTATATTTATGCTCTACTTTCGTATCGAGCACTATTTTTTAAAAATAATAACAAAAATACTAAGGAACTTTGGATTATTTACCAAACCAGTTTCTTTCCTATTTTCTACAATATTTTCACATATATATATATATATATATATATATATATATATATATATATATATATATATATATATATATATATATATAATCATTTAAACATATTTCATTAAATAACAAACATATTTTGCTTATTTTTATAATAATCCTTTCTAGTTTTCTAATTATCTTCTTGATGTTAAGTTGAAATTCATCAAGGAGCGCGCCGTATGTTTTTAACCCATATATTTTCCATCTCCACCGAGATCACCGCTAGGGGTGAATTGTGAAGACAAACTTAATGTAACTCTAATCGTTGTGACAGTGATTTTTCTAAACACGTGTGAACACGTTCTGATATAATTATTTTAAAATCAACAGTTGTGGTTACGATGTTTTGTAAATAAGCGTTGCCAATGCAAGGTGGATAACTAGAATTGGTAAATTACAAAATTGTGTTAAATGTTAATGAACTCAAATGCGTTTTAAACCATTGCTACTTTACTCGTAATAAATTGTGTTCAGTGTTGGTTATTTACATTTGATACTGAGGACCTCAAGTCCTTGTTTATTATTTTCATGTAGTATATTTTGGGGTTAAAAAACTACGGTGCGTTCCTTGAATTTCAAATCAACACCAAGAAGAAAATTAGAGAACTAGAGAGGATTATTATAAAAATAAATAGACATAATATTTCTATATTATTTAATGAAACATGACTGAACATATGCGGCCTATATATATATATATATATATATATATATATATATATATATATAGATAGATAGATAGATAGATAGATATAGATATATATAGATATATATAGATATATATATCGTGTTTAATATGATATTTACGTTTAAAGTAGCCTTTCAGTAAGAATTGCATAAAATGGTTTACCTTCAAACTCTTTTGATTACAAAGTCTAAACATCATTTTTAACATAATGAAAAGGAACGAAAACAAAAATAAAAGTTTTTTTTTTTATAATTGATTGTTTTTTGTTTTTTTCCTGCAGCTTAATAACTGATGTCGCAAATGTGTTTTCTTTTCAGGTTTTTCCTTTTCGGCTGCGCAGAACCTGAATCAATTAATAATGTTTTCTAAGTGAAACTAACGTCAGTTATTAAGAGTAATGCCACTTATTAAGTCGCCGTCAGTCTTCTTCTGTATTTTCTAGTTGCAATTACTCTTAGTTCGTGCTGTGTCTGCAAAGATTTGAGGTAAGAGGAATGGTTAATCGCCAAGAACCGATCTTTCCAAATACGAGTGGTGTTATTTCTTGAATAGAATCAGAGTGTGGCGCTAATGGGACCCCACCAGGCAAGCCCATAAAGAACAGGCAATATTCACATTGGGGTAAGTTCCTGCGCCTTTCGGGATTACAGGAACAGAGTTCTTCATGAACTGAATAATTATCATTCTAATTACAATGCAAAAAAATATTTGCATATTAAGGAGAAGACGAGACGACAGAAGAAAGACAACAAAGAAATTGAGGCCGAAAAAGATTAAGAATATTTGATTTAACTATGAAAAAGGAGGCACGGTGGAGTAATGGATAGTGGCTCGGATGGAGGAACCGGCAGATCTGAGTTCGAATTCCTGTCGAATCCATTATATTCATTTACATGTTCATACCCTTGAGACAGGTATGGATCCTCTTCTAATAACTATGGGTAAATAGCAGGACAGAACGGATTCTATAGCCTTGGATGACAACTGGTTTACCGCAGAAAGAAATGGCAACCTACTGCGGGGAAAAAAAATCTTCAGTCATGTATCTAAAGATACATGATTGCCTATGCGTGTATCACGCATGGCACATAACGGACTGACATGTTAATACACTTGGAAAAAGTATGAAATCCTCTTCTTTTCACTCCAGCTGTGGGGAAATAGAAGGAAAGACCGAGTTCTATTGTCTTAGATGGCAACTGGCATACCGCAGAAAGAAGATGTTTGACTGGAACTGGTCGATGGAATACAAAAGCAATGTTGATGGTTTGTTACTATGTAAGTGGTATGGCGTGTCCAAGCCGTGAAGCTACAGACCTCGTGGAACCAAAAGATGCAGTTCGTCAGAACACTTTCCATTTTAGTAGCGACAGCGTAACGAGAGATTCGCAGCGTCCCATCTGTGAGAGAGTTATTTTGGAGTTTGGAAAATAGTTCTTTCCCAACAAGGACTCTATCAAATCCGAAAAGTGAGGTCTGGGCTTCTCCTGTACAAATATGGTAACAGTCAGCAAAGAAAATGGAAAGCCTGATCTGGTGAAATAAAGAATGTAGCGCGTCAGAATATGTGCCGGGGTAATAGAGATAGATGCAACGTTTGGTCTGTGGAAAAGATATCGTAGTGTAGAAAATAGTCCATCCCACAAAAGGCTGCGGAAACCATGAAGAATAGAGAATGATGTCTTCCAGAAACTGAACTAAGAAAACTGTGCTGAACTGCAATGTATCATCTCATCTCGTGTATGGAATCGGATATTAAAGAATCTCCTCACAGAAGAAGAAGAGCCTTGAAACGACAGAGTTATAGATCCTCTGAAGAATGCTGGGAATATCATGGACACGATGCGTGAGAACGGAGTAAGACTTAAGGAGAATAAAAACTAAAAGAAAACATTTGCATCAAGAAAAGAAACAACAGGAATTTTCGTGATGTATAAGTAGGAAAGAAAATTTGTAGTCTGTTCTTCATCTATCTGTCAATCTATCTATCTATCTAGCTAGCTATCACAGTATGTTTCTATCTCTGTTTACATCTATCGATCAGTGACTGTTCATCTATCTATCTATCTATCTATCTATCTATCTATCACAGTCTGTTTCTATCTATATCTGTTTCCGTCTCTTTCGATTAATTACTGTTCATCTATCTATCTATCTATCTATCTATCTAAGTAAGTTCATATCTATCTCTGTTTATATCTATCTATCGATAAGTGATTGTTCATTATCTATCTATCTATCTATCTATCTTTCACAGTCTGTTTCTATCTATATCTGTTTCCGTCTCTTTCGATTAATTACTGTTCATCTATCTATCTATCTATCTATCTATCTATCTATCTATCAAAGTACGTTCATATCTATCTCTGTTTATATCTATCTATCGATCAGTGACTGTTCATTATCTATCTATCTATCTACCTATCTATCTTTCACAGACTGTTTCTACCTATATCTCTTTCCGTCTCTTTCGATTAATTAATGTTCATCTATCTATCTATCTATCTATCTATCTATCTATCTATCTATCTATCTATCTATCTATCTATCGATCAGTGACTGTTCATTATCTATCTATCTATCTATCTATCTATCTATCTATCTATCTTTCACAGACTGTTTCTATCTATATCTCTTTCCGTCTCTTTCGATTAATTAATGTTCATCTATCTATCTATCTATCTATCTATCTATCTATCTATCAAAGTAAGTTCATATCTATCTCTGTTTATATCTATCTATCGATCAGTGACTGTTCATTAACTATACATTTATCATTCACAGTCTGTTTCTATCTATGTCTGTTTCCGTCCGTTTCGATCAATAACTGTTCATCTATCTATCTATCTATCTATCTATCTATCTATCTATCTATCTATCTATCTATCTCAGACTGTTCGTATCTGTTTATCTATCTCATTCTCTTCATATCTATCTATCTATCTATCTATCTATCTCATTCTCTTCATATCTATCTATCTATCTATCTATCTATCTATTTTTCTTTAACTTTATTATTCCTTCTCGCGCACTACCCGTTATATGTTATATCTTGCCCTTTCTATGTACACAACAACACAAATCTAACAAACCTTAGCTTCGATTAACAACGCCTATCGTTGGATGTAAAGAATTTGAACATTCAATCATATCGAATGCCAAAAACAGCTCGCCAATTCTTATGCGCGTGATTATATAACGAGTTCATTTTCTTTATCTTTAATGACAGGTTTGACACAAGGTCAAAATTAGAGTGGGCCCTCTCATGTGTACATCGGTGCAGAACCAAAATTTAATGAGTTCCTTTTATATGCCTCTACCCTTCAGGATATAAGGGATCATGGCTCTCCATTGCTTCCTGTTCCTTGTGACACTTAGCAGCTTCGGTAAAAATCCCGTACTTTTGTTCTGTCATCCATTGCCATAAGTTAGTTGAGTTGGTGGCTCGATGCCTTTCCCTATCTCTCTTGCTTAAATATGCCCTGAGAGAGTTAAATTTGCCAAGCATTCTTTCCTTATTATAATCCCAGGAAATTTTAGATATCTCTCCCTGATTCTTAGTATAAGTGTTCCTGTTTTTGTCATTTACTTTAAGACTATCTCGTTGTTTACTCGCGCCGTCCACGGAATCTTCGATATCCTTTAGAACCACATTTTGCAACCTTTTTTTTTTTTCGTCCGCTTCATTCTCGTCCCCGGTAGTTTTAAATAGTAGTAGAAGTTTATCCCTTGTTCACTGTTCAGGATTAGATTTACGGTTCCTTCTAAAGACAGCTTCAAACATTTCCGCCTAAACTCTGAAATTTAATTGCTAATTAATTTTCTTCTTCTCAATCGAAGTAGATAGGTTCGCCTATCGTTGGACTCACACTCCTTTCCGGTCTTTTGAGCCGGAGGAGAGGTCTATCAGTTTTTCCCTGTTTAGGATTGGGTTTCCGGTCCCTTCTAAAGTTTTTTTCATTCTCTTTCATTCAGAGTAGCCACCATGCATTTTAGTGGCGTTATGCCTTACTTGCTGTAAATTGAGAAAAAAAAAAAAAAAAAAAAAGAAAAAAAAAGTCTTCTTTGGTTCTAACGAAATTTTCAGTTTATTAACACTTTGCTTATCTTTTGGAAGGCATCTTTCTCTATCCCAAAGCGTCTTCGGATTTTGGTGTTACAATTTTGCATCAATTTGTATTTTGGGGTGGAGCTTGCCCGGGCCTCCCATTCCAGTCTGCCCTCGAGGACACATGGCACAGTGGATAAAACCGTTGGCTAGATCCAGAAAGAGTGTGAGTTCAATACAAGTGGAGAACTTGGATAGGGGATTTAACAGGAGATAACTGATAACTGGAATCCATGAAACATGGAACTAGAATAGTGAGCGAAATAAAGGGTTCAGTTCGACACTCCAACCACCTGAAGAAGGCCGGAGCGTTCAACGACCGAAACGTTGTTATAAATATGGCGACAAAGATAAGGACAATAGTCCGAATAATGTAAATAGTGTACACACACACACAAACACACACACACAAATATATATATATATATATATATATATATATATATATATATATATATATATATATATATATATATAAATTTCTTGGGACAGGGTGTGCTTCAGATTTGGAAAACAGGCTATTTTGTATATCGCATCTATAAAATGGGACAGCTTGGGAATGGAACCCAAGTAGAAACACGTTGTCCCTTTACATTTCGTAACAAAGCATCATTGGAAAATTCACAAGCTTAAGGAATCAGCACATATGCTAGGCCACAAAAATCTCCTGAGCCGACCAAGCATAGAAATGAATACAATATGGGAACCAGTAATAAGGAGTGCCAGAGAAAAGCGATAATAACAGCAAAAATTGCAATATGAGCTCTGGTAAAAAGTTCTAGGACTTCGCCGGGAAACAACCGGAATTTTACTCTTCCATGACGATAAAAAAAAGTCTATGAAGTGAATCACTGGCACTGTCATTACACATTAGTTTCGACAGAAAAAATAATTCAAATATGAGAAAGCAATTTTAGGGACCATCATATCAATTCCCACATCATGATTTATTCTCAATATTTTAAAAGAACTGTTTTAATTGTCTCGCAATAAAGATACAGCCACTACATGAGTTCAGTCTCTCTTATTGATTGAAACTGTATCTCATCAATTACTGAAAAAACACTGCATTTGTTAAAACAGTGTTCGCACACAAATAGATATTAGGACATTTACACCAAGATGATACCATGATTTACAGGTGGGCCTCCAAAAATTTAGATGAGCGGGGAGTTCACTATTTACATTATTCAAACTATTGTTCTCTTCTTTGTCGCCATATTTATCACAACGTTTCGGCCGTTGTACGCTCCGGCCTTCTTCAGGTGCTTGAACAGTCATGCTGAACGCTTCATTTCGCTCACTGCGGTAGACTGTTCTAGTTCCACGTGCCATGTTTAATGGATGTCAGTTATCAGTTATCTCCTGTTATTTCCCCACTCGGCTGTGGCTGGGGTCCTTCCCCTTTACCAAGTCACTGTCTACGACGCTTAACATTTCGATAAAAGATCCATTTTTCGTTGCCAGTCAAAAGTCTATCCAAAAAAAGGTGAAATACGTTGGCGATAATAGAGAGAAGAGCAGATGTCAACTCAGGATTTGAGGTTGATTTCAGACAATTCATGAGGCACCCATTTTCCAAGTTTAGGAACTTTTCCAAGTTGTTGAAGATGACGATGAACAGTTGTATGGTTTGAACTGAGAACCACTGCCAATTCCTCAACTGATAAAGCAGGATTTTCTTCAAGGGCTGCTTCAAGAAGCTTTTTCATCAAACTCAACTGGACGTCCGGTTCGATCTTCATCTTCAAGGGTGAAATCTCCACCTCTGAATTTTGCAAACCATCTTCTGCAAGTTCTTTCATTCACACATTCCTCTCCATAAATTGAGTGAATGTTTCTAGACGCTTCGGCTGATAAGTTTCCTTTCTTGAACTCATAATGCAATATGCGCCTCAAATGATTCTTGGGTACTTCCATGTTAGCAGGGTTTTAATTAAACAAAATTTAATTTTATTATTTTCTGAAATAAAATTTGATCAGTTTAAATGCATCTAAACATAAAAATAATGTTCAGCTCCATTAGACATTATAAAATACTCTTTATATTTCATTCATTTTAAAAAAAAAGGTAAAATTCGGACAGAACCTTTGGGATGACCTGATAGATTGATAGATAGACAGATAGATAGAGACAGAGTGCACTGGACAAATTCTTGTCTAAATTACGCAAAGATGAAAATAAATCTGACATCTCATTTTACCAGATATATTTACAGAAATTATACAAAGATATCTTGAAATACAAACTGGTAAATTTAGTCAATAAAATTGCCATTGCCTTCAACCACGCTATCGACTTCGGAATCTCCTGCATCTCTTCTGGACGGTCTCCTTGTTTAAGTAGGTGAAGACTGCAATAATCCTTACCTTCTGTTCAGCTTTGGTGTTACAAGGAGTTTTGTTGGTCACTCGCTCAAATGCGCCTCACACATAGTAATTAAGGAGTTGCATACACTCTGTGAAGTTAGGTGTCCATGTTTAAGCGGTGATATGGTCGCAAAAATTGCCTGACAGCCATGACTGGGTTCTCTTGCGTGTGTGGCATTGTGTTGAGTCTTATTGCCAGACATAGGGTCCTCCAGTAACCACCCTCTTAACCCATGAAAGCACTATCTCCTCAAGGCACTTGATGTAGGCCTCCGTATTGAGTTTGAGGCCCCGGGAGAAGATGAATGGAGGCATAACGTTGCTATTACTAGTAATCACTCCAAACATCGTCGTAATCATCATTACATTCATCCAAATCTTTCTGAATCCTCTGCACAGATTGATACCCAAAGAGTCAAAAATGTTTGTATTAGAATGCTAACTAGTACAGCATGCTGTTTCCAAATTTCTGGCGGAGTGAATTGCGTTATGGTTGTCTTTTCCTCAGAGACGGTGCCCAACTGACTCAAATATACTCTCAGTTGACAAAAAAAACAAAAAAACAACGCTAATGCGCGAAAATAAAAATAGCGACAATTTACCCATCGCATCCAGTAGATATGAATAAACTGTAATCATATATATATATATATATATATATATATATATATATGTTGAAAAGTTTTTGATTATAATGTGGAATTTATATATATATACATGGTGTTTCAAAAAGAATACGCCAAAATCATTACGCTGTTTTTTCAGGTCTATAGCATTGTAGTGGACTGAATCAGTGGTTATTTGATAGAGTACTTATCAAAGTTTGATTAGGTGTCAGTTTCACCGCTTCTGGTGCAGATGAATTGTGGGAAGATCAATCAAAATGGCGACTCCTCAGCAGAAGGCATTATGCGTGCTTGAGTTCGCGAAACCAAACGCCATTGTCACGGTGCAGCGTGCTTTCAGAATAGAATTCGGCATTGATCCGCCCCATCGTGAGAGCATTCGACGGTGGGTTAAACAGTTTAAAGAGAGTGGATGCCTGTGCCAAGGAAAGAGTCCTGGAAGACCACGTGTTACAGAAGAGCAAATGGAGAGGATTCATGATGCATTTGAGACTCATAAACCCAGCCAAAAGTGAACTAGGTAAAATAAGTAAAACAATACTAGAAAGAATTAATTCTGAACTTAGGAAGAAATTAGGAGTAAACCAGTGGAAAAATACGAAAACAACTATTGACTGGTTCCACAGCATAAATAACAAACAAAACTGCCAATTCTTACAATTAGACATAAAAGAATTTTACCCATCCATAACAGAACGTATGCTAGATAAGGCCATCAACTTAGCTCAGGAACAAGTAATAATACAACCAAGCGAAATCAACATCATTAAGCACTCCCGTAAATCACTATTATTCCACAATGAAGAAGCATGGATAAAGAGAGATGGGATATTTGACACTACAATGGGAAGCTTTGACGGTGCAGAAGCATGCGAAATCATAGGCATTTACTTACTAAACGAACTGAGCAAAATAATAGATAGAAATGACACAGGACTCTACAGGGACGATGGTCTCATAATCTTAAGAAACTGTAACAAACAAAACACAGACAAAACTAGAAAAGCAATAATAAAGATTTTTAAAAATAACGGATTCGACATAGATATAAAAACTAACCTAAACGAAGTAGATTTTCTAGATGTTACCTTCAACCTAAGAGAAGGCACACATAAACCATATAGAAAACCTAATGACAAACCACTCTACATACACACATCTTCCAACCATCCACCTTCTATAATCAAACAGATACCAAAATCGATTAACCGCAGGCTCTCTGACAATTCCTCCAATGAATCCCTATTTAACAAAGCTAAGAAAGACTATGAAACAGCCCTAAAAGATAGCGGATTCCCAGAAACACTCACATACTCACCACAGAATACAAAAAAGGCCAACAGAAGAAGAAATATCATATGGTTCAACCCACCGTACAGCAAGAACGTAAAAACAAACGTAGGGAAAATATTCTTCAAACTCTTACACAAACACTTCCCAGAATCAAGCACCTTACACAAGATATTCAACAAAAACACTGTAAAAATCAGCTACAGCTGCACCGAGAGCATGGCACAAATAATAAAAAAGCACAACAGGAAAATTATCAACAAACCACACGAACAAATTAAACCCACGTGCAACTGCAGAATAAAGAACGAATGTCCCTTAAACGGAAATTGTTTACAAAACAACGTAATATACCAAGCCACGATAAAATCACCAGATAATGAAGAAAAAGTATACATAGGAGTAACTGAAGGACCCTGGAAACAAAGAAATTATACACACAAAACATCTTTCACAAATAGTAAATATGCAAACAGTACAATGCTTTCTAAGTATATCTGGGAAATTAAAAACAAAACGAACATCACACCAAAAATAACTTGGAAGATAAGGAAAAAATCATCAGCCTACAATAACCAATCAAAAACTTGCAAACTTTGCTCGGAGGAAAAAATAGCTATCATTACTTTTCCCGACCAAAATAAATTATTAAACAAAAGATCCGAACTCATCTCAAAATGCAGACATGAAAATAAATTTTTACTACGTAACCTAAAAAATTAAAAAACGGAAAAAATAAAATAAAGACAAATAAATATACTAATAAGCAAAAATAACAAAATAACAAAAAAAATAGAAATAAAACATAAAAATAAAAAAAATACTATGTTACTTAAAAATCGAAAACCGAAAAGAGAAAATATACAAGTAAAATGAATTAACCTAAATTCATCCAAGTAAATAAATAAACAAACCAATCCCAAATAAAGATAATCAATTAAAAACTGTTCCCGCCAAAATAATACTTAGAATGAACTACAACAATCAACCCCAAAACTGAACAAATAGTTTTAATTAAATTCCCAAACCAAAACAAAACTGTTAAATAAGTGATATAAACAAATTTTTACTACGTTAATAAATAAATAAATAAATAAAATACGAAACAAAAATAAAAACAAGCAATATAATTTGACCTAAATAGATAAACAAACGACTTCCGGTGAAATAACCGCCATAATAGAATACCCACAATGCACCACTAACCCGTATATATATAAATAGCCGAGAAAAATAACAGCACACGTGGCTTGACGATTGCATATAGCATGAAACAGACTGTCGCCTCTAAGTGTTGACTTCTATGTTCACTTTTATATTTATATATATATATATATATATATATATATATATATATATATATATATATATATATATATTATTTTCTATATTTTTACTACACGTATTTCCGGATATTTTCACATATTATTCAAAGGAATTAATTTTCCTTATGTTTTCAATGTCTAATCATTGTGTTTTTTGTGTAGTAGTAACACCAATGTTTTTCTTAGATTGGTGGCAAAAGTGTTTTTCTGCTTAAGGGGTAATAAAACAATTAAGATTGGTCCGCGAAAGGCCGAGGAAGGATGTCTTCGTTCTTATCTTTTTATCATCCCTATATCTTCTTATATCTATTTCCATGTTTGCGTATTGTGTGTTTTAATATATATATATATATAAGTATATTCCCTCTTCATACATACATACTGTCTTATTACGAGGAATCAATATGTATATACATGTAATTAACTCTCTCGTGGTCATATATGACGTCATGAGCTGCGGCGCGATTTTCGCTTCCAGCGTCTTAGATGAACGTGGTTATCGTTGCTTGGAAATCATCCATGTAGACAGAAACAGACTATCATCACATTCTTGACCGTATATTGCTTAATATATTGTACTGTAATTGTCATCTTTGATAATGGTTTATGTAAGCCGAAAGCTTAGATTGGATTAAAAAATATGTATCAATATTGTGATTTTCTTTCTTCGTTTAATGATGATGTTATTAAGCTTATCAGACGTTATGAAAAAGAATTTAAATAAAATAAATAGACAACAGTTGTCTATATTATTTAATGAAACATGTATGAATGAAAAAATGCTGCCTAAATACACACAATTTAAATGTACATATATATATATATATATATATATATATATATATATATATATATATATATATATATATATATATGCATATGCATGCACACGCATATATACACATATACGTATACTTCTTCTGTGGCTTCATGGGTGTGCTTGTGAGTAAACTATTTGTTTTTGCCAGTATGTGTATATACATCTTCGTTGTCCATAGATAATTGTGTGTGTTCTGTGTGTGTGTATGTATGTGTGCGATCCGACCTTTTTGTATTTCGCCATTATGTGTGTATGCTGTGTGTTTCTGTATGTGGGGGGTTAGGATCTGTTTAGTGCTGGTTTAAATTTGTTAATGAAGTTTTTTTCTTGTATTTGTAGGTAAGAAGATTTTCTATTTTATATAGGCATAATTTTAAATTTACTTTGATTACACCTGTAGATGTGTTGTGATACAAAGTGTTTTCTCTTGTCTGGTAATTTTATTATAATGTTTTTGTGAAGGGAAACTGTTGTTTAGTGTTTGGCTGACACCTATATATGATTTGTTGCATTTTGTGAATTTGAATGCATAATCACATTTTTGAGTTACAGTTTAAATTTGTATTTATTGTGAATGTCGTTGTGGGGTTTTTCAAAGGCGTAGTTTTCCTTCTATAATGATATCACAAAGCCAACATCTTATTTTATTGTGGTTTTTTGATCCCCTGTATTTTGCGTTGGTTATAATTGGATGAGGTTAATATATGTTTCAGTTTTTTAGATAGGCGTTTGCTTTTAATTATTTTGGTTGTTTTTAGAATATTTATCATTTTGTCATACTTGTTAAGTAGGTCTAGATTTTTTGTAATTTCTGTAAATAGTTCTGGATTGTTCTTGATATATGTTGAGACATATGCTAGAGTTTGTTCGACGTTACGTTTCTTTGGATTTCGTAGTTGATCAAAATATATTTTCCTGCGAGTTCAAAACCTTTTTTTATTAGTCTTGTGGGGCAGCCTCGTTTTTTTATTTTAGAGTTCTGTATAGTTCTTCTAGGCGGGTTTTTCGCAGGTCTTTGTCGGTCACTATAGTGTAAACTCTTCTTGCTAACGAATAGGGGATGGGTTTCAGACAGCTTTTTCGGAAATGGCTCTTGAAATGAAGATATTTTTGGTGTCTGTAGGTTTGTGATAGGCATATATATATATATATATATATATATATATATATATATATATATATATATATAATTTAGCTCTTGAAAATATATATTCAATTGAGCACTGTTAACAACAAGCTAATTCTAAAAAACAAAGGTCAACTGCGTAAATGCGAAGCTCTTCAGTAAAATGAATGGAGCACTATGGCTGCTTCTCGTCTGTTTACGTTTATAAAAAAAAACAGTACACTAGATTTGGCTGATTTGTTCTGTCGAGTGAAGATGGCTCAGTGGTAGAAGCTCTGACTGACAGCAAATCAGTTGGGTTTTGATCCGGGCTAGTTGCACTGAGGAGCTGTGATACAGCGAAACAGTACTGTCTGCGAATGACATATATATATGTGCGTGTGTGTGTGTATATATATATATATATATAGAGAGAGAGAGAGAGAGAGAGAGTGATAGATAGATAGATAGATAGATAGATAGATAGATAGATAGATAGATAGATACTTTCTGCCCGACAAATAGATGGGAACAGCGATAGAAAACAGACTGGGAAAGATAGATAAACAATTTCTGATCGATAAAAGAATTTAAACAAAATAAATAGATTAAAACTGACTGATAGCTATACAGATAGATAGATATGTAGAAAGATAGATAATGAAGAGAGGCTAATGGATAGTTAGATGTAAACATAGATAGAAACAGACTAATAGATAACTAGATAGATTAGAAAAGACTGTGATAGATACTGCATATCTATCTATCTATCTATCTATCTAAGTCCCTTATCTATCTCAGTCCCTTATCTATCTATCTATCTATCTATCTATCTATCTATCTATCTATCTATCTATCTATCTATCTATCTATCTAACCCGCTTCATTATCTATCTATCTATCTATCTATCTATCTATCTATCTATCTATCTATATATCTATCTATCTCAGTCCCTTATCTATCTATCTATCTATCTATCTATCTATCTATCTATCTATCTCAGTCCCTTATCTATCTATCTATCTATCTATCTATCTATCTATCTATCTATCTATCTATCTATCTATCTATCTATCTATCTATCTATCTATCTCAGTCCCTTATCCTTCTATCTATCTATCTATCTATCTATCTATCTATCTATCTATCTATCTATCTATCTATCTCAGTCCCTTATCTATCTATCTATCTATCTATCTATCTATCTTGTTTTTAATCGTTTCATCCCCAAGCAAAGCGATAATGCTACTAGAACGTAGGAGGTTAAATGTAGCGAAAGTGAAATAGAATGAGAATGAAAAGAAGGCAAATTGGGATGATTAAAGAAAGCGCAAAAAGGAACATGTTTCAAGAAAACAGAAAAGGCGACTGAATCTACATTGTCTTTATCAGCGAAGCAAGTAACCGAAAGCGAGTTCCACAGATGAGAAGTGTGAGAAAAGAAACTCTAAGAGTGATGGTCGAATCTAGACTAGTTCAGCGGTAAAACGAGGAGACATGGTGGCCATTCTAGTAGCACGTTGAAATTCATTTATTCAGGGAAACTGGGAAAGAAAGCCCATCAGAGGATTTGCCATGAAAATATTTGTAGAAAAGACAGAGGGAAGCCACTTCATGTCAACGAGAAAATGATTGAAGTCGAGATGTTTAATCAGGGTCTATTACATTGCAGATCCTTCTATGTGTTTCGTTATGAATCTCGAGGTGTAATCTATCTATCTATCTATCTATCTATCTATCTATCTGATCCCATTCTGTTAATATCTATCTATCTGAGTTTTTTCATTATCTATCTATCACTCTTAGTCTTTTCATATCTATCTATCTATCTATCTATCTATCTAATTTTTAATTTCTCTTACTCTTTTATTATGCAGTCTCTTTATATAATTCGATAAATACCTCTCTCTCTCTCTCTCTCTCTCTCTCTCTATATATATATATATATATATATATATATATATATATATATATATATATATATATATCGTGTAACCGCAATATTGTCGGAATCGTGTTACAACATAATTGTCCATCCCATAAAAAGTTTAATATCTAAAAACCGTTAAAATAATTTTGAGTTTCTTTTTTCCGCATTTTCATATAATACGTTTAGCCATCTTGACACCATTTGTTTTAAGAATCAGTGAAAACTCTTTGAGACATTCAGCTAGAAAGAGAACAGCTTAAGATCGTATTGTGTCAGACACACTCTCTTCTCAACTGAGCCATGGTGAGAGGAAAAGAGATCATTTAGGCCTTGAGTAATGGTACCAACATTCATAATATGGCTTCTATTTTCAATGTCCATTCAAGAACCATCAAGAGAACGGTTAATAAGTTTAAGAAAGCGGGAGCAGTAGAGAGGAAACTTTGATCAGTAGGTAAGAACAGGAAGAGGGGTCATCATTTCAACTTGAAATATGGAGTCATTTCTACCGAATAATTTTAAACTTTCTCAAGCATATTGAGGGTGAGTTGGATATTCTTATAAATTACGTGTCATCTGATGTATATGAAATGTTCAGTGAATGTACAGACTTTGAAGAATCTATTAACATTCTAAAGAGAGCTTTCGTCCAAGGAAAAAAAAGAGGTATATGCCAGTTATGTATTTTCAACCAGAACTAAACTGGCTGCTAAACATTGGATCAATATCTTCAAGCATTGCGCGTTAGGGCGAAGGAGTGTTAATTCAAAGATGTTACTGCTCAAGTTTGCAAAAAGGAAGCTATTAGTGATGCCTTTATTTCTGGATTATCCGCACCTCCTCTTCGGCAGAACCTTCTTGAAAACAAAACGCTCACCCTCGCAGCAGCTGGAAATCAAGTGTGGAAAGGGCTATCCTAATTTTCTGAAACATATTCTGCTGATACCCACACAAATTATCAAACGTAGTCGGTATCGGAACCCCAGCCATAACTTCTCTGCAAGAGGAAAAACAAAAGGAAGACATTCGTTGCTAGAAAATCAAATTTAAAAAAAAAACGTGCTTTTGTTGTGGAGGCCCTAGGAACACTAGAAGTAAGTGTCCGGCTCGAGGGACGAGTTGCTTCAATTTCAAGAAAGGTCATTTAGCTAAAGTCTGTCATTTGAAAACTAAGTGTGGAAAGGGTTATCCTAAATCCTGAAGCTGGAAAGGTCTATTCTCAATTCTGAAGCTGATACCGAAACAAGTTATCAAACGGCGGACTAACACCTTAAATTCCCAGCAAGAGAAAAATTAAAAAGAGGAGGACCCCTGGGCATCTGCTTGCGAGTAAATCACTTTTAAATGAAAGGTACTTTTTCTGCGGAGGTACTAAGCACCATAAAATAAGTACCTTGCTCGAGAAACGAGTTGATACAATTGCAAGAAGGAAGGTCATTTCTCTAAAGTCTGTCGTTTGAAAGCTAATAAGTTTTCTAGTGTATTACCCGTCATGGTCACGGTAACTATTGTGCTACAAGGAATTTCGATGTCCACGATAAAATGCCTCGTGAACAACAACAATAACAGCAAAATAAATAAATAAATAAATAAAAACAAAATACCACGTTAGTAGATTCGGGAAATTGTTATAATTTTATCGACCCCAAGAGAGTTCAGTCTATGGGTTTAGACGTTAGACAGACTAATTCTACCGCCTTCTTCTGTCTTGTTATTAAAAACTGTAGGAAAATGTAAAGCGACTCTTACGGTGGGTACAGAAAACTAAAAAAAAAAGAATTCGTCCTTATGTACTGATGTGACAGGACATTCAAGGCCCCTGCCCCGCAAAATTAGAAATTTTACATAAGGGCGACAGACCAACTCTAAAACTGTACTGATTCGCTAGCATAATGATTTCACCTTTTTCTCTATTTGAAAAATCTGCCGCCTGTCTGTAGACCTATATCTGTGAAATCCCGAAGATATACTAGAGAAGAGGGGGCATTTATAAAGAAGGAAATAAAAAGCCTGTTGGATTTAGAGACCACTGAGCCCACTACTTCCCCGAGGAGAGCGCAAGTAGTGGTAACTAAGGAAGAGAAATGAAAAAGGTTAGGCATAGATTATTCACAAACGATAAATAGTTTTAACTTAATAAAAGATACCTCTCTACCTACGATCACAACGATGCTTTCGGAAATAGCAAAGAATTGTCTGTACTTTAGACTTAAAAAGTGCGTATCATCAAGTTCCCTTAGGTAAAGAAGACCGCCCTTACGCGGTTTTTGAAGCCGGTGGTAAATTGGTTAATTTCGAAAGGATACCGTTTGGGATCACAAATGGAGTGGCTGGGTTTTAAAGAATTTTCGATAGATGACGTGACCATTAATAATGAAAGAGACCATGACACTAACTCGGCAAGATTCAAAGAACTGACTGAAAAGTATTGTGTTACCTTAAATGTGTATAAATCTGTTTACAGATTAACGAAAATATAACTTCCGGTCAATGAAATAAATAAAGGAATTGTTAGAAAAGACCCTGAAATGATGAAACCTCAACGAGAATCCATCCTCCAAGAAATATAAAACCTCAGAGATGAATCATTAGAATATTTGCTTACTACAGTCATTGGATTCCAAACTATTTAATAAAATTCACGTGCTAAATCATAATACTGTATTCGCCTTACCTGCTAAAAGATTCTTTTGAATATTTGAAAACGGAATTAGAAAGAGCTGTAGAACAATCTCTAAATCAGGAAATGCCAGTTGAAATTTAGACTGATGCTAGATACGTGAGCTTAGCGGCGACGTTTAATCAAGGAGACAGGCCTGTTTGATACTGTTCTAGAATTCTCAAATCCTTTGAACAAGATCATTCCCTATTAGAGAAAAAAAGCTAAAACGACCATCAAAGCAATCAAGGAATGGAGTCATTACCTTAAAAGTAAACATTTTATTCTTGTCACAGACCAAAAATTTCTATCCTACACTTTCGAAAAGCATAAAGTTTCGAAGGCTAAAAAGAACAAAATTCATCCCTAGCGAATTGAACATTCGACTTATCGCTTGATTATTAAAAAAGAAAAACACACGCCCAGATGCGTTAACGAGAGTACACTTCGCTCCTTTCGTAATATCGACCTTAAAGAATTAAATAATAATCTATGTCATACAAGGTATCAAGAATGATGCACTTTATCAGGTTGAGAAATTTGCCTTTCTCACCAGAAAGAAAATGTCTGACAAATGTAATGTGTGTTCCGTAGAAAAGCCAATGGCTGACAAATGTAATGTGTGCCGTAGATTGGGTGGTTGGTTGTTTTGTTTTATGGCATATCAACCTCAGTGGGTCATTCAATGCCAACAAAATTTTGAAATAGATTCATAGCGATAGTTTGGTAACAAAAAAATGTGTGTATATATACATATATATTTGTTTTGTTTAGTTTGCTTTGTTCTACGGCATATCAATCTCAATGGGTCATTTCATGCTGACAACTTTTTTCCTGGTAATATTTTGTTTTGTCAAAAATCTATTTCTGGCCATATATTTTCCTCAAAAATATAGAGCTGGTAATATTATTTTCAAAAACGTATTGCTGGTAATTTTTTTTCTTCCAATTATTTATTTCTGGTAATAATTTTTTACAAAGTATTTCTGGTATTAAAACCTATTTTTACCCTTTTATAGGGCTTTTTACCACAGTTTCGAGATTAACTATCTGCCCATAGCTGGGACCCTAAAAGGTGCTATCACCCCCGGGCCAGGGTAGACCTGGGAACACCAGCAATTAAGAGGTGGTTTCACGCTCTTCAAAACCTCCTGATCAGAGGACTTGCTGTTGGACGTAGTTTATCGTCTTACCTTGGACGGGAATGTAGTTTATCGTCATACCCAAGACAGGTGTGCCGTAGAAAAGCCAAGATTTGTGACAGGAGGGGGAAAATTAATCAAAGCCACTCAACCCTTCAAACGAGTAAATATAGATTTCAAACGACTGTTACCTTCAAACCGATTATTATTATTGATAAATATAGTTGTTTTCCTTTCGCTTTTGTGTGTAGAGGCATGCTCACTACAACTGTATTGACTTATTTAAGTAAATTATTTTGCATATTTGGTATGCCAAATTATACACTCTGATAGAGCACCTAGTTTTATGTCGGAGGAGTTAAGAAGATTTTTTCAAGAGAAAAGATTTAAATTTACCTTCAGAAGATAAGTTTCTTCATGGTTGATAATTCCTGGGAAAGAGCTCATGCTAAATTATGCTCAAAACAAGTACAAACAGTTGAGCTGATTCATGCGAATCACAATTACACTCTTGTTAGGTTACCAAATGGAAAAGAAAGTACTGTTTCTCTGCGTCTCCTCATTCCTGGGGGAGACAATCTCTAAACCTGTATCAGTTAAAACAGTCTCAAATAGCCCTATACCGGATTCGGAAAGAAATCAGTCAGTTATGTGCCATGCGTGATACACGCTTAGGCGATCATTTATCTTTCGATTATGTTTGAGGAGGGGGTAAATTAATCAAAACCACTCAACCCTTCAAAAGATTGAACTTAAATTTCAAGGAACCGCTTCCTTCAAATCGAGGAGGAAACAAGTATTTATTGACTATCATTGATGAATATAGTCGTTTCCCTTTCGCATTTGCATGTCGGAATATGCTCACTGCAACTGTATTGACTTGATTATGTAAATTATTTTTTCATATTTGGTATGCCAAATTATATACATTCTGATAGAGGACCTAGTTTTATATCGGAAGAGTTCAGTTTTTTGCAAGAGAAAGGAATAGCTTGCGTACAACTCACGGGGAAAGGGTCAAGTGTAAACACTGAACGGAACTTGGTGGAGGACGATCAACTTAACCTTAAAATCGAGAGGCATCAATGGGAAACCGTATTATCTGACGCTCTCCACTCGATTCATGTCTTACTGTCTACAGCCACGAATTGTATTCCTCATGAACGGATATTTTCGTATCCGAGAAAATTTACCTTCGGAAGAAATGTTTCTTCATGGTTGATGATTCCTGGGAAAGTACTCATGGGAAACTATGCTCAGAACAACAAGTACAGACCTACTGTACGAGAAGTTGAGCTGATTCATGCGAATCGCGATTATGCACTTGTTAGGTCACCAAATGCAAAAGAAAGTACTGTTTCTTTGGGTCACCACGCTTCTGCTGGGAAGGGAACGACAATCTTCGAACGTGAATCAATCTCAAATAGCCCTATAGCGGATTCGGATGGAAATCACTCAGTGCCATGCGCAATACATGCTTATGTTAAGTCACCAAATGGAAAAAGAAAGTACTGTTTCTTTGGGTCACCACGCTTCTGCTGGGAAGGGAACGACAATCTTCGAACTTGAATCAATCTCAAATGGCCCTATAGCGGATTCGGATGGAAATCACTCAGTGCCATGAATGATACATGCTTAGGTTAGGTCACCAAATGGAAAAGGAGAGTGCTGTTTGCTGCGACACCACACTTCTGCTAGGAACGGAACGACAATCTTCGAACGTGAATAAATCTCAAATAGCCCTATAGCGGATTCGGATGGAAATCACTCAGTGCCATGCGTAATACATGCTTATGTTATGTCACCAAATGGAAAAAGAGAGTGCTGTTTGCGGCGTCACCACGCTTCTGCTGGGAAGGGAATGACAATCTTCGAACGTGAATCAATCTCAAATGGCCCTATAGCGGATTCGGATGGAAATCACTAGGTGCCATGAATGATACATGCTTATGTTATGTCACCAAATGGAAAAAGAGAGTCCTGTTTCTTTGGGTCACCTCGCTTCTGCTGGGAAGGGAACGACAATCTCCGAACCTGAATCAGCTAAAACAGTCTCAAATAGTCCTATAGCGGATTCGGATGGAAATCAATCAGTTATGTGCCATGCGTGATACACGCTTAGGCGATCATGTATCTTTCGATGCATGATTGACGAGACAGATTTTTTTCACGTAGTAGGTAGTCATTTCTTTCTGCGGTAGACCAATCGCCACCCAAAGCTATAGAACCCAATCTGTCCTGCTATTTACCCATAGCTGGGAGAGAACAGAATTCATACCTTTCCCAAGGGTATTAACACGTAAGTGAATGTAATAGATTCGACTGGAAATAACATACCAAAATCAGAAGATAGTTTGTCACAACCAGTATCCAGTGATTCAACTGAAAGGGCTGAACCAGGAACCCGTACCGTCCCTAGGCTAAACACTGCGAAAACATCCCCGCAAAAAATATCCTCTAACGCGTTCTAAGCGTATTACCAAAGAACAGAAAAGAAACGAACGCTAAAAAAAAAAACAAAACAAAAAAAAAAAAAAAACGAAATATTAGATTAATTTGGTGAAGTTGTTTTTGAAACTGCATTCTTTTACTTTTGACGAATAAAGTATTTCAAATTTACATTATAAAAAAAAAAAATGAAGTCGGGGAGAATGTTGTAGTCATATGCAAATCCCCACCATATAAATAGCAATTGATAAACCTGGAGGCTAACTTAGTCCTGACCTTGAAGACTAAACTATATAGAAGTAGTAGTGAATACTTCTAGCTAATTATAGCTTACGGCACGAACTATCTCGATATGTTCATTATCTCTCTCTTTATCAAACTATTTTATAATGTTTCTTCCTATCTGTCTTTATATATAAGAAATTTCTTTTTTCTTTCTTACTTCCAATCTATCTATCTATCTATCTATCATCTCTCTCTCTCTCTCTCTCTCTATATATATATATATATATATATATATATATATATATATATATATATAATAAAAATATAATAAAATATAATAAAAAGCTTAAAGACTAATATTCCATCGTCATAATTTATTCCATTGGAATCGTAAATACGATCCAATTCACCAGACCTACAAATTTATATATATATATATATATATGTATATTGTAATTCTATCATAAATAAAATTATCCAATAGTCGTCATGACATTGGTCGATTTATTTTAACAAAAATCGGAATTTTTAATTTAGACCAGTATTTTGTGAAAATTTCGAAGATATATAGAAAGCTATCTATCTATTTATATCTGTTCATATCTATCTATCTATCTATCTATCTATCTATCTATCTATCTATCTATCTATGTCTGTTCATATCTATCTATCTATCTATCTATATATCTATCTATCTATCTATGTCTGTTCATATCTATCTATCTATCTATCTATCTATGTCTGTTCATATCTATCTATCTATCTATCTATCTATCTATCTCAGTCTGTTCCTATCTATCTATCTATCTATGTCTGCTCATATCTATCTGTCTATCTATCTATCTATCTGTCTGTCTGTCTATCTATCTATCTATCTATCTATCTATCTATCTATCTATGTCTGTTCATATCTATCTATCTATCTATCTATCTATGTCTGTTCATATCTATCTATCTATCTATCTATCTATCTATCTATCTATCTCAGTCTGTTCCTATCTATCTATCTATCTATCTATGTCTGCTCATATCTATCTATCTATCTATCTATCTATCTATCTATCTATCTATGTCTGTTCATATCTATCTATCTATCTATCTATTTATCTATCTATCTATCTATCTATCTATCTATGTCTGTTCATATCTATCTATCTATCTATCTATCTATGTCTGTTCATATCTATCTATCTATATATCTATCTATATATCTATCTATGTCTGTTCATATCTATCTATCTATCTATCTATCTATCTATCTATCTCAGTCTGCTCCTATCTATCTATCTATCTATATATCGATCGATCGATCTCAGTCTTTTCCTATCTATCTATCTATCTATCTATCTATCTATCTATCTATCTATCTATCTATGTCTGTTCATATCTATCTATCTATCTCTCTATCTATCTATCTATCTATGTATGTCTGTTCATATCTATCTATCTATCTATCTATCTATCTATGTCTGTTCATATCTATCTATCTATCTATCTATCTATCTCTCTATCTATCTATCTATGTCTGTTCATATCTATCTATCTATCAATCTATCTATCTATCTATCAAATTCTATTTCTCACCTTCTATTCAATATTTATCTATATTCATGCAGAAAAACATAATTATCTGCCATTCATGCAGAAATACATAAAAATGCCCATACAATGGTGCATAAACTTATATCTAAAGAAAGGTATAGATTTTTTTATTTATTAATCCGACAGATTTTTATGACTTAAACGTTATTCCCTACTGGCCTGGATTTCTCGAATATTCAGTGACTTGGCCACTCGTTGAACGAAAATGATGACTACTGAGATCTATGCGATAATATATTCTCTATGATTCATTAATGACTATAATCTATGCAGAGTCTATAAAAATACTTTTACAAACTTTAACGTCGCGTTCCTCATACTAAAACTAGGACAAAATTCATATATGTCCACAAATTCTTCTTTTTTGAACTATTGAATTTAAATTAAGTTTACGGTAGATGACATTGCTTTGGTATTTAGACTAGGTTACATTTGTCATTCGTGTACATTTCTGGCAAGTTTGTCTTTAACATTTAACGTCTTGTTGTAATTGAGTTATCAAAAACAGTAGTAATAAACCGGAAGTGGTTTAATGACAAGTCTATTATCTTTTGCTACAGGGAAACATCATGGAGAATAGAAACTAGAAAAGAGAATGTTTAACCGTGACTGACTGTTTTTAGCTAAAGTTATTGCTGCTACTACTCCTTCTGCAATTGTTTCATCCTTTGTTGTTGCTGTTTTATTAGTTTCAGTATAAGATTTAAATTGTTCCATACAACACGCACACCGGAAGATAATGTATAGACCTTTTTATTACGTTGTGCTTTTCGCGTTATTTTCGTCATTAATTTGTTTTTAGTTATTCTTAAAAAGAAAAAAAAAAACGATCCTTTATAAAAAACAACAGTAGAAAATCTGAATTGGTTTAACAACAAGTTTATTACCTTTTGGTTCAGGGAAACATGATGTAGAACAGAAAATAGGGAAGAGAATATTTAGCTAGGAATGACTATTTTCAGCAATGGCTGCTGATATTGACCAAGACTCCCCGCAAGTCAAGATGTGGCAAAAGGGTAATTCCGAGCCCGTAGTTTCGAGCAAATATTCCCCATAGACACTGCATACACGGTGTCGGGTTTGTCTACCGCCCCAGACGAGACACTGCCCATAGGCATAGACTCATCTGGGTTCCACTCTGCCCGAAGGCAGAGAGTTCGACAAGCCTGTCTTGCGTCTGGCAGCGAATGAATATTTTTGGTTCTGGTTTTCTTACTATTGTTGTTGGTTTAAACATTTTCTGCATTCGTTTCATGCTTTGTTGTTGCTCTTTTAATAGTTCCAGCATAACAGTTTTAAATTCTATCATACTGGCAGAAAATTTATTTTTTCAAGTAGAAAGAAAAAAATCCATTCCCCCTTTTATTACGGTTTGCTTTTCGAGTTCTTTTCGTCGTTAACTTGATTTTAGTCCTTCCCCCACCCCCCAAAAAAATGTCTTCCATGCAGTCGAATTTTAGGCATGCAATCGTATGTAACTTTTCGGGACACACGCTACAAGAATGCTCACGATTCCTAATAAATGAGATTTAGACCTGATTACAGTTACCATACCCTCTATGCCATAATTGACATGATTGACGAGACAGATTTTTTTCACGTAGTAGGTAGTCATTTCTTTCTGCGGTAGACCAATCGCCACCCAAAGCTATAGAACCCAATCTGTCCTGCTATTTTCCCATAGCTGGGAGAGAACAGAATTCATACCTTTCCCAAGGGTATTAACACGTAAGTGAATGTAATGGATTCGACTGGAAATAACATACCAAAATCAGAAGATAGTTTGCCACAACCAGTATCCAGTGATTCAACTGAAAGGGCTGAACCAGGAACCCGTACCGTCCCTAGGCTAAACACTGCGAAAACATCCCCACAAATATTTAGCTAGGAATGACTATTTTCAGCAATGGCTGCTGATATTTACCAAGCTGGGAGAGAACAAAATTCATACCTTTCCCAAGGGTATTAACACGTAAGTGAATGTAATGGATTCGACTGGAAATAACTATCTCGATATATAGGTATATGACTTACTACTTAAATCTGTCTCGTCAATCATGTCAATTATTCTAAGACCCGCAAGTCATTTTAAATGGCATAGAGGGTATGGTAACTGTAATCAGGTCCAAATCTCTCTGTCTTTGGTACACTTTGGTAACAGAATATTTGGTGTAATCTCTTTTGTTTCCGGCTTTAGAGAGACAGACACGAGAACAAAACTCACACACAAAGTGAGGCTCATCCTGTTTGACATTTTCAGTTTTTCGAACAGCCATCTTTACTAGAGCGTGTCAGATTTGAGACTCTTAAACAGATTTCACGCCAGACAAGACTTTGTTTTTTTTCCACTTGATTTCTTTCTTGGCCAAAGATTCTGAGCGAGGAAAAACTAATATTTCATTCGGTCAGTGTCGAGCGAACACAATCCTCAAATCTTAAATCTTTTTTGCTCTATCAAAGAGTCATTTGACTTGATTTATCTCGCCGTTAAACAGCTGTTTCGAAATACATGGGTCAGTCATGCGTACACGCGCGCACACACACACACACACACACACACACACACACACACACACACACACACACACATATATATATATATATATATATATATATATATATATATATATATATATATCAATCAATTAGGAGTAGTGAAAAGCGGGTTGGATTGAGGAATCGGAGAGCCGAGTTCGAATTCCAGTCGAATCCATTACATTCATTTACGTGCTAATACCCTTGGTAAAGGCATGAATCCTCTTCTTCTCCCTCCAGCTATTAGGAAAATAGCAGGACAGACTTGGTTCTATAGCCTTGGATAGCAACTGGTCTAGGAGAATGACAAATCTGAATTCAAAACCTGCGTTAACCAGGTCTCTGTATTCGGGTCTTGAAAAAGTGTTGAAGTGCACAAAGCTTTTGCCACTATAATCAAATCATATGTGCTGGTGTTTGGGCTGTCGGTTGCAAGGAACTGAACTCCTTGACCGTCATACGTCGAATGATGGGAGAGTCCATTATATACCAATAAGCAATATGCAATGCCACGGCGCTCTCAAAGTTATTTCTGCGATATTAAAACAGATGATTAAACACCGGTAGTAAATTGGAATTTCGTCGCCAAATCTACACCATTTTCCGACCGCGGCGACGGCTGCAACCTGTGTGTGTTGGAAAAAAAACCTTTAAAATATTAATGACTTGTAGTAAGTCATTAATATTTTAAAGGTTTTTTTAAAGAGTTTATGATAGCTTGTAATTCTCTTAAATTATGTTAATTCTGGATAGGTAAATTATCCAAATATCACAAGGCCTTTTATATATTTTTGTATACACATTAATTACCGCCTTTAAAAATTTTAGCGTCCATTAATAAGATAACGAGTTACACGGCGTTCCTCTTTTAAACTTTAAGCTTGCATCTTTTCTTTCTTTTTACAATAGCCCCCTAGTAACAATCTACATTGTGTATTTAAACCCAAATAATATATTAAGTTTATATTAACTTTGAGCTTTGAATCTGCGTTTAATTTACCTTTCCTGCCACGAGACTCAGAATTTAAAAAAAAACAACAAGGAAAAAAACAAACAAAAACCAAACGTAATAGAGCGTTCCTGACGAGTTGGTAAAACCACGATACTTCAAATTGAACTCCGAATGTAGGTATATTTATACAGTGTAACCCGGATATAAGAGACCGAATATAAGAGAAACCCGGATATAAGATATATTTTCTCTGGTCTCAAATTACAGCCATACCCAACTAAACAAAATAGACCAAACCCTGATATAAGAGAAACCCGGATATAAGAGACTCCTTATCCGGTCCCGACAACTCTCTTATATCCGGGTTACACTGTATTTATTAACATACACACACATTGCTGCCATATATGGTCTGGTGCCTCTTCTGTTTGCCTCGGGTTTCTTGATAGGCTCCAGAGGCGGATATGCAAGGTAATTGGCCCTGCCTTGGCGTCTCGTCTACATTCACTTTCTCACAGACGCGCCGTCGCCTCCCTCTCTCTGTTCTACAAATACTTTCATGGAAATTGCTCCGAGGAGCTGCATTCGCTGGTTCCCAGACGTCATGAGTACCAGCGCCTTACGAGGCTGGCATCCCGCTCTCACCCCTTCACTGTCGAAACTCTTAAATGTAGCCGTCTCTTCTACTCTAATAGCTTCATGTCTCCTACCTCTCGCCGGTGGAACTCCCTTCCCTATTCCTGTTTCCCTGTCAGCTATAATCTCCAGCTATTCAAGTGTAATGTCAATCGACATCTCCAGTTGCCTTGATCTATCCACTACCCTCATCCTTTCTTCTATCGCTCCTATCTGATCTTGCTCTGAATTTTCTGTAACCCCTTGCGTCCTAGTGGCTTCCCGCCTTGCTTAAAAAAGAATACACACACACAGACAGAGGGTGGTCCAAAAGTCATGTCACCAAAAAAAAAAAGCGAAAGATAGTACAAGTAATATAGTAATGCAAAGCACATGTACAGGATTCTGGTTATTTTTCCATTGATGCTGTCACACATCGAGAAGGTCTATATGAACACTATATATTCTTTATATTATTTTAGGGAGCTGTGCTTTGTTGATTGTTGCAAAGGCTCTCTGAACGGTTTCCTTCAACTCATAGGTATTCTGGCATCGTTCATGAGAAACTTTCTCCTTGATAATACCTCACAGAGGGTTAGAAGAGAAAATTATATCATGTAAATGTGACAGACTTTCGGACCCCCCCTGTTTATATATATTTATTTTTTTTATTTTATTTTTTTTAAGCATTGCGCCCCGAGCAAGGCATGAAGCCACGAGGATGCAGGGGTGTTGCAGAAGATTTGTAGCAAGAGCAGATAGGAGTAATAGAAGAAAGGATGAAGGGAAGGATAGTGTGTAGATCAAGGTAACTGGAGATATCGATTGACATTTCATTTGAATAGTTGGAGATCATAGCTATCAGGGAAACAGTAATTGGGAAGGGTGTTCCACAGGCGATATATATATATATATATATATATATATATATATATATATATATATATATATATAAATATATATATATATATACACGTTTCATTAAATAATATAGACAAGTGTTGTCTATTTATTTTATGTAAATTCTTTTCATAACGTCTGATAATAAATATTATTTAATTCGTTGGATTATTTATAAATATTTATTTATTTATAAATAAATATTATTTATGTTGGTCACACCACAAACTCGCTTTCACGACGCTTGACACTACATTTGAATGAAAAAAAAATTAGGCATTTAAAACAACATGCCTGCCCGCACATACAATTCCGTAAAATACTTGTCAAAAACTCAATTATACTTCGACATGAAAACAACAACTAAAAATCCTTGAAGCATTATACATCAAACAGTTGAAACACAACCTAAACAAAATCAACTATGGAATCTCTACAAATATCCTTAAATGTCTATAATTGGCAAGAGAAGCCATTGGTTTATACCACGGCATCCCATACTTCACACTTCTCCAATTCACTCTCGTGTGGTCATATGTGACGTCATGAGATGCGGTGTGATTTTCGCTTCTAGCGTCTTATATGCACGTGTTTATCGTTGCTTAGCAATCATCTATGTAAACATTGACAGACTATCATCACTGTCTTGTCCGTATATTGCATAACATGTTGTAATTGACATCTTTGATAATGGCTTAAGTAAGCCGAAAGCTTAGATTGTATTAAAAAATATGGATCACTATTGTGAATTTCTTTCTTCGTTCAACGATTGTTATTAAACTTATCAGAAGTTACGAAAAAAATTGACATAAAATATATAGACAACACATGTCTATATTATTTAATGAAACGTGTATGAATGCAAAGATGCTGCCTAAATACACACAATATCTATCTATCTATCTATCTATCTATCTATCTATCTATCTATCTATCTCTCTCTGTCTGTATATATATATATATATATATATATATATATATATATATATATATAATGAAATGGACAAAGTCTGACAATTACTTTGAGACATTTTTTATAGTTATAAATTCTTTTTATAGATACAAATATTTAAGTAAATGCTCTGTTTATAATAAACAGTATTAACGATATTTACCGATCTGAATGTCCGAGAAATTTTCATAGAAAATATGCGTCCTCCGACAGGTATCGAACCTGTACCATATACGGAACCGTCATATAACTTGACGTGCGGTTGAGCCAGAGAGGAGCATTTCGTTTAGTAAGGTTGATGTTACTGTTTTAAAATACATGTCTTAAAATAATTGTCGAAATTTGTCCATTTCATAATGTGTCACTTCATTTGTTTACATTTGGATACGCATCGAGCATATATGAATGTACGATAGAAAATCATGTAGATTTGTAAAATAATCTAAATAGTTACCTCATCTCAGAAATAGTGACAGTTGTTGAAGGTGAATATGGCAATAAAAATGAGGACAACAGTCCGAACAATGTAAATAGTGTAAATAGTTACAATACCTCATCTGAGAAAGAGAGACAGTTGTTGAAGGTTAATATGGCAATAAAAATGAGGACAACAGTCCGAACAATGTAAATAGTGTAAATAGTTACAAAACCTCATCTCAGAAATAGAGACAGATGTTGAACGTGAATATGGCAATAAAGATCTATCTATCTATCTATCTATCTATCTATCTATCTATCTATCTATCTATCTATGTATGTATGTATGTATGTCTCTGGTGTAATTGATAGCCGCTCATAATGAAAACTTGTTTAAACCGGTTCAAATTTCACCCGTGTTCGTTACGTTCCTTTACGCGAAAATACTCTTGAGAAAGTTATTAATCCATCGCCTGACCCTAGCTATGGGTTAAATATTAGGACTGGAAAAAATCATTGTTAGTCTCTTCACTCTCCAAAGAAAAATAATTATAGATTCGCCTAGAACCAACCCTTGATGCGTATAAAAGCTGTAAAAAGCAAATCAATTAATCTCTTAAACTGCGCCTATACCAGTAAATGGAATTGTTTTTCTGGTATCTTATTACTGCTAAGGAAAAGAAATTCGTTTCGAAAGCATTACGTTGCTTTACTGTGTTATTAAAGATTAAAGCTTCTCTTGCTAAATGTCTTGCCATTAGTAGGTTTTATCTCCGCTTTGTTCTAATGATATAATTAGAATGTCTAAACTAGATACCGCCATTAATTCGCTGAAATATCAGGATAGCATGATGAAAAAAAAGCCCCAAATTAAATAAAAAGAAAAAAAAATTATCTCCAAAATGTTGATGTCATTATTAAGAGGAAAGACCAAAGTATGTTTTTATTAATTTTTTTTTTAATCCTTTCTAGCTGTTCGAAATTTTGGTAAAAAATCTTGATATTTTTTTTTTTTGCATCGGCCCAATTACTATTAGTTTTTTAGAGCGTTTTTCTTTTCCGGTGAAAAACATATTGATTTGGAAATTCTTGCAAAAATCAAATAATTGTCGGATTTTAATGAAACCGTCAGGACTTATTCACAAATGAATTAAATTAATTTTTGGAAGTTTTTGCTTTTAGAAAATTTTGGTAAAATTATTTTTTTTTACATATTTTAAACCCCCTCATTTCACCACCAACTGTCATGAAATTTCGAGAAATTACATTTTTGATTGCAAAATTTGGTTTAAAATCACCACTCCTCGGAGAATGTGAAACAATTTTGTTTTTCAAAGAGCCAAGTAAATCTGCTCCGAATCATAAAAATAGAATATGCAATAAAAATATGATATTAGGTTGGTGCAAAAATAATATCGTTTTCTCTCATTGTAACATATGTGAGAAAACGACATTGTTTTTGCACCAACCTTATATTATTTAATTACACAAGCTTTTAACTTCTTTTATAAATAAGACTAATTAAAAAAATTATTGTTTTAAGAAAATAAAAATAATGAATAACGAACTTTTACAAAGATTGTTTCATTTTTTAATTTTATTTATTTTTTATTTTAATATTATTTAAAGTTTCAAATTTAAAAAAAATTCTGCATTATTTGATTGCGTTAGGTGATATTGGTATTATGTGAAAATTATATTTACTAATCAAATATTGTAAAGCCGAATACAAACGATTATGTACCAAGATTTTTTTTAAATAATTCTTAATGTTTTTTTATGTATATGAAATATTATGAAAGGTGCTCATTTTTGAAAGTATGGTCGACCATACACGACATTATCAGAAATTAAGAGCGATGATTCGTAAATTTAAAGGCAACATTTCTAAAATTAAATTGTGGTAAATTTTTTCTAGCATTTTTAAGATTACTGAGTACTTAAAAATGGTATGAAATAAAGCGCTCACGCCATCTTCTTAAATTATTTTTTTACAGATAAAGTCTCCATAGAATAACAGTCTGTCATTTCTTTGTCAAACACGTAAACATTTCTGCGGTATTTTAAACTTAATGTAAATAATTTTTGTTTCAAATCAAATTAATGATACTTTAAATCAGCGAATGTTCCTTAAATAAAGCTTCATAAAAGCACATTTTATTTTTGAAAGGTTTTTAATAAAGAGAATTACATTGCGATGAAAGGCGACTAAAAAGGGGCACTGATCACCTATTTCAACCAAAGAAAATTCGAGTTGAATCAATATGATTTCTCTTTGACATACAGTAGTGTATTGTGCTTACTGGAAACAGTAAATTTTGTTCTTTAACATTCTCTTAAACCTCAAATGAAAGCTTCAAGAAGCTTTTTCATTTTTTAAAATAAATTTCGAAGCTTAAGTATAGCGAATTAATGGCGGTCCCTAGTCAATGATTTTATTTAAAGTACATGAAATAGATTTTCAAACAAACTGGTTATTTGACAGAATTATCGCTAACAAAGTAACACTAAGCCTCACGGGGGATATTGCGGGTAAGAGAAATAGGGGGAGGGCAGCAAGCCACTTAATTGATGAACTTATGCGAATAGATGGCGAAACAGGAGACAGGAGTCTTATCAAATAGAGAAAAAAACGGCAAAAAAAGTCACACGGGTTAGAATATTGTGGAGAGCCATTATCGGCTACGTCCTGATGGACACAGCACGTAGAAGAAGAATCACAAAAAAATGAACGCTTAGATTCAGAAAGAGGCATATAATGAGGAAGGAGGGCTTGGAAAACTTAACTCACGCGGGTATATCGAGTACAATAAAGACAGGTGATGGTAGCAGGCCGCTAATCTGACGAGCTTGTGCGACTGGGTGGTGGATAGAAGGCTTGGTAAAAGGAGAAATTCAGCTAGGGTTTAAGAGCCATGTTCCCAACGTCCCGAAGGAACACGGCACATAGAAGAAGGTAATAAAATATATTTACTAAAAAAAGGCACGAGCGATAGGAGGTTGTAGAGAGCCATGATCACCAACGCCCAACACACAAAGAAGCAGAAGAAGAAGAAGTTAATCATATAATTTTACTAAAAAAAAAGAACGGGGGATAGGAAGTTGTGGAAGCTCATGATTGTCCACGTCCTGAATGGCCAATAAAAGAAGAAGAAGAAGAAGGTTTAATTTTTTTTTTACTAACAAAAGAGACGTGGGTTAGGAAGTTGTAGCGAGCCATGATCGCTCTCATTCTGAAGTGATAGGAAGTTGTGGTGAGCCATGACCAACCATACGGGGTATAAAAAAAGAAGCAGGTAACATGATATATTTACTAAAAATTGACACGCGGAGGTTGTGGAGGGCCATGTTCTCCTGAGCCATGACTTACCATGTCCAAAATCGACACCATACACAGAAGTAGGTAACTAGATATATTTACTAGAAAAAAGGAACCTGGGATAGGAGGTTATGCAGTGCCATGATCGCCTAAACCTGTAGGGACATAGACCATAGAAGAAAAAGGTAACCGGATATATTTACTACAAAAAAAAAAAAAAAAGAAAAAAAAAAGAAGCTACAAGAGATGAATGCTTACGACCTCGACAAGATTGATTGAGAGATTAACTAAAGAGACGAATGAATGAAAGCAAAAACGAAATTAGAGTGATATATTCGCAAGCAACATTATTGGTTTGATTCGGAAACGTCATCGATTTTTTACGTTTACTGTTTGTTGGCGGAAAAGGCATTTATTTCTCTTTTTTTAGTTGACACTATGAGAGAAAGTATAATGCGTTTTCATGAGACACAATAATCATTATAGCCAACATAATTCCTTGGCTAGTGTCATCGGAAGACCGACTTTTCTGCAGTCCTATAAACAAATACAGGAGCAAGACTAATTGTTAGAGTATTAAAGTTAATTTTCAGTTATATAAACAAATACATGACCATGACTAATTATTAGATTTGAGTATTATAAGTTAATTTTTAGTCCTATAAAAATACAGGAGCATGACTAATTTTTAGATTTGAGTATTGTAAGTAAATTTTTAGTCCTATTAATAGATTGAGAAGTATGACTAATTGTTAGATTTGAGTATTATAAGTTAATTTCTAGTCCTATTAAAAAATACAGAAGCAGGACTAATTGTTAGATGTACGCACAACGTAGCGCTTATCGATGTCCAAAGTGCAATTGTCATTCCGTATTTAAATCTTGCTATATTTCTTTTGAATTCACTTTCGCACAAAGACCCTAATAACAAGTAAGAGTCTGTCATTTTCCCCCAGAGCCATGGATTAAATATCAGAAACTCTTAGGTCTAAGGGGAGGACAATTTTGAATTGAAAACCAGATCAGCATAGAGCTGGCGATACCAAATCATGAAAAAAAAATCTAGAGTCTCGTAATTTTTGCTAGCGATGTTCAAGAACCTGAATGACACACTTCGGTTCGTGGCATGGACTGAATCCATCATAAGAATTCAGGATATGAACTTAATACATACTAAACACTTAAGATACATGGCGTATGGAGTAGTTCACCCTTGCATTGAGTATTGCTGCCATATATGGTCTGGAGCCCCTTCTGTTTGCCTCGGGGTTCTTGATAAGCTCCAGGGGCGGATATGCAATATAATTGGCCTTGTTCTGGCATCTCACCTGCAGTCGCTCTCTCACAGACGCGCCGTCGCCTTTTCTGTATTTTTTTACAAATACTTTCATGGTAATTGCTCCGAGGAGCTGCATTCGCTGGTTTCCAGACTTCATGAATTTAAGCGCCCTACGAGGCTGGCATCCCGCTCTCACCCTTTCACTGTCGAAACTATGAAATCTATCCGTCTCTTCTACTCCAATAGCTTCATGTCTCGCACCTCTCACCTGTGCAACTCCCTTCCCTATCCCATTTTCCCTGAGAGCTATAATTTCCAAATATTCAAATGTCAATCGACATCTCCAGTTGCCTTGATCTTTCCATTATCCTTCTCCTCATCCTTTTCTCTATCACTCCTATCTGATCTTGCTCCACATCTTCTGTAACCCCCTTGCGTCCTAGTGGCTTCACACCTTGCTTGGGGTGAAACGCTTAACAAAAAAAGGAGAAAAGAAATTTGACCATAGAATAAACCGCGCCAGAGGTAGTTTCGCCCAACACCGCCAATTGCTACTAAACCAAAATAACAACCTGAAACCTCGTGTCATGATCTTAAATAGCCTCGTCAGTTCGAGACATTTATATGCATGGCCATAAGAAATATACAAACATCTGCATACAAGCGCTTTCTTAGATCAATAGTTAAAGTAATTAAAGCCTAAAGGACTTTGCAAAGACAAAACATCTTTGAATATTGAGGACTGGCGCTACATAATCAAAAACAAAGAGCTGTGCCAAATAACAGAAACCACATCACTTGACCATCAACAGCAGCAACAAATAAACGGAAATTGAAGAGACATTATCTTGATAGTTGGTTACTATTTTTAGTTGCATATGGTTTATTTAATGGCCGAATCTAAACATTTTGACCACAGTTGCATGCCTTAAACTACAATTAAAATGTATTGTTGGTCATTTCGTTACGAATAGGTATTGTTAGTCATTTTGCTATAAAATGTATTGTTCTTAATTCTGTTATAATATTTAGTGATGGTCATTTTGCTATGAATAGGTATTGTTGTTCATTTTGCTATAAAATATATTTCATATGCTTTTGTTTGGAGTTCATTATCTGTCCTAACATACGCTACCTCCCCGGTTCAGGGTGAACCTGGGAACACCGGCAATTGCGAGGTTGTTCCATACTACTCAAAACCTCCACTCTCCCGATCTGATGCTTTGCTGCCGGATGTAGCCTATCGTCGTACACACGACGAATATAATCCAGATGTTGACATTCGACACTATTTCAAATAAAAGGCTAGGAAGTAAACTTCTATCAAGACTGGAAAGAGTGATAACAGCTACTGGACTTGAGAAATCTATTTTCCTGTAAATATTTTTATGAAATTTTTTTTAATAAATATCAACTTATTGCCAAAAGTTTCCTTGTAGGAAAACGGCAAATTTCGTCATTATCCTAAGCATATCTTTTTTATTTTGAGGTAAATACTTCCATGAGTTTAGTTACGCATTTACTAGTATATATAAATTTATAACCTAAAACCTGTTCCATTACAAATAACGTATAGAGTGCTTATAGACATAGAAGCATTTGGGGTGTTTACACTTGTGTTCATATATATATATATATATATATATATATATATATATATATCCGATACAAAATTAAAAGTGTAAGCCACAATATTTCCGATCATCCTTAGTCGTAATCAAGATAATAATGTGTAAAGTTCTGTAAGTGATCAAACATTTTTACTGCATTTAAAAAAATTGACTGAATTATTTAAGTTATTTTTTCTATAAAAGCCTTGGCTGTATTAAAAGAAGGCCTCATTTTGAATTTTCCTGGATGTAATCTACGAATGTCAAACATTAAAGTAGTCTTAAATGAAGTTAACAATTAACATGCTGGTTTGTTCCGTTTCTGCATTATATATATATATATATATATATATATATATATATATATATATATATATATATATATGTGTGTGTATGTGTGTGTGGGTGCGTGCGTGCGTGCGTGCGTGCGTGCGTGCGTGCGTGTGGGTGGGTGTGGGTGTTAATAAATACATATATACCTACGTCTGCTGTGTAACTAAAGTTTCGTTCGTTACCCAACTCGTCGGTCACACTTAATAGCTTAAAAGCTATATCTTGTGCCTGACGAGTTGGGTAACCAACGAATCTCGAGTCGCACATCAATCGTAGGTATATGTTTATTTATTAATGTATATTTCTTAGCTCTGTCTAATCACATTGAGCTCTCTTATGTCTACATCTCTTGAATAAATTTGTTATTTATTTGCTTACCAGCGTATTTACCTAAATATATATATATATATATATATATATATATATATATATATATATATATATATATATATATAGAGAGAGAGAGAGAGAGAGAGAGAGAGAGAGAGGGAGAGGGGGAAGTACGATGGAGTAATGGATAGCGGCTTCCATTGAGGTATCGAAGACCCGAGTTCGAATTCCAGCCGAATCCATTACATTCACTTACGTGCTAATACCCTTGGGAAAGGTGTGAACCCTCATTTCTTCGGTCAGCTAAGGGTAAATAGCAGGACAGACTGGGTTCTATAGCCTTGGATGGCAACTGGTCTAGGAGAAGGACAACGCTGAATTCAAAACCTGCGGAGGGTCGTTAGGGGACCTTGTGGCACGAAGTGCACCAGGTCTCTGTATTCGGCCCATCAAAATGTCTGCGTGATTCTTCGCTATACCCTCACCACTATAATCAAAACTCATGTGCTGGTGTCGGGCTGTCCTTTCCTAGGAACTGATCTATGTGACCCTCAACGAATTCGACGGGAGAGTCGAGTATATATATATATATATATATATATATATATATATATATATATATATATATATATATAGATAGATAGATAGATAGATAATATTAGTGGTAAATATGCAAAATCCACAGGTGCATATACACACATGTATATTTTTGAATAAAAAATTCCGAGAGGATAGAATCCAGGTAGAACTCAATGTCCAGGACAGAGTAAGGATATAATAAAAAGGCTTAAACACTAATATTCCATGGTCATAATTTATTGGAATCGTAAATACGATCCAATTCATCAGACCTACAAATTCAAAAAGAAAACAGAAAAAAAAACTACTCCGGAAATAAAAATAGAATAGCCCTCTCTCTAAATTCTATTTTTATTTCCGGAGTAGGTTTTTAAGACTTAAGAAGACCTGAATGCTCACCCTGTCAAAGGCTTTCGAGATGTACAATGCTACAGAACGGGCTTCACTGTTTTTATCTGGAGCATGACAGAACCTTTCTGCAATTCTCGTAAGTAGATCAGCAGTTGATTTGGGGAAAGGAAAACCGTATTGCTTATCTGAGAACAGAATCTGTGTTGAGAGATGATGAACCAATTCAGCATTGATTAGGACCTATAGGAGTTTCCCAAAAAAATGCAGAAGGCTAATAGGCCGATAGTTTGATGTGCCAGACTGTTCAAGAGAGTTCTTAATAACTGGAACAACAGATGATGACTTCCAGCGGGCGGGAAAGCTGGGAGCAGCGAGGCATTTATTACACACTTTAGAGAGATGGGGACCTAATTCGCGAGCAGACTTCTTCATGACTATTACAGGGAGGCCACATGCTTTGTATATATCCCAACAGAGATCAGTTGTAAGTAGGAAATTACGCAAGAATACTCCTGATGAGTCAAGAGCAGAGTTTTTGAAGAATTTACGGGCAAATCATTCGGCTATATCAGCAGAGGATGATAACAACTCAGATCGATTGAAGAGGAGTTAATGCAGCCCTTGCACTTTTATAGTAACCTAATAGAGTGACGCCAGTCGTCACGAGAGCCAAAGTGTTTACAGACTATGCGGCCCCTCACTCTCTCAGCAAACAGTGTCTGAGCACCTGTGTGCCATGGTGGGGGTCCCAAGTTTCTCACTTGCAAAGTGGATGTTGTTGTGGTGGTACCAGATTTAACTGTCATTTAACCGGAAGGGGTAGATGGTGGGAGTGGTTAAAGGTTCTTGCGGCTATATAAATGTAAAATGTGGTAGAAAACACACACACACACACACACACACACACACATATATATATATATATATATATATATATATATATATATATATATATATATATATATATATATAATTCCTCTAGTTACGATCGAAACGTGACTGAACTGGTATCAGTCGGAGATTCTACCACTAAACCGTTGGCGCACGACGAGGTAAAGGTGAATATATATATATATATATATATATATATATATATATATATATATATATATATATATATATATATATATATATATATATATGTATCAGCTATTATTCACAATATATATATATATTCATCTATCAGCTATTATTCACAATATATAATATATATATATATTCATCTATCAGCTATTATTCACAATATATATATATATTCATCTATCAGCTATTATTCACAATATATAATATATATATATATTCATCTATCAGCTATTATTCACAATATATATATATATATATATATATATATATATACATATATATATATATATATATACATATATATATATATATATATATATAGTTTATGCAAAACTAGGTAATCCGTATGGGTAGACCCAAGGAGGATGATATCCAGAGAGCTCAATGTAAATTCAGAGCAAATAAATTTGAATAAAAACAGATCACTTTACTTCGTTAATTTCATATACGCTTGGTGCGATCCGTCAAAAATGTGTAAGTTTCTTTTCATTTTTCATTTCAACTTTTGGAAGTAAAGTCTGATGATCCAGAGCCCTGTACAAGGGTTGTGGGGAAATAACTTGAAACCTTAAAGTGATCTGGTTTTATTCAAATATATATATATATATATATATATATATATATATATATATATATATATATGTCTAAAAGTGAATTTGCTGTCTAAATAAACAAATTTTAAATTATGCAATCCAGTAGCCCACCGGAACAATACCACCTGGCAATATCAACGTGTCGTCCTGGTACCACTTGAAGATGGTCTTGAGAGAAAATCGAATTTACTTGAGAAATGAAAATAAAAGAAATTTAAAAAGCTATAGCACATTTCTCTTATCCTTCAACGTCAATACAAGGGAGATTATTCGTGAGTATAAACGGATTTTATTAAAAATTAGCAGACATAATGTCTTTAATTAATTCAATCAAACGCGCACACACACACACACACACACACACACACACACACACACACATATATATATATATATATATATATATATATGTATTGCGAATAATAGCTGCTAGATGAATACCGGATATATTTATATATGCATTATCAAATGATACTAAAGATAAGACTTATTATGCACTACAACGGACAGGAGGAGGTGGAGAGCCATGGTCACCTACGTCCTGAAGGTACACAGTACATTAAATAATAATAATAAACTTGTCCGTAATTACAAGAGGATCCTATTGAAAAAAAGTAGACAAAGTTTTTTTTTAAATTATGTAATGAAAACATGCTGACAAATGTGACAAAATTTATATATATTTACTATTTAGATCACTTTATCTCTCTCTATCTCAATATATCTATCTCTATCACTTTGTTTGTCACTGACTCATTCCTATATATATATATATATATATATATATATATATATATATATATATATATATATATATCGTATAGAAAAACGTTAAAACTTTCCCTTTTCAAAGGCAAGCCTACGATAGCCTAGAGGTAGGATCTAAGACCGATTCCAAATCGCTCCGGTTTCTATCTCAGCTTGAACACATCAGACGTCTGGCCACACCGAAGAACTGCGAGATAGTCTGCTTTTTTTTCGATATATATGGGGATGACTCTCACTATCTCTACATATCGCTATGTCTTTCAGTCTGTTTTATCCATGTTTCTCAGTCTATTAATAATCTATATATGTGCATGCAATATGTGTATGTATGTCTGTATGTATCTGTCTTTCTCTATCCGTCTATATATCTATCTCTAGACAAACATATATTTATCACCTCATCTATATATCTGTTTTTGTCTCTCACTTTTTATATACATTTGCCTGCCACAATTTTCCCATATTGCTAAATATCCCAGTCTGTTCTCTCTCTCTCTCTCTCTCTCTATATATATATATATATATATATATATATATATATATATATATATATATATAAAATGGAATTCTTCTATTGTTTAACTAATCGTTTAAAGTTTATCTTGTAGATAATAATTTATCCATAGTGAATCTTTTTCTGGTTTTACAAAGTGTGATATATGGATGCGCGTCTTCGGAATGTTTCCTTTTATGGCATATGCCTCCCACCCTAACACTTACAATTCTCTTTGTTTTGTTTGTTTGTTTGTTTTTTCGTGTCACGTGCCCTATTTGCTCTTTCATTTGTATTTATCTATCCTTCAAAAACTATTTTTCTTGTGTATGAGGCTAATGATTGATCTGTACGACTTTTAGCATTGCGCTAACAAACTTCTACTGGAGGCGGGAAAAAAAAATATTCTGAAGATGAAATTCTTAGCTGGCCCCAAAATGGCTTCCCTTTCTGCTGACGTAAAACGTCTTCCGAAATTTACTGAATTTAGTGGGAAGGTGGCGTTATCGTTTTTTTGTTTGATTTTCTCCTTGGAACAATAAGAAGGAAAAGTAAGATTTTTCCCCGTTTACTTACGTTTTATTGCCGTTTTGTTTTTGTTTTTTTGTTGCTTTTTTTTTTTTGCTTTTAACTCGAGGAAATATAAGAAACATCTTATAGTAAACGTAAACTTCTATGCCGTAATGGTTGGATGTCAGCTTTGCAAGGGTGGAGGATTCCTAGGAAATAAGCTGAAAAATAAATAGATGTATTGACTGTATTCAAAAATGTTTTCGCTATTTTCTGAGCTTTTCTTCGTAAGGATTCCGTGATTATGGAGAGTTTTATTTTATTCTTTCTCGACAGGATTACTCAAAATAACACAAAAAAATTACTTTTGTTTCAAACTTGTTTTACGTAAGTTAAATATAAAGTTTTTCTTGTGTTAGCAATGCAGCTGTGTGGTAGAGTAATATACGTTTATTATTCAACATATACCGTTAGAATATAAATCTATATGTGAGAGTTTATTTTCAGTGAAATTCATTTGTGTCACTTGCATATTACAATATATGCCCATCAAATACAAAGTGTTTTCCTATGTAAAGCGTGTTTCATTAAGATGGATTATATCTAAGGGTGTTTCATTAAAACGGTTTAAAGTTAGCAGTAAATAAATCAGTGTTATTACAGAAAATTTATTTATTTCTTTACTGGATCATGTTATTTAAATCATGGCAATTATGTGTGAAAAAGAATATCTCTCAAATGTCCGCCAAATCTGAAAGAAAAAGAGAAAAAATCATTAGACGCTTAAACTTAATTCACATTTAAAATCGGTCCAATTTATTGGAACGCCCTTTAATAATATTGTATGAAAAATATAATGTCGTAACTCTGTATATATAAGGGGTGTTTCATTAAGTTCTATTGGAACACCCTTTATTTCCACCCAGGCAGCTTTTTTTCAAGTACCGCCATTTTGTGGGACATTTCAATGATGTTTTCTTCAAGTTAATGCCTAGTTGTTAGCTATGATCTTCATCTTCATCTTGCATTCATATCATTCTGCATTGCCTTCTGTAACCATCTACTCTGAGTGGCTCTCGTGGCTTTTCCTGACAGAAAATTAATAAGAGAAAACGGGAAGATAATGATACTAATTAACTTATAATACTCAAGTATATACAAGAGTTATTAGTTGGATATGCTTAATCCTCACTTTCAAAATTGGAATATTCATTTTCAACACTACAGCCTCTTTTCTTCTTAACACAATGTTGCATGCCCGCCTCTACCCTGTCGCTATTTTGCTAATGAATTTTCAAACCACCTCTATTCTTTATTTTCGCTTGATCAGGACTTTACACCTAAAATAGTCCATCTACTTCCACAGAGTCGAATCGTCCTCATTTCCACCGTTTTCTAAGAAGATAAATGATGTTTAATAAAGACCGATTATATAAAAGGTGTTTCATTAAAACGGATCAAAGTAAGCAGTAAATGAATCAGTGTTATTGGTGAAAATTTCTTTAGTTCACTATTGGGTTATTTTTTTTTTAAGTTTTGGCAATTATGTGTGAAAAATAATATCGCCCAAATTCCCGCCAAATCTGAAAGAAAATGAAAAAAGAAATCATTAGACGCTTAAACTTAATTCACATTTAAAATCAGTCCAATTTATTGGAACACCCTTTAATAATATCGTATGATACATACAAATTGGTGACTCTGTATATATAAAGGGTGTTTCATTAAGATGGATTATATATAAAGGTGTTTCATTAAAACGGATCAAAGTAAACAGTAAATAAATCAGTGTTATTGGCGAAATTTATTTAGTTCTCTATTGGATCATGTTATTTATAAGTCATGGCAATTATGTGTGAAAAATAATATCGCCCAAATGTCCGCCAAATCTGAAAGGAATAGAAAAAAAATTAGACGCTTAAACTTAATTCATATTAAAATCGGTTCAATTTATTGAAACACCCTTTAGAATATCGGTCTAGTATATAAACGTGACATAGCTATATTGTTCCCGTAAATCACTTTTCTGTATTTATTTTAAAATAATATTCACCTTGTACATTATTTGAAAAAAAGTAACACATGTTCGTGTGGTGCATATTTAAGAATTTAAAGAACTGACCCTTAAATTAAGAATTGACCCTTAAATTAAGAATTGACCCTTAAATTAAGGCTCAATACAAAGACTCTCAAGTAAATCAATAAAATATGTGGGATATTTTACATACTTAGCAAGCGAAATAAATTATACTGAAAGTAATTTTTAGTTTTTCCTTCTGCTTGTACTGATAGACGTCGCGGGAAAACAGTCGTCTGTCAGCGGCAAGGCGAGTGCCTTGAGGAGAGATATCTCGTGAGCTCTGACAATGTCTGCCATTGCGTCGCTCCAGCGTCTTCTGGGTCTGCCTCTCGCTCTCGAGCCAGAGTACCTGAGGTTGTATGCTCGCCGGGCTAGTTGGTTGATAGACATACGAGTGAGGTGTGTGAACCACTTGATCCTCTGCCGCTCGATGTGTTGTATGATTGGTATTGCTCCTACCATATCTCTTTTTGCCTCATTCCTGATCTTGTCTCGCCTAGTTTTGTTCACTGCTTTCCTGAGGCATTTTATCTCACAAGGGATCAGTTTCCTCTCAAGGGTTTTTCTTAGGGGACATGTCTGGCACCGGTATACCAGCGTTGGTAGGAAACTGGCGTTGATGAGATTTGCCTTGGTGCTGATGGAAAAGCTAGTATGTTTTAGAAGAGGATTATACTAAAAACTATAGGAAAATTCGCATAGCTAAAACTTGAATCACCTTGAATAAAATGGATGTAGTATGGAAATCTGAACTACTAAACAATCACAAACGGAGGTTCTTTCAAACATCATCAGAGGCGGTATTAATGTCTGGTGCCGCTGCTTGGACATTAGCTAAAACACTACAGTCTATGCTTGATGGTACCTATACTCTGGTTCTATCTTGACAATATCTAACTAAATCACACCTCTATATACACATCCTTGATATTTCTCCAGTCTTTCGTGAACGCAGGATGCGCTTTGCTGGACACTGCTAGCGAACAAATAAAAAAAAAAAAACGGAAAGTGATCTACTGGTCAGGACACCTAGCCAGGTGTAAGACGGGCTGTTCGCTCATCAGCCACCTACTTTAACCAGTTATATTATAACACAGGACGCTACCCTAATGACGTTCCGACCTTGATGCAGGACCCTGATGGTTATCGTGATAGACTCATAAATGTCCAAGCTCTTTCGAATATGTTTAAGGCTCAAGAGTCACTCGAGTGGGTTACAGAGTAAGAGGCATAGTTTATGGGAATATATGGGGCCAGTTAACGGTTAACCATAGTCTTGAGCAGGTTAAGATTGTAATGATCGGGGGAAGGATATTCTTGGGAGTCCGTTCCACAAAGTAGCAGTTCGTGGGAGGAAGTTACACGAGTGGAACTTGGGTCTCACCAACGGAATACAAATACAATAAGAGTAGTTAACCACAATGTGTGTGGCATGGCCGGTCTTATCCGTGAAGTTTAGAAATGGGGAAATGTATTGGAGTGGTGCGTAATTATCAGACATTTTTTAAACCATAGTTATTATGAAAAAAAAAAAAATAACACAACAATTCAACAATACCATTTTTAAATGATTATTCCGAAGCGTATGATTATCGACACGCATTTTTATAACCGGAAATAAAATATTTTTTATTAAAAAAAGTAAACAAGCAGCAATTTTTATTAACAAATAACTCGCCTACCAAAACGCCTAATAATTATGCACCAACCGAATAGTTCGTCCTAGCACTTTCCATGAAAATAGCGATAGAACAGCGAGAGGCTTACGATATTACGTCCGTGAGAATCGGATTGTAGGGCGGAAAATAATTCATCGCCTACAAGGACGCGGAGACGCTTTTGGACTCTAAAAATAATGGAAAATGAGGACTTTGTAGCTCTGGCCTATTATGGTAGCAATACTCTATTTTAAGTCTGATTTGTCAATTGTAAAGGTATCGGATAGCAGGAGGAGTGTAGTAGTTACTGGAGCTTTAAGGAGAACCAAACACGTTTTTTAATATATGGCTCGTATATACGAGTTTTACTTGAGATCTGAATTGAGTTTAAGGCCCAAAAGTAGCTCAAGATACGTGTCATCTCCGAGATAACAGCCGTTCATCAAAACAGGCAGGAATTCAGAGCCCGTTTAGTGATGATGGAGCATCATTACTTTGCTTTACAAGATACTGAATAGGGCCAGCCAGTTAAACCTGACTAATACATCTAAAAGTAATTATTAAACCCTTATACGACAAAGTGTAACGTGAATATTTGCTGAATAATATTATTTGATCTCAGGAGACAAAATTAATGTGAACAATGAAATATATCAGATAATAAACAACGAACTGGATTTTTTCCCCGATAAGCATGGAGTGCTTTTAATGCCTCGATCGTAAGAGAGCCGATAGTTCATTAGATGCTTACTGAAATGGATAATTAGATAATTTGTACGTTTTAGATTGGCACATCAAGTTTTCTTCTTCTATATACCTTGTCCCTTCAGACGTGACGTCTACATCTATCCAGAATTCTCACGCCTTTTTATCTCTAACTAGCAGCATGACCCGTCGTTGCCCGTGCTTGATTCAAAAATCGTACGACTCATACAGCAATCTCTATCACTTGACTTAAAATATTTCTGCCCTTCCTTGCCTTACTTCTTGCCTATCTCACACTGCGAATTTTTTCTAAGCTCTATACTAAACTTTAAATCCGTTACGAAAAAAGAACTAAACAAAATGAACACAAAACTATCAGCTTTAAAAAAAGGACTCGTAACTGGAAAAATCGAACGAAAAAAGAATGTTAACAACAAATACTTTTTCACATCTAACCCAGTTCTGCGGAATCAGAATCAACGTTGAGTTTAAGCAAGCGAATGAGCCAATTGGAGCAACGTGCCATGCAGATTTAAATTTTTTCCACTTGTGACGAATGCAGCTATCGATTCTTTTTTTCTTTAAGAAATTGTAGGATATTATATGGATTAATGTCATGAAAGAGTTCTTTAACGTTTGGTGGTTGATTTTGTTTAGCGACATATCAACCTCTATGGGTTATTTAATGCCGACATCAAAATATTTTGAACATAGTTTTATGGCTTGAAGTAAATATATTTTGAACGCCGTTGTATGCCTTCAATAACAGCTAAAATGTATTGTCGATCATTTTACTATAAAAATGTATTGTCGATCATTTTACTATAAAAATGTATTGTCGATCATTTTACTATAAAATGTATTGTCGATCATTTTACTATAAATATGTATTGTTGATCATTTTACTATAAAAATGTATTGTCGATCATTTTACTATAAATATATGTTGTTGATCATTTTACTATAAAAATATATTGTTGATCATTTTACTATAAAAATGTTTTGTTGATTATTTTACTATAAAATGTATTGTCGATCATTTTACTATAAATATGTATTGTTGATCATTTTACTATAAAAATGTATTGTCGATCATTTTACTATAAAAATGTATTGTTGATCATTTTACTATAAAAATGAATTGTTGATCATTTTACTATAAAAATGCATTGTTGATCATTTTACTATAAAAATGTATTGTCGATCATTTTACTATAAAAATGTATTGTCGATCATTTTACTATAAAAATGTATTGTTGATCATTTTACTATAAAAATGTATTGTCGATCATTTTACTATAAAAATGTATTGTTGATCATTTTACTATAAAAATGTATTGTCGATCATTTTACTATAAAAATGTATTGTCGATCATTTTACTATAAAAATGTATTGTCGATCATTTTACTATAAAAATGTATTGTTGATCATTTTACTATAAAAATGTATTGTCGATCATTTTACTATAAAAATGTATTTTCGATCATTTTACTATAAAATGTATTGTCGATCATTTTACTATAAAAATGTATTGTTGATCATTTTACTATAAAAATGTATTGTCGATCATTTTACTATAAAAATGTATTGTCGATCATTTTACTATAAAAATGTATTGTTGATCATTTTACTATAAAAATGTATTGTCGATCATTTTACTATAAAAATGTATTTTCGATCATTTTACTATAAAATGTATTGTCGATCATTTTACTATAAAAATGTATTGTTGATCATTTTACTATAAAAATGTATTGTCGATCATTTTACTATAAAAATGTATTTTCGATCATTTTACTATAAAATGTATTGTCGATCATTTTACTATAAAAATGTATTGTTGATCATTTTACTATAAAAATGTATTGTTGATCATTTTACTATAAAAATGTATTGTCGATCATTTTACTATAAAATGTATTGTCGATCATTTTACTATAAAAATGTATTGTTGATCATTTTACTATAAAAATGTATTGTTGATCATTTTACTATAAAAATGTATTGTTGATCATTTTACTATAAAATGTATTGTCGATCATTTTACTATAAAAATGTATTGTTGATCATGTTACTATAAAAATGTATTGTTGATCAATTTACTATAAAAATGTATTGTCGATTATTTTACTATAAAAATGTATTGTTGATCATTTTACTATAAAAATGTATTGTTGATCATTTTACTATAAAAATGTATTGTCGATCATTTTACTATAAATATGTATTGTTGATCATTTTACTATAAAAATGTATTGTCGATCATTTTACTATAAATATATGTTGTTGATCATTTTACTATAAAAATGTATTGTCGATCATTTTACTATAAAAATGTATTTTCGATCATTTTACTATAAAATGTATTGTCGATCATTTTACTATAAAAATGTATTGTTGATCATTTTACTATAAAAATGAATTGTTGATCATTTTACTATAAAAATGCATTGTTGATCATTTTACTATAAAAATGTATTGTCGATCATTTTACTATAAAAATGTATTGTCGATCATTTTACTATAAAAATGTATTGTCGATCATTTTACTATAAAAATGAATTGTTGATCATTTTACTATGAAAATGTATTGTCGATCATTTTACTATAAAAATGTATAGTCGATCATTTTACTATAAAAATGTATTGTCGATCATTTTACTATAAAAATGTATTGTCGATCATTTTACTATAAAAATGTATTGTCGATCATTTTACTATAAAAATGTATTGTCGATCATTTTACTATAAAAATGTATTGTTGATCATTTTACTATAAAAATGTATTGTCGATCATTTTACTATAAAAATGTATTTTCGATCATTTTACTATAAAAATGTATTGTTGATCATTTTACTATAAAAATGTATTGTTGATCATTTTACTATAAAAATGTATTGTTGATCATTTTACTATAAAAATGTATTGTCGATCATTTTACTATAAAATGTATTGTCGATCATTTTACTATAAAAATGTATTGTTGATCATTTTACTATAAAAATGTATTGTTGATCATTTTACTATAAAATGTATTGTCGATCATTTTACTATAAAAATGTATTGTTGATCATGTTACTATAAAAATGTATTGTTTATCAATTTACTATAAAAATGTATTGTCGATTATTTTACTATAAAAATGTATTGTTGATCATTTTACTATAAAATGTATTGTTGATCATTTTACTATAAAAATGTATTGTCGATCATTTTACTATAAAAATGTATTGTCGATCATTTTACTAGAAAAATGTATTGTTGATCATTTTACTATAAAAATGAATTAATGATCATTTTACTATAAAAATGCATTGTTGATCATTTTACTATAAAAATGTATTGTCGATCATTTTACTATAAAAATGTATTGTCGATCATTTTACTATAAATATGTATTGTTGATCATTTTACTATAAAAATGTATTGTCGATCATTTTACTATAAATATATGTTGTTGATCATTTTACTATAAAAATGTATTGTTGATCATTTTACTATAAAAATGTATTTTCGATCATTTTACTATAAAATGTATTGTCGATCATTTTACTATAAAAATGTATTGTTGATCATTTTACTATAAAAATGAATTGTTGATCATTTTACTATAAAAATGCATTGTTGATCATTTTACTATAAAAATGTATTGTCGATCATTTTACTATAAAAATGTATTGTCGATCATTTTACTATAAAAATGTATTGTCGATCATTTTACTATAAAAATGAATTGTTGATCATTTTACTATGAAAATGTATTGTCGATCATTTTACTATAAAAATGTATAGTCGATCATTTTACTATAAAAATGTATTGTCGATCATTTTACTATAAAAATGTATTGTCGATCATTTTACTATAAAAATGTATTGTCGATCATTTTACTATAAAAATGTATTGTCGATCATTTTACTATAAAAATGTATTGTTGATCATTTTACTATAAAAATGTATTGTCGATCATTTTACTATAAAAATGTATTTTCGATCATTTTACTATAAAAATGTATTGTTGATCATTTTACTATAAAAATGTATTGTTGATCATTTTACTATAAAAATGTATTGTTGATCATTTTACTATAAAAATGTATTGTCGATCATTTTACTATAAAATGTATTGTCGATCATTTTACTATAAAAATGTATTGTTGATCATTTTACTATAAAAATGTATTGTTGATCATTTTACTATAAAATGTATTGTCGATCATTTTACTATAAAAATGTATTGTTGATCATGTTACTATAAAAATGTATTGTTTATCAATTTACTATAAAAATGTATTGTCGATTATTTTACTATAAAAATGTATTGTTGATCATTTTACTATAAAATGTATTGTTGATCATTTTACTATAAAAATGTATTGTCGATCATTTTACTATAAAAATGTATTGTCGATCATTTTACTAGAAAAATGTATTGTTGATCATTTTACTATAAAAATGAATTAATGATCATTTTACTATAAAAATGCATTGTTGATCATTTTACTATAAAAATGTATTGTCGATCATTTTACTATAAAAATGTATTGTCGATCATTTTACTATAAATATGTATTGTTGATCATTTTACTATAAAAATGTATTGTCGATCATTTTACTATAAATATATGTTGTTGATCATTTTACTATAAAAATGTATTGTTGATCATTTTACTATAAAAATGTATTGTCGATCATTTTACTATAAAAATGTATTGTTGATCATTTTACTATAAATATGTATTGTTGATCATTTTACTATAAAAATGTATTGTCGATCATTTTACTATAAAAATGTATTGTCGATCATTTTACTATAAAAATGTATTGTTGAACATTTTACTATAAAAATGTTTTGTTGATTATTTTACTATAAAATGTATTGTCGATCATTTTACTATAAATATGTATTGTTGATCATTTTACTATAAAAATGTATTGTCGATCATTTTACTATAAATATGTATTGTCGATCATTTTACTATAAAAATGTATTGTCGATCATTTTACTATAAATATGTATTGTTGATCATTTTACTATAAAAATGTATTGTTGATCATTTTACTATAAAAATGTATTGTCGATCATTTTACTATAAATATGTATTGTCGATCATTTTACTATAAAAATGTTTTGTTGATTATTTTACTATAAAAATGTATTGTTGATCATTTTACTATAAAAATGTATTGTCGATCATTTTACTATAAAAATGTATTGTCGATCATTTTACTATAAAAATGTATTGTCGATCATTTTACTATAAAAATGTATTGTTGATCATTTTACTATAAAAATGTATTGTCGATCATTTTACTATAAAAATGTATTGTCGATCATTTTACTATAAATATGTATTGTTGATCATTTTACTATAAAAATGTTTTGTTGATTATTTTACTATAAAAATGTATTGTTGATCATTTTACTATAAAAATGTATTGTTGATCATTTTACTATAAAAATGTATTGTCGATCATTTTACTATAAAAATGTATTTTCGATCATTTTACTATAAAATGTATTGTCGATCATTTTACTATAAAAATGTATTGTTGATCATTTTACTATAAAAATGAATTAATGATCATTTTACTATAAAAATGCATTGTTGATCATTTTACTATAAAAATGTATTGTCGATCATTTTACTATAAAAATGTATTGTCGATCATTTTACTATAAATATGTATTGTTGATCATTTTACTATAAAAATGTATTGTCGATCATTTTACTATAAAATGTATTGTCGATCATTTTACTATAAAAATGTATTGTTGATCATTTTACTATAAAAATGTATTGTTGATCATTTTACTATAAAAATGTATTGTTGATCATTTTACTATAAAATGTATTGTCGATCATTTTACTATAAAAATGTATTGTTGATCATGTTACTATAAAAATGTATTGTTGATCAATTTACTATAAAAATGTATTGTCGATTATTTTACTATAAAAATGTATTGTTGATCATTTTACTATAAAAATGTATTGTTGATCATTTTACTATAAAAATGTATTGTTGATCATTTTACTATAAATATGTATTGTTGATCATTTTACTATAAAAATGTATTGTCGATCATTTTACTATAAAAATGTATTGTTGATCATTTTACTATAAAAATGAATTAATGATCATTTTACTATAAAAATGCATTGTTGATCATTTTACTATAAAAATGTATTGTCGATCATTTTACTATAAAAATGTATTGTCGATCATTTTACTATAAATATGTATTGTTGATCATTTTACTATAAAAATGTATTGTTGATCATTTTACTATAAAAATGTATTGTCGATCATTTTACTATAAAAATGTATTGTCGATCATTTTACTATAAATATGTATTGTTGATCATTTTACTATAAAAATGTTTTGTTGATTATTTTACTATAAAAATGTATTGTCGATCATTTTACTATAAAAATGTATTGTCGATCATTTTACTATAAAAATGTATTGTCGATCATTTTACTATAAAAATGTATTGTTGATCATTTTACTATAAAAATGTATTGTTGATCATTTTACTATAAAAATGTATTGTCGATCATTTTACTATAAAAATGTATTGTCGATCATTTTACTATAAATATGTATTGTTGATCATTTTACTATAAAAATGTTTTGTTGATTATTTTACTATAAAAATGTATTGTTGATCATTTTACTATAAAAATGTATTGTTGATCATTTTACTATAAAAATGTATTGTCGATCATTTTACTATAAAAATGTATTTTCGATCATTTTACTATAAAATGTATTGTCGATCATTTTACTATAAAAATGTATTGTTGATCATTTTACTATAAAAATGAATTGTTGATCATTTTACTATAAAAATGCATTGTTGATCATTTTACTATAAAAATGTATTGTCGATCATTTTACTATAAAAATGTATTGTCGATCATTTTACTATAAAAATGTATTGTCGATCATTTTACTATAAAAATGTATTGTTGATCATTTTACTATAAAAATGAATTGTTGATCATTTTACTATAAAAAAGTATTGTCGATCATTTTACTATAAAAATGTATTGTCGAACATTTTACTATAAAAATGTATTGTCGATCATTTTACTATAAAAATGTATTGTTGATCATTTTACTATAAAAATGTATTGTCGATCATTTTACTATAAAAATTTATTGTTGATCATTTTACTATAAAAATGTATTGTCGATCATTTTACTATAAAAATGTATTGTCGATCATTTTACTATAAAAATGTATTGTCGATCATTTTACTATAAAAATGTATTGTTGATCATTTTACTATAAAAATGTATTGTCGATCATTTTACTATAAAAATGTATTGTCGATCATTTTACTATAAAAATGTATTGTCGATCATTTTACTATAAAATGTATTGTCGATCATTTTACTATAAAAATGTATTGTTGATCATTTTACTATAAAAATGTATTGTTGATCATTTTACTATAAAAATGTATTGTTGATCATTTTACTATAAAAATGTATTGTCGATCATTTTACTATAAAAATGTATTGTCGATCATTTTACTATAAAATGTATTGTCGATCATTTTACTATAAAAATGTATTGTTGATCATTTTACTATAAAAATGTATTGTTGATCATTTTACTATAAAATGTATTGTCGATCATTTTACTATAAAATGTATTGTCGATCATTTTACTATAAAAATGTATTGTTGATCATGTTACTATAAAAATGTATTGTTGATCAATTTACTATAAAAATGTATTGTCGATTATTTTACTATAAAAATGTATTGTTGATCATTTTACTATAAAAATGTATTGTTGATCATTTTACTATAAAAATGTATTGTCGATCATTTTACTATAAAAATGTATTGTTGATCATTTTACTATAAAAATGAATTAATGATCATTTTACTATAAAAATGCATTGTTGATCATTTTACTATAAAAATGTATTGTCGATCATTTTACTATAAAAATGTATTGTCGATCATTTTACTATAAATATGTATTGTTGATCATTTTACTATAAAAATGTATTGTCGATCATTTTACTATAAATATATGTTGTTGATCATTTTACTATAAAAATGTATTGTTGATCATTTTACTATAAAAATGTATTGTCGATCATTTTACTATAAAAATGTATTGTTGATCATTTTACTATAAATATGTATTGTTGATCATTTTACTATAAAAATGTATTGTCGATCATTTTACTATAAAAATGTATTGTCGATCATTTTACTATAAAAATGTATTGTTGAACATTTTACTATAAAAATGTTTTGTTGATTATTTTACTATAAAATGTATTGTCGATCATTTTACTATAAATATGTATTGTTGATCATTTTACTATAAAAATGTATTGTCGATCATTTTACTATAAAAATGTATTGTTGATCATTTTACTATAAAAATGAATTAATGATCATTTTACTATAAAAATGCATTGTTGATCATTTTACTATAAAAATGTATTGTCGATCATTTTACTATAAAAATGTATTGTCGATCATTTTACTATAAATATGTATTGTTGATCATTTTACTATAAAAATGTATTGTCGATCATTTTACTATAAAAATGTATTGTCGATCATTTTACTATAAAAATGTATTGTTGATCATTTTACTATAAAAATGTATTGTTGATCATTTTACTATAAAAATGTATTGTTGATCATTTTACTATAAAAAGGTATTGTCGATCATTTTAATATAAAAATGTATTGTCGATCATTTTACTATAAAAATGTATTGTTGATCATTTTACTATAAAAATGAATTGTCGATCATTTTACTATAAAAATGTATTGTCGATCATTTTACTATAAAATGTATTGTTGATCATTTTACTATAAAAATATATTGTTGATCATTTTACTATAAAATGTATTGTCGATCATTTTACTATAAATATGTATTGTTGATTATTTTACTATAAAAATGTATTGTTGATCATTTTACTATAAAATGTATTGTCGATCATTTTACTATAAAAATGTATTGTTGATCATTTTACTATAAAAATGTATTGTCGATCATTTTACTACAAAAATGTATTGTCGATCATTTTACTATAAAAATGTATTGTTGATCATTTTATTATAAAAATGTATTGTCGATCATTTTACTATAAATATGTATTGTTGATCATTTTACTATAAAAATGAATTAATGATCATTTTACTATAAAATGTATTGTCGATCATTTTACTATAAAAATGTATTGTTGATCATTTTACTATAAAAATGTATTGTTGATCATTTTACTATAAAATGTATTGTCGATCATTTTACTATAAACATGTATTGTTGATTATTTTACTATAAAAATGTATTGTTGATCATTTTACTATAAAATGTATTGTCGATCATTTTACTATAAAAATGTATTGTCGATCATTTTACTATAAAAATGTATTGTCGATCATTTTACTATAAAAATGTATTGTTGATCATTTTACTATAAAAATGTATTGTCGATCATTTTACTATAAATATGTATTGTTGATCATTTTACTATAAAACTGAATTAATGATCATTTTACTATAAAATATATTGTCGATCATTTTACGATAAAATGTATTGTCGATCATTTTACTATAAAAATGTATTGTTGATCATTTTACTATAAAAATGTATTGTCGATCATTTTACTATAAATATGTATTGTTGATCATTTTACTATAAAAATTTATTGTTGATCATTTTACTATAAAAATGTATTGTTGATCATTTTACTATAAAAATGTATTGTCGATCATTTTACTATAAATATGTATTGTTGATCATTTTACTATAAAAATGTTTTGTTGATTATTTTACTATAAAAATGTATTGTTGATCATTTTACTATAAAAATGTATTGTTGATCATTTTACTATAAAAATGTATTGTTGATCATTTTACTATAAAAATGTATTGTTGATCATTTTACTATAAAAATGTATTGTTGATCATTTTACTATAAAAATGTATTGTTGATCATTTTACTATAAAAATGTATTGTTGATCATTTTACTATAAAAATGTATTGTCGATCATTTTACTATAAAAATGTATGGTTGATCATTTTACTATAAAAATGTATTGTCGATCATTTTACTATAAAAATGTATGGTTGATCATTTTACTATAAAAATGTATTGTCGATCATTTTACTATAAAAATGTATTGTCGATCATTTTACTATAAAATGTATTGTTGATAATTTTACTATAAAAATGTATTGTTGATCATTTTACTATAAAATATATTGTCGATCATTTTACTATAAATATGTATTGTTGATTATTTTACTATAAAAATGTATTGTTGATCATTTTACTATAAAAATGTATTGTTGATCATTTTACTATAAAAATGCATTGTTGATCATTTTACTATAAAAATGTATTGTTGATCATTTTACTATAAAATGTATTGTTGATCATTTTACTATAAATATGTATTGTTGATCATTTTACTATAAAAATGTATTGTCGGTCATTTTGCTATAAAATGTTTTGCCAGTCATTTTGCTATAAAATGTATTGTTGGTAATTCTACTATAAAATGTAATGTTTTTATAAAAATTTTTGCTTTAAAATATATTGTTGATCATTTTACTATCAAAATCTATGTTTTGTTTTGCTTTGTGGGTTTACTATTTGCCAAGAGCTGGGACCCCAACAGGTGCTACTATCCAGGGTCAGCAGCACTTCAGGTCGGTTCCACGCTCCACAAAACCTCCCGATCATAGGTCTTGCTGCAGGATGTAGTTTATGCTCATACCCAGGACTAAAATGAAAGGGGGCTTTGGTCAAAATAAGTAATTGATATTTGCAGCATACATAACAGGTCCTCAGAATGAAAGCAATCAAAATCTAGGGTAGACAGATCACAAAAAAAGAGCTTATACCGATGAGGAACAACTAACCAGATACACGCGCTGAAAGTTCCAAATTGTCGCAGTAGTGGCCAATGATATGATTGGATTGGTAAGAGAATCCACAGGGAACTATGCTGTAAATTAGGCTTCAATGTGAAAGAGAAATTGTATGAATATCATCCAGAGACAGAGGAAGAAAAATGTCAGTGAAAAGATATTATTTTCTCTGCCTAGACAGATCATGTCATTGAACCACGAAGACCCGAAGTTATTGCTTATAGATAAGAAGAATAGCAAGTGTGAAATTATCGATTCTGTTCTTTCATATCATACAAGAGGGTGCTCCGAATAAAGATCTGGGTTGGTAGGTAAAGAATCTATGGAATATCATTGTGGAAGTAATTCCAGTAGTAATGGGAGCACTTTGATCACTTGCTAGAAAACTGTTCCATATGTTCCAAGAATGGGATCCAAAGAAACTGAAAATATTGAAAAATACCAGGATATGGATAGGAAGCTAAAAGAAACTATGGAATATGAATATAGAACGAATTCCAGTAGTAATGGGAGCACTTGGAACACTTGCTAGAAAACTGTTCCATATGGCAGTAGAGGGTTCCAAAGAAACTAAAAAGATTGAAAAAATACCAGAATCTGAGTCAGGAGTTAAAAAATCTATAGGATATGAATGTAGAAATAATTCCAATAGTAATGGGAGCACTTGGAACATTTGCTAGAAAAGTGTTCCATGTGGTACAAGAATGGGCTTCAAAGAAACGGATATAAGAAGACAAATATTGCTTAGAATTACAAAAGAAAGTATAGGAAGTTGTGGAGTATCATCTTCGGCTACCGAATGAGATTGTGTAAATAGGTTACAGAAAAGACAGTGGAAATGATAGTACAAAGGCAAAGAGTGCTAAGAGTTACCAAGGATAAGAAGTTGTGGAGAGCCATGTCAAGATATAAAAGGAAATCATCTTAGACGTTGCAAATTGATCCGCACTAAATGTATCGTCGTTTTCGTACTCGGTATAATAATGGTCAAAGAATCTATGGAAACACGGAACAGAAATTAAATTATTTACCTGAACGAATCCGGCAATTTAAAACATAGCTCTATGTTTAGTCGTAGTTAATCCTGTAATGATTTTGATCGGAAAAGGATTTTAAAACAAAATCAGGCTTCTATTTGAAGCAATGGAAAGTTGTCTCACTGGTGGAATTTTTACTTCTGATTTCCCCATGGTGTATTCATTTCGATTCGGTACACAAAGACAGTTTCCTTGATAGAAAATATTTGAAAAAGAAATTACAATTACGTCAGTGTGTTACGAAAAATTCAAATGTCAATTTTGTGAAGGTAATTTCTAACACATGCAGTTTAATAGTTTTATTTCTGCTTTGAAAGAATTGTCTTTTTGTTTGGGGATTCGAAATTAGTATTTCTAGATTAGCTTTTTATTTCCAGTTTTCTCTATTCCTTAATCTCCAGCCGTTAAAATTTATACACATCAGTAAAAGATTTTGAAATTAGAAATTGTTTGCAGAAAATCGAATGCTTAAATTTTACATCTTATTTCTGGGGTGTTTAATACATACATACATAAATGCATACATACATACATACAAATATAGGTAACTATACTCATTTCGAAAAACACTGAATTTTTGATTTGCCAATAATCAAATCAATCTATCGCCTATAAATATGCGTTTCCATTTGCCTCTTTAGCCAGCTTTCCTTGACGATTGCTTAGGTGAAACCTGGGTAGGTTTGTCTGGCTCACTAGGTTTATCTATCTATCTATCTATCTATCTATATATATATATATATATATATATATATATATATATATATATATATATATATATATATATTGAATATATATATATATATATATATATATATATATATATATATATATATATATATATATGTTTGATTGAATAAATTAAAGACATTATGTCTGCTAATTTTTAATAAAATCCGTTTATACTCACGAATAATCTCCCATGTATTGACGTTGAAGGATAAGAGAAATATGCTATAGCTGTTTAAATTTCTTTTATTTTCATTTCCCAAGTCCATTCGATTTTCTCTCAAGACCATGTTCAAGTGGTACCAGGAGGACACGTTGATATTGCCAGGTGGTATTGTTCCGGTGGGCTACTGGATTGCATAATTTAAAATTTGTTTATTTAGTCAGCAAATTCACTTTTAGACATATATATATATATATATATATATATATATATATATATATATTTGAATAAAAACAGACCCCTTTAAGGTTCCATGTAATAAGTTTTTTCACCACAACCTCTTTAACAGGGCTCTGGATCATCAGACTTTACTTCCAAAGGTTGAAATGAAAAATGAAAAGAAATTCACACGTTTTTGATGGACCTCATCAAGCATATGTAAAATTAACAAAGTGTGGAAATAAGGTGGGAGAGAAGATAAGATATGAGTGGATTAGGTGTACCATTTCAATTCCTTATTCTTAACCCCACTGTCTGTCGGCTAGACGTTGCTTAAGCCTAAAGCGTCTTGTCTCTAGATATCGATGGGTAAGGGGTGAAGACCGACATTAAAGGAAGAAGCTACAGCAACCATAATAAATTACATTCCACGAGGATAGGTTTCATTCAAATTCTTAGACGCTGTTAATTCGTGTTACTTTAAAGGGCATATTTGGGAGGTTAAGTTTTGATGTAAATCTAAATGTCTAAACAATCTACGAAGAATTTAATTTGAGGTTCGTTGGAGTTTTGGGTATTTTCTATGAAACAGTCGATTGGAAAAACTCATAGACAGTACATTGAAAGAGTAATCCATTTTATATTTAGTAATCTTTTTTTTTTTTTCTAAGCTTTTGTCTTATTGATTGTTAAGTTGACATCTATTCGTTTGATTTTTGTTCATTAAATAAACTCGTGGTTATTTTTAGGTACCCAATTATCAACGGTTATTCCAATTTAAATAATTTTATCATCAATAATGGCGTAGTATATTTCAATTTGAAGTAAATTTGAATTTTACATTGAGCACTCTGGATATCATCCTCCTTGGGTCTACCCATGCGTATTATCTAGTTTTGCATAAACTATATAAATATATATATATAAACAAATGTCTGATACAATAGAACTTGTAAATAGTTTTGAACAGCCAAATCTGCATTTTTCCTTAAAGGTAAACCTTTCGGCCAACATCTCATCAGTCAAAAGAATCGTTGGCGACTTATGAAAATATTGACGAGATTTCAACTGTCTCTTCCTGATGATATATATAAGTGCCAATTTTGTTTTCATTTTCTCTAAAACTTTGTCATTGCTCACATGTTGAGTCTGTTCTCAGCATCCTTCTGTAGAACGATATTTCTGGTGTTTCAAGTCTCTTAGTCATCTGTGAGATTGCCCACCATACGCTACATAAAACATCAGTACTCTGTATGTTGTTTCTAACGATTTTTTCGTGTTTCTTAATACTTCGATTAGCTTCTAAAAGTCACCTTCGCTATCCCAATGCGCTTTCAGATATTAGCGTCTGTTGTGGAGTAGCTGAACACCCCCACATGATGGACTGGTCTAAGACTATTTAAACAAAACTCTCTCTTTCTGAGGGGAAGAAGCTAATCATTCACTGTTTATTATTTTAATCTGTGTTCTCAACTGTGTAGTATATTATTCTCTGGAATAAACTACTTCTTATTTTCTATATGTGTCAACCTTTCCTATTTGCGACACAACAGAGTTGCAATTATTAAGGTTGTTGCAAAAATAATGACGTAATAATGTCGTTTTTTGACGTTAAAAATACGTCAAAAAACGACATTGTTACGTTATTATTTTTGCACCAACCTAATACCACCCTTTGTTAAAACATTTCCCAGATATTTATGTTTGGTTTTGTTTTCCCCAATTTGTAATTTGTATGTTGGGTTCACCCTTTTGCTAACAATCATGCATTTTATCTTCTCGCAATTGTTGTTTATTCCTTTCTTCTCGATCTCCTTCTCTACGTTCTCTAGGGGTTCTTAATCTTCATATATATGTTTCGCTATTTTTTTTGCAGGAGTGAAATACTGCGGTGTTATGTTTCAAAAATAGTGTTGTTTTGTTTTCATTAATTCTGTAGGCTTCTCGTGTAGATTTAATGACAGTAGTGTCGAGGATAATTTAATAAAAATTTTAACCTAGGTTCATCCGTATACATCCTGCATATCCTCATTTTACACACTTTTTACTTCCTCCGTTTACGCCATTACAACAGTCCTATTTTTTAAAACACTGTCTTGCGTGGCTCTTGAGACTTATATCAGGTAAGCAATAGTATAATATTAAATTAATAAAAAAAAATATAAAAATGAATTATTAACAAGATCTACCTAGTTGTTTCATGACCAAACTCATCAAGTGTAAAATTAAATTTTTTTGCCGGGATATTTTCATTTTTTGAGCTCTTTCGGGACAGTCAAATTTAGCAACATTCGCCATCTTTGATATTTTCTAGAATATAAAAAAATCACCCAGCGTTGCCCGTGCTTGATTCAAAAATCATACGACTCATACAGCAATCGCTATCACTTAAATTAAAATATTTTTGCCCTTCCTTGCCTTTAAAGGAGTGCCCTTTGCCGTGCCGATGTTGCTATATGCTTTACTTCTTGCCTATCTCACACTGCAAATTTTTTCTAAGCTCTATACTAAACATTAAATCTGTTACGAAAAAAGAACTAAACAAAATGAACACAAAACGATCAGCTTTAAAAAAGAACTCGTAACTGGAAAAACCGAATGAAAAAAAAAATGTTAACAACAAATACTTTTTCACACCCAAACTAGTTCTGCGGAACCAGAATCAACATTGAGTTTAAGCAAGCGAATGAGCCAATTGGAGTAAAGTACTATGCAGATTTAAATTTTCCCACTTGTGACGAATGCAGCTATCGATTTTTTTTTGCAAGCTAGCATGCTAGTTAACATTCGTGTCAGTCAGCAGTTGGCTCTCACGCTGGCCAATAGAATCTTCCTGCCTATTCGTGGCAGCCAGCTATATGCTCTCACTCTGGCCAGTACAAAATGGCCTCAAACTACATGAAGCATAAAAAAATCGATTATTTCCACTATCGATGGGAGTTGAGAAATGCAATGTCGGTCTTGGCCTTCCCGTTAACTTGTAGCATGTGCATGAAAATTTTGGTGCAAATCCGTCGAAAATTGCGGCCGTGCATACGTTACACACACACGCACACACATACACATCCTGCCTTTTATAGATAGAGATTCCGTTTGATCCTTACTTAATTACTTACTTACCATTTACGTCACGCCCTTTCCATACCTCATAAATAAAGGACTATTCTGTTTTGATTGCAAGGAAAGACGGAAAAGATATATCAGAATCGTTGTTTCGTTTCAATAAAAGAAAGAAAATGAACAAAGAGACGGCGATAAAGTTTTTATGTTTTGTTTGCTTCAGTAAGCTGAAAATATTTGTCCATTTTAGAACTCTTCATTTATACCCTCTTTCTTCTTCAAATAATGATCTGGATTTCTAGGTTTTATTTCTTACAGCTGCTAAGCTCAAATATTTAACGATGCAACAGGAGAATTTCTGCGGATATTTGAAAGACGTGCAACTCTCATGTAGTGCCTTCAATAATTATCTTAAGAATTGTGATCAATCAGACAATTCAAACGTTTTCCAATGAGTGGATCTCGGATGTCTTACATGCAAATTTGAAAAAAAAAAGTAAAAAAAAAAAGGTAAGATATACTTCACCCTTTGAGCTCTACGTTCTTCAACAATTTTAAACCTTCTGCCTGAGCTCCTGAGTTAAAATTAGTAAATAATTGGTATGTAATTTCAAGGTAGATATAAAGATATTTACAAGTGTTTACCCACCGTTCAACCGGTGGTTGGGCATTAAGTTATTTTTCTCTACCACCGTTCAACCGGTGGCTGGGCATGACGTCATTTTTCTCTACCACCGGTAAAGTGGAGGTCAGAGCTCAAAGGGTTAAGAATCATTAAGATGTTTGTGTCATTAAAAAGAAAGGGAGTATTAAAAGAAAGCAGATTTCGAAAATTGAATAAAAACGTATGTTAAGAGACGGAAATACATTCAACAGATTATTAGATAGGAAAAGGCTTAAAGATATTAAATAAATTAATATTTTTTCAGTCTTGTTTAAATACTTCTTTTTATATTTTAAATGTGTGTATTTTTAAATAATTAGTATGTAATGCTTCACGGTAGATAAAAAAATAGTTACAATTGTTTTCCCACCGTTCAACCGTTAGCTCGGCATTTAAGTCATTTTTTTTCTCTACCACTGTTCAACCGGTGCCTGGGAATTACGTCATTTTTCTCTACCACCGATAAAGCGGGGTTAGGGCTCAAAGGATTAAAATGGCCGCACCAAAAGAAAAGTAATTTTGTAGAAGACTGTGTGGGTTTGAGTGTTGTTGAATTAGGGACACGTGCTATTTATTTCCTGCAAAAATGTCCAACTACAAGAAAAAAATGTCGAATTCAAATTTATTCCAACCGATGATGTAAAGAAAACAAACAAGACCGATATATTGCTTGGTAGGTACGATTAAAAAGTATGTCATAGAATTTAATTCATTTAATAAAATAAAAATATTTTAAGAAAATAATTTCTGAAAATTGTATAACTCGGCAAGGTAAGGCACAAAAATGAAAACGATGTAATATTCAATTTGAATTTTGCCTACCTTTCCCATATACAGTGTAACCCGGATATAAGAGAGTTGTCGGGACCGGAGAAGAAATATCTTATATCCGGGTTTCTCTTATATCCGGTTTTGGTCTATTTTGTTTAGGTAAGTAGGGCTCTAATTTGGGACCAGATAAAATCGCTCTTATATCCGGGTTTCTCTTATATCCGGGTTACACTGTATACAGGATTATTAAAAAAAAAGAAAAAGAAAAAAAGAAAGCAGATTTTGAAAATTGAATAAAAACGAATATTGAGGGACGGAAATACATTCAACAGATTATGAGATAGGAAAATCTTCAAAGATATTAAATAAATTAATATTTTTTCGGTCTTGTTTAAATGCTTCTTTTTGTATAAATTTACAACAACCATTATCTCTTTGAGCCCTCTATTCCTGAACAATTTTAACCCTTTTTTGCCTAAGCTCCTGAGCCCAAATTCGCAAATAATTGGTATGTAATGTTTCACGGTAAATATAAAAATAGTTACAAGTGCTTACCCACCGTTCAACCGGGCGTCCTGGGTAAGACGATAAACTAAATCCGCGTCCTGGGTAAGACAATAAATTACGTCCAACAGCAAGGCCTCTGATCAGGTTTTGAGGAGAGTGGAACCATATCTTAATTGATGGTCGTCCCAGGTCCACCCTGGCCCGGGGTGGTAGCACCTGCTAAGGCCCCAGCTATGGGCAAATAGTTGACCCCACAACTTGACTCAAAACACTATGAAAGTGTAAAAATAGATTGTAATACCATAAATATATTTTTTAAAAATAGTATTAGGTTGATGCAAAAATAATGACGTAATAATGTCGTTTTTGACGTATTTTTTAACGTCAAAAAACGACATTATTACGTCATTATTTTTGCACGACCTAATATCAGCAATAAATATTTGAAAAAAGAAAATATTACCAGAAATAAAATTCTTGTCAGCATTAAACAACCCATTTAGGTTAATATGCCACAAAACAAAACTATACATTAAAAAAAATATTACCAGCTATATATTTTTGAAAAAAAAAAAAAAAAAAAGGAAATTTTGTCGGCATTAAATAACCCATTTTGGTTGATATGCCGTAAAACAAAACAAACCAAACCAAACCACCGTTCAAGCGGTGGCTGGGCATTAGGTCATATTTCTCTACCACCGATAAAACGGTGGTCAGTAGTCAAAACGTCAAGGGAAGTCCCAAAAGACGATTTCTGCCTAGCCCTCAGCTAGTGGGATATGTCCTGTCTAAACCAGAGAAACCTAAATACCCCTACATAAAACTCTTTGACTTGACAGCGCCATTGAAATTCACTCCTGATTTTGCGCTCGGTCTAGAATCCGCTAAAACTTCTCTGGATAAATGTATGTCTTCGATAAAATTATTTAAACTGCTTAATCGTTTCTCTTTCATCTCACTATGTCTTCTAAACGATTACTTATATTTTATTTTAGCTTATTTCTTTTCCTTGGTCTGGTTTGTTTTGTTTTGTTTTACCGTATATTAATTTCAATGGGACGGCGATAAAGTTATGTGTTGTTTGCTTCAGTAAGCTGGAAGTCTTTGTCTATTTTAGAACTTTTCATTTATACCCTCTTTCTTCTTCAAATAATAACCTGAATTCCTAGGTTTTATTTCTTAACTCGATCACTACAATCTTAATGCCGACAAGATTTTTATTGATGGCAATATTTTTTCTTCAAAAATATATTACTGGTAAATATGTTTTTTCTTCAAAAATGTATTGCTGGTAATAATTATTTACAAAAAATGTCATTCTCGTAATATTTTTCCTCAGAAATATTTTACTGGTAATGTTTTTTTCTTTCAAAAATGCACTGCTGGTAATAGTTTTTCCTCAAAAATGTATTGCAGCTATTAAAATATTTCACTTTGAGGAATCGGAGAGCCGAGTTCGAATTCCAGTCGAATCCATTACATTCACTTACGTGCTCATACCTTTGGGAAAGGTATGAATCCTCTTCTTCTTCCCCCACCTATGGGTAAATAGCAGGTCAGAACGGTTTATGTAGCCTTGGATGGCAACTGGTCTACCGCAGAAAGAAATGGCAACCTACTGCGGGAAAAGATCTGCCTCGACCATCATGTATCGAAAGATACATGATCACTTAAGCGTGTATCACACATGGCACATAACTGAACTGAGTGTTTTGACACAGTTTGGGGGTTAACTATTTGCCCATAGTTGGGACCCTAACAGGTACTACCACCCCGGGTCAGCGTGGACCTGGGAACATCAGCATTTAAGAGGTGGTTCTACGCTCCTGAAAACCTCCTGATCAGAGGTCTTGCTGTTGGAGGTAGTTTATCGTCTTAACCAGGACGGTGATGTAATTTGTTGGCTTACCCAGGATGCTTTTTTCCTTTTTTTTTTTTTTTTTTTGTCTTTAAATTTCTGTCTTCAACTTTGATTCGATGCACGGAGCCGCCATATCACTTACTTTGTAGCAAACCACTCACCTACTGTCGGTATTCAATCGGCAAGAAATATGTTCCATTCGATTAGTTTCTTTCCCCGAACCACTGCTCTGTGGAACAGACTCCCAAGAGGATATTTACCCGATCACTACAATCTTAATCTGTTCAAATCTAGAGTTAACTGTTATTTTCTTCTCTTATCCTTATAAACTAACCTTTAACGTAAACATTGGACAGGGTGAATCTTACTGTAAAAAACGAAAAAAAGAAAAGAAAAAAAGACCGTGAAAATTTCACGGAAAATCCTAGTATATCTAAATTTGCACGGATAGAAACAGCAGATAATGTTTGTGGGAACTGCATTGTTCCTTGTACAGGGTGAACCTTCCTGTGGAAAAAAAAATGGAAGACCGTGAAAATTTCACGGGAAATGCTAGTATATCTAAATTTCCACGGATAGAAACAGCAGATAATGTTTGTGGGAACTGCATTGATCCTTCGACCGATGTATTTCAACAAGATCATGCATGTCTCTGGGTTCTGTAATTTGAAGGTTTAGTCTCCTTTCTACTTCTCCGAAAATCAATATATGAGATCACTTAGAAGAGGATTTCTACGCTTGTAAACCCCGCAGGTTCCCCATCTGCTGAACGTGATACGGACACAAAGATACAAAAAAAAAAAAAAATCTTTATACTTCTATGTCGGCTTCGAGGTTTGAAATACAGGGCTTTTGACACATCGGTAAGATCAAAATCTACAAAGAATTATGTAATCGCTTTTCACCAAAGGAATAGAGTTCCAACTTTGCGACAAGGATGATAAATATTCGTTTTTATTTTATTTTAAAATACTAACAACTTAATATTTTTTTATACCTTTGGGAAATAATCCATAAAATGGAGGTGAAATAAAAGTGTTAGAACATTATCAATTCTTTTTTGACTCTCTGAACTAGAACCGGATATTTGTATATGAAAAAAGCTTAAATAAATAAAAGATAGGAATCGATTGTATCTCTGATACAGTGGATTCTATTTGCAACTTAGGAAAAAATATATTCACGACACTTTTCGTCCATTTTCTGATAAAGAAAACGTAACCCCCCAATAAAAAAAAAAAAAACGATTTAAACCAATTCATGTATCTTAAAAAAAAAATAAAATTAAAAAAAAATTATTTTTAGTTATTTTCATTATTTGGAACAATTAATTAAAATTTTCCAAGACTACTTTATTTACTCATACATTAAGAAAAAATATGAAAATCATTTGTACCAGTTTCAGTCCCTTGTCCCTAAAGATGAATCTGCAATGTTATTGGTCCTGATCTGACATCTCGGCTTCAGTCAATTTCCCGCTAACATAATATAGCTAGCTTCCCTGTCCCATTCAATAAATATTTTTATGGTAATTCTTCTGGTGATCTTTCTTCTTGTAGATGTAGATTTTATTATATTGGTGTCTATGCATCAAATTAAAAAAAAAAAAATTAACCTATTCAAGTCTAGTGTCAACCGTTATCCATCCTATATTCACTTCTGTCTTGCTCTTTTTACGCTCTTACTATTAGGTTGATGTCGGTTTTTGACGTTAAAAATACGTCAAAAACCGACATTATTTTTGCACCAACCTAATATTAGGTAGGTGCAAAAATAATGACGTAATAATGTCGTTTTTTGACGTATTTTTTTAACGTCAAAAAACGACATTATTACGTCATTATTTTTGCACCAACCTAATACAACCCCATGCTTTAACTCCCTACCTTGAATGTTTATTGAGCCTTGTATTAAGTGAATAATACAGAGTTGTCCGAAAGTATTGTCCCCTAAAAAAAAGTAATAAGAATAATAGAACAAGTAATACACTAATACAAAGCACATGTGCTGGATTCATTTCATTCTCTTTTATTGACACACATCAAGAATCTATTTATATTTCTGAGATGATGTATTATGCACACTATTTACATTATTCGGACAGTCTACCCCAGTGAGCGAAATAAAGGGTTCAGTTCAACATTCCAGAAGAAGGCTGGAGCATACAACGGCCGAAACGTTGTAATAAATATGGCGACAAAGATGAGGACAATAGTCTGAATAATGTAAATAGTACACATCAAGAAGGTCTGTATGAACATCATTTTCGTGTCAGCCATCTGAAAAAAAAAAATCTTATGTAGGGAAGCCAAGTGAGTTATGTGCCATACGTGATACACGCTTAGGCGATCATGTATCTTTCGATACATGGCTGACGAGGCAGATTTTTTCCCGCACTAGGTTGCCATTTCTTTCTGCAGTAGACCAGTTGCCATCCAAGGCTACAGAACCCGCTGTCTTCTGATACTTACCCATAGCTGGTGGGGGGAGAAGAAGAGCATTTATATCTTTCCCAAGAGTATTAGAACGGAAGTGGATGTAATGGATTCGACTGGAAATGAAATACCAAAATAAGAAGATAGTTTACCACAACTAATATCCAATGATTCAACTGAAGGGGATGAAACAGGAACCCGTAACGTTCTTAGCCCAAACACGGCAAAACACCCACCAATCCTCTAACGCGCTCTAAGCGTATCACAAAAGAAGATTCATACCTTTCTCAAGGGTATAACACATAAGTGAATATCAGTTCAGTTATGTGCCATGCGTGATACACGCTTAGGCGATCGTGTATCTTTCGATAAATGGCTGACGAGGCAAATTTTTTTCCCGGAATAGGTTGCCGTTTCTTTCTGCGGTAGTCCATAGGATATTGGATCAACATTTTCGAGGCGAGAAACAGAATGAAATTCCTTTACGACAGAGGACATAGATATAATTTTTAAACGAGCAAAAATTTATGACGAAAAATTATTATTGGGAAAACGGAATGTTAAAAGAAAGCTTATTCCTTTGGAATAGCTGACCGCTTTGTTTGAAGTTCGGTATCATTTCTTCAGGATTGGAGAAAATAATTAGTTGATGAATAAATAATGAGCTTTGAAGGGAGGTAAGAGGTAGGCGAGATGCATATAAACCGAACACTTAACTGAATCCAGCAGTCACCGTTGGAGAGACCTGAGTCGAATCAACAGCGAACGAACCTAGCAGCCTTCTTCGTTATTTGTTATGATATTTGTATTTTCACCGGCGGAAGCAATCTTGTACTTTTTCAGAGCACGGTTCCGTCAATTCGATACAGCCCTTAAGTACGGGCGAAAATTCGATCTTCACTACACTGTGGTCAAAGAACACAATGTAGGCACACCGAATGAAGCGATCAACAGGATAACCATCAGTTGACCGATGCCAGTAATGACCAGTTTGTGGAACACCCCGAATCGAGCCCAGCCGAGCCGAACCAGTCGAGTTATAACAGTGTGCCATGCTGATGGAAGGTAAAAAATTTTCTCTCGGAATATTAAAAGAGAGCATTTCCGTTTTGGAGGCGTTAAAATTAACAAATCCAACCCTTGTCCTAGTTAATAACAAGTCATAGGTCATTTTTTATATCAGCCGCCACTTCGACTGTAATGAACCGATCAGACATATATCGAAAAGACAGTTAATTTATACCTGATATTAGCATAGCATACAAGAAATTCAGCAAGTGTATGCTTATTGACATAGCAGTACTGTCTGAGAGAAACACCTTCATGAAAATGATCGAGAATTTGTCCAAATACAAAGACCTGGAGATAGAGATTAATAGGAATGAATACTGAGACTGTAGCAATAGTAATCAGAGCTCTGGGTCTTGTGAGAAAAGGAATGGACAATTTTATTTACAGTGTCTCAGGTTAACATCCGCATACAAGTTGTTTAGACGATCGCCATATTACTAAGAAAAGTGCTATCAGTTAAATAAAAAAAAATTCCTAGAGGGTCTAAGGACCATAGTTTGAACACGGCTCTACATGATACAAAGCAGGAAACATTAAATACACAAATAATAATAATAATAATAATAATAATAACAACAATAATAATAAAAAGAAATACAAAAAATTGTTCTCACCAGTACAGCCCAAAAATGATCAGTGGAATATGTCACAATGTCATTTTTGACCTTGGCTTTCTTGTTGGCACCCGGAAGGAAATGTGTATACAGCAGAAATGAAAGCAAACAATAACAACAACAACAACAATAATAATAATAATAATAATAATAATAATAATAAGGAAAAGAGTAAAATAATAAGAAGTAGAAAAAAGAAAAAGAAGGAAATAAGAATAAGAATAACATAATAAAAATACTACTGCTACTACTACTATTACTACTACTACTACTAATAATAATAATAAGAAGAAGAAGACATAATAATAATAATAGTAATAATGATAGTAATAATAATTAGGAAAAGAAAAAGAATAATAATAATGATAATAATAATAATAATGATCAACTTCAACAAAAAGTGTAATAATAAGATAAAGAAAAAGAAAAAAAATAATAAAAGAATAACAAGAAGAATACAATAATAATAATAATAATAATAATAATAATAATAATAATAATAATGAGAAGAAGATGAAGAAGAAGAAAAATAATAATAATAAAAATAATAATTACGAAAAGAAGAAAAAGAAGAAAAAAGAAGAAATAATAATAATAATAATAATAATAATAATAATAATAATAATAATAATAATAATGAAAAGACTAAAATACTAATAAGTAGAAAAAAGAAAAAGAAGAAAATAATACTAGGAAGGATAACATAATAAAACTACTACTACTACTACTACTACTACTACTACTACTAATAATAATAAGAATAATAATAATAATAATAATGAGAAGAAGATGAAGAAGAAGAAAAATAATAATAATAAAAATAATAATTAGGAAAAGAAGAAAAAGAAGAAAAAAGAAGAAATAATAATAATAATAATAATAATAATAATAATAATAATAATAATAATTGAGAAAAGAAGAAGAAGAAAAGGAAGAAGAAGAAAGGCCATATGGAATGAAAGAAATAGTGAACGCTACCAGCAATAAAATAAGAAATGATATGGCGGATATAAAGAGTAATGAATGAATGAATAAATGAAAGAAAGAAATAAGGAAGTAGGATAAGGATGATTAGAATGAATGAATGAAGACATTCCAGAATTGAAAGAAATAGAAAAAAAAACAAAAAACGTGTGGATAATAAAAAAAGGCCAATTACAATGCGTTGCTAAAAAGTTCGCTGCATTTCCAAAAATAAATTCTGCTTTTTGTTCATTTGGTCAGATTTGGGTCGATGAGTTGTCATAATAACTTTTCAGCGCCCCCATAATAATGGAAACGAAATTAGATGAGGAAGACAAAATCAAAAAAGAAATAAAAAGGTTAAAGAAGAGGGAACAAAATCAGTAAATCTAAATACAGAATAGATAGAAAGAGTTAAAAGAAAATAAAAAGAAAAAAAAAATAAAGTGTCCATCCCCCGAGAATAAAAGCAAGTCACCTTGTAGTTTTGGCAAGAACCAGCAGAGGATTGAGTTACTTGATAATGACCGCTAGGTTGAAGTCAGGGATCAAGCCTGCAGCGCAAGACAGACAGGGCTATGCGACGCTGACCTTGTATGTCAGCCGAAAAAATAACCTTTTATATACTACCGAACATTTTTGTTATCAAAAATTGCCAAAACTTCAATATGTCAGATTTTATTATGCAAGTTAATTCTTTCGCAATAAGTTTACTATTAATACTTTTGCTGTTGTGAACATATTATAGGGCTTTACGTAAATTCTGCTATCAACCTACACACATATAACAAAAAAAATGAATCCCTGTTGTTTTTTTCTTTTAAGTTCCACGCATGTTCAGCAAGTTTGGTAGAATATCTAATATTTACCATCTTGAATGTCGACCTATGATTGTACCATCTATGTTTGAAAGTAACTTTAGTACATCCTATGTATGTTTTATTTTGGCCATTAATATCTGTTCCTTCTGCTTTATAGATTATTGCTTCTGTTTTACAAGCTCCATCTAATGGAAATCTATTCTTATTTCTACAGATGCATAAATTACTAGTGTTAACTATATTTTGCTGCACATTAGTTTTGAGATTTCTGGCGTTTTGTTTATTTATTATTGATTCTAAATTACTAGTGAAATTGTAGCTTAATGTAACTGTGCTTTTATTGAATATCGTATGTCATTCTGAATTTTGGGGGAAGTATATAATAAGTAACTTGAAAAAAATTCCCTATTTTTCATTTTACCTCTAAGTAAAAAATGTATTAAACCAAATGATGTCTTTTTTCTTTCCCTCGAAATGTTCTTCATATTTTCTTTAATTTGAAGTTTAAATTCTAGTTTGGTTTTGTGACCTTCTACCTTTAAGTTCTTCTCAGTTTCTTTCTTTTTATTTTCAAAAATTATTTTACTAGAAGAGTTTCTGGATAACCTAAACTCTATTTGTTTAGGGATGTGCTTTATTATGTTCGCAGGCTGGTTAGATCTCATATTCAAATTTTGCGTTGGGTTTCATGTATGGCGAGACACTGTCAGCTTGAGGATTTAATTCAACGTTGAGATAATTCACAGATTTTTATTCATTCCGACTAATTTCAAAGCCTAGGCTTCTGAAGAGTTTGAAAAGCACTTTTCTTATGGTGTCATTAGTTCTTCTGTTGTTTGACGCTATCATCCGACCGCCATCTCTATACAGACCGCAATTTTGTTAATTTTATATATGTAGACATATTAATTCTAAAACCTCAGCTCCATCGAAGCCGTCCTTTGTTTTTATTTCTTAACGCAGGTTACTTCATTGTGTAATAAAATTGATTTGCGTCAATGTAAAATTATATCTGCTTGATCAGGTGTTATATTTACAAAGCCTTTGGCGAGGTGAAAAGCATCCAGCAGGCATTTTACAGATATAGATTGATAAAAGTTTTCAATGTCGTTTTAAAAATAAATATTTGAATTATTTGTGTTTCTGTGGAACCAAGAAATGCACTCAGTTGTGTCCTTCCATTGATTAGCCTGTGTGGCAATTTTTAATGAGTCGCTTATTTTTTCAATATTAACTTATACCCAGTTCAGTTTTTGTTGGGTTTATTAGACGAAAAGAAGGATTATTTGTTAATCTTTTCATCTTTATGATCCGTGTCGCTTAATATGTGGACATTTTCGCTTATCCCTAGTTTGGCTGCCATTTTTTTCGCCTTCTCGTTTATACTTTTAATGTGCATGTCTGGTGTTTTAAAACAGAAGCAGTAATCTCTAAAGCAGAGGTTAGAGATATTAATGGCCAACATAAAACGTACATAGGATGTACAGAAGGTATATTCAAAAGAAAATAGTACAATCATTGGTCGTCATTCAAGCAAGTAAGTCTTAGGTGCTTTACATAAAATCCCCTGACGATACTGTAAGGTTGAAATAAAAATGGCGTATTCAACTGACCTCCTGATTTTTAATATATATATATATGTCGCAGATATAGTGGTGGTGTAAAAAATACAGCGCTCGAATCTATTAAGTTTATATTAAAAATATACGTATTATCCTTCATCGATAGCATAAAGCAACTTAGAGGTGCTGAGTATAGACTGGCCGTTATGTAATTTAAATTTACGAAATTCCAATCACCTGAAGAAGTCTGGAGCTTACAACGGCCAAAACGTAGTGAATAGGGCAAACGGCGATGAGGTCAACAGCCCAAACAATGTATATAGTGTAAATAGTTACAATACCTCATCTCAGAAATAGAGACAAATGTTGAAGGTGAATATGGCAATAAAGATGAGGACAACAGTCCAAACAATGTAAATAGTGTAAATAGTTACAATACCTCATCTCAGAAATAGAGACAGATGTTGAAGGTGAATATGGCAATAAAGATGAGGGCAAAAGTCCAAACAATGTAAATAGTGTAAATAGTTACAATACCTCATCTCAGAAATAGAGACAGATGTTGAAGGTGAATATGGCAATAAAGATGAGGACAACAGTCCAAACAATGTAAATAGTGTAAATAGTTACAATACCTCATCACAGAAATAGAGACAGATGTTGAAGGTGAATATGGCAATAAAGATGAGGGCAAAAGTCCAAACAATGTAAATAGTGTAAATAGTTACAATACCTCATCTCAGAAATAGAGACAGATGTTGAAGGTGAATATGGCAATAAAGATGAGGACAACAGTCCAAACAATGTAAATAGTGTAAATAGTTACAATACCTCATCTCAGAAATAGAGACAGATGTTGATGGTGAATATGGCAATAAAGATGAGGGCAAAAGTCCAAACAATGTAAATAGTGTAAATAGTTACAATACCTCATCACAGAAATAGAGACAGATGTTGAAGGTGAATATGGCAATAAAGATGAGGGCAAAAGTCCAAACAATGTAAATAGTGTAAATAGTTACAATACCTCATCTCAGAAATATAGACAGATGTTGAAGGTGAATATGGCAATAAAGATGAGGACAACAGTCCAAACAATGTAAATAGTGTAAATAGTTACAATACCTCATCTCAGAAATAGAGACAGATGTTGAAGGTGAATATGGCAATAAAGATGAGGACAACAGTCCAAACAATGTAAATAGTGTAAATAGTTACAATACCTCATCTCAGAAATAGAGACAGATGTTGAAGGTGAATATGGCAATAAAGATGAGGACAACAGTCCAAACAATGTAAATAGTGTAAATAGTTACAATACCTCATCTCAGAAATAGAGACAGATGTTGAAGGTGAATATGGCAATAAAGATGAGGGCAAAAGTCCAAACAATGTAAATAGTGCAAATAGTTACAATACCTCATCTCAGAAATAGAGACAGATGTTGATGGTGAATATGGCAATAAAGATGAGGACAACAGTCCAAACAATGTAAATAGTGTAAATAGTTACAATACCTCATCTCAGAAATAGAGACAGATGTTGATGGTGAATATGGCAATAAAGATGAGGGCAAAAGTCCAAACAATGTAAATAGTGTAAATAGTTACAATACCTCATCACAGAAATAGAGACAGATGTTGAAGGTGAATATGGCAATAAAGATGAGGGCAAAAGTCCAAACAATGTAAATAGTGTAAATAGTTACAATACCTCATCTCAGAAATAGAGACAGATGTTGAAGGTGAATATGGCAATAAAGATGAGGACAACAGCCCAAACAATGTAAATAGTGTAAATAGTTACAATACCTCATCTCAGAAATAGAGACAGATGTTGAAGATTAATATGGCAATAAATATGAGGACAACAGTCAGAACAATATAAATAGTGTAAATAGTTACAATACCTCATCTCAGAAATAGAGACAGATGTTGAAGGTGAATATGGCAGTAAAGATGAGGACAACAGTCCAAACAATGTAAATAGTGTAAATAGTTACAATACCTCATCTCAGAAATAGAGACAGATGTTGAAGGTGAATATGGCAATAAAGATGAGGACAACAGTCCAAACAATGTAAATAGTGTAAATAGTTACAATACCTCATCTCAGAAATAGAGACAGAAGTTGAAGGTGAATATGGCAATAAAGATGAGGACAACAGCCCAAACAATGTAAATTGTGTAAATAGTTACAATACCTTATCTCAGAAATATAGAGAGTCAGCCAAACACTGTTCAGAATTTACTTATTTAATGAATATACTGTATGAGCTTCAGCTTTTTTTGCTATTATTGACGGAGTACAAGGCAAAAGAGCCAGTTGAACTAGAGGATTACGCAATGACGTTGTGTAGAGAGGGTGTAAGAACATTATGAGGATCGAGCCTTGAGCTCAACCCATACCTCATAAAGCTCTTACCTACAATCCATCAGTAAAGAAGATATAAAGTAATCGATCTCACACGGCTCCAGTAAGTACCTGATTCCTCTTGCTATACTCTACATTTACAAGAGCTAGATCAGCCCTAAAACGGGGTACTCTTGCCATATTTAGGCAGGAGCTGTCCAGTCTACACTTCCCAGTCACGATAGAGCCCAAAAGCATCTTCGCATCCTCATGGGAGTCAAATTATTCTCACCCTTTAAGGGATTAGTCGAATTCGTGTAATTTCCAGAGTGGGTCCTAGTTTTGAAAATCTATGGTAGCTAGACTGTATGAATTTAAGTGCAGTACGAGATTGGCGGCAAAGCCTCGTCACTTTACATTTGAAATGAATAGATTTAAGCGTTTAAAATAAACGGGATTCATATTAAAAATGCCATATATATATATATATATATATATATATATATATATATATATATGACTCTCTAGTCAAGTTTGATTTTTCAGAAATTTAAATGCAATGCCAATCATTATATTCTGTATTGTTCCTTTATTGTTCCCTTTCATTTATAGTGTTTTTTTCATATGAAAAATCAAACTTGACTAGATAGCCAATATATATATATATATTGGCTTTCTAGTCAAGTTTGATTTTTCAGAAATATAAATCAATCGTTATATTCTGTGTTATTTCTTTATTGTTCCCTTTCATTTATAGTGTTTTTCTTTTTCATATTCTCTGACACTCAGTAACCTTTTACGTCTGAGTGGCTTTATTGCCTTTCTTGGGGGTGAATCATTAAAAAGAATACTGCTTCAAACCTCACAAGTATAGACTAATACTTAAAAGTTATTATCATACATGGATAGAGGGGGGTTCTTTATTTTCACTCTCTTTTTTTTTTAACGAAATAGTAAACACTTTTACAAAAGCTGCTAATGTGTAAACAAGACACCGAAGAAACCTCTCTTCCCTCTCCACACATCCCGACGACTAACTTTACTTCTCATGGCATAAAGAAAGCGGTTAGATGCGTAAGTATGGTTGTGTGTGTGCGGGGGGTGGGGAGAGTGAAGATTGCAGCTGTTTCACTTCCCCTCACCTTCTGATCAGGTGAAAAGAGCTCTATACTGTCAGCTCTCAAATATTTTTTTTCCACTTCTTCGCTAAGAACCTATCGACGTAGAAGAGGATGTTTACTGAATTTCTCTAGCAATGACCTAAAAGTTCAGTATCATTCTTTTTTCTTTTTTTTTTTGTATGTTAACGTGACCATGACTATCGTTTATTTCTCGTTTCTCTCCGCCTTACTCTTTTCTCAAAAGGCTCGTCTGAGCGCGTGTGTGACTGTGCAAATAAATACGGCTACCATTTTCATGGGTGCATTTTTTTTTTATCAGTGTGGTCTAGTCAGTCTATCAGCGTCTCGTTTGATAATTTCTCAACCCATACCGGAAAAAAAAGCAAAACAAAAACAACTTAATATATACATATATATTTTTAAATGGCATGTCAGCACTTAGGCAAACCTGATTCTCAACATAATTCCTATTTTTCATTATCCGTGTATTGACAAGACATCCAGAGAAATACAGTAGATTGTCTGATGCGTTTTCAACGGCTTATCAACCATTTGCAAAGCCAGAAAAATTTTTAATATATTTTTTGAGATAATAACGGTTTAGTTAATGAAGTTTTATTAGTTAACCCATAAGTGCTGGGGAAGAAGAGGTTCATCTTGTTGGAGAAGAATTATTTTTCACCCTTCAACCTCTCTCTCACAGACGAGATGTCGCAAGATTCTACTGAGCTATCGTCAATCCCATGCAAAGTGCTCGGACGCATTCCTTGGTTCCGCTAGTTCTAAACTTCATGGCTAGGACCCGTTATGATACTTACAGAGTAGCAAACCACCCACCTTCCCTAAGTATTCAATCGGTGAGAAGTAAGTTCCACTCGAACAGCTTCTTCCCGAGAACCACTGCTCTGTGGAACATATTCCCAAGGGGATGTTTCCTCGGTCACTAAAATCTTAACTTGTTCAAGTCTAAAGTTAATTCTATCTCCACTTCTATCCATATCAGCTTCCCCTTAAATTAACCCTCGACTTCGAGTGGCCCCAGACCTTGTAAAAGGTGTAACACTGCAAAAAAAAAAAGAGCCTTCCTCAAGATTATTTACAGGTAAGTTTATATAAATAAATAAAAAAAAAACAAAAAAAAAAAAAACGTGAATTGGAACACAGATCTCCGATTAACTATTATCCACTACACAAACCGCACATCCACGCTTACAGTCCCTGGCCTTCCCAAGCGGTCATCGATCTAGGTATCGACCAGGATCGACGTTGCTTCACTTCGCTAATCATACAGAATCTGGTGTTTTAACGGGATGTGACCGTAAGCCAGAGATACAGTGACTTGAACCCCTGCTACGACTGAAATTCGATCGTCCAGCTCGTGAAAAACAGGGAATATTTATAAATTTATATTCCTTTATCGACATCTTTCAGAGTCGAAATATAAGGATTCTTACTATTTTAAAAGGAGTTACTGTTCAGAATAAATAAATAAATGTCAAATCAATCCGTGATTTCTGGTGCCCCTGCGCTATTTACCTTGTGCTAGTTGATAAGATCCAAAAAAAAATCATCAATATTATCGGTCCTGATCTGGCAGCTCGGCACCAATCACATACCCACCGTCGTAAGATTGACTCCCTGTATCTTTTCTAGAAATATTTGCATGGTAATTGTTCAGATGAGCTCTGCGCATTGATGCCTAGACTTTATGAGTTTAAGCACAGTACAAAAATGGCGTCAAGATCTCATCAATTTACAGTTGAGTTGGCAAGCATAGACTAATAATTAAGAGTTATTATCATACATGGATAGAGGGTGAAAGAAATTGTTAGCATAGAACTTATGGTTACATCAAGCTGTAAGTTCTATGCTAACGGTTTCTTTTCTCGCACTTCTCACTTGTGGAACTACTTTCCGGCTCCATGCTTTCCAGCCAACTTTAATCTGCAAAAATGTAAATGCAGTGTACAGTCACTATCTACTGTCCTCCTCATTTCCCTCCCCCCGTTGTTATTAATGGTTCTGTTCCTAATTCTTCCACTCCCTGTAACCCCTTGTGTCTTAGTGGCTTTACTGCTTTGCATGGGGTGATGTCAATTTAAAAAAAAATGCTAATTTTGAAATTTTAGATTACGTCATTGATAACGGCGCATTACTGTTGTCGTCCTGTTTTGGCAATTCGCAATAGTATGCTGGTTTCCATGACGTAGGCTCAGTTGCAAACTTGATATTTGTAAATAAAAAAACAATGTACAGATAATCCTATAATAAGTCGGGGGCCGAATTATTTTGATTGGTTTATTTTTCTACGGTTTATCAACTTTTTTCAGGTTTTTTAAAGCCAGAAAATATTTTTAGATTTAGAATAATCATTTACGGATACAAGTTCATACAAGTTTATAACTGATTGTAAGAGGTACATTCATATGTTCCTGAATGGTATTTATTCGTAAGTAAATGCAACGACCCCCACTAGAATTGGAACACGGCTCTAAGATTTCCAAATCCGAGCCGTTATCCATTACATCACCTGCACATCCAAGCTGGTATTCCCAAATGGTCACTAATCGAGGTACTGACCAGGCTCAACGTTGCTTAACTTCGGATCTTTATTTCTTCAGAAATGATATAAAATAGATTCTGATAAATCCCGTGGCAAGAGAAAGGTCTGTTTTATGCTAATTTAAAAATGAAGGTCTAATGAAGGGTTATTTAAGAATGAAGAGAGAATGAATATTAATTTAAGAATGAATGTCTAATGAATGTTAATTTAATAATGAAATTTTATGGATGTTAATTTAAAAATGAAGGTTTAATGAAAGCTAATTTAAGAATGAACGTCTAATGACTACTCTAAACATGAAGTTCTGATGTATGCTGATCTTTAAAAAATATTCTCCCAAATGTGTTTCCTTTATTTGTTGATGACTTGGTCATTCTGTTTTGTGACATTTTCCGTTTTCCTCTCTAGAGTTGCAATTCAGCATTTTTTTTTCATATACTCAAGTCTACAGCGTTCTGTCTAACCTGAAATTTAACTTTTGTTTTTAAGCGTTTCACCTCGAGCAAGGCGGGAAGTCACTAGCACGCAAGGGGTTACAGAGAGTTGGAGCGAGAGCAGAGGAGTGATGGAGGAAATGATGAAGAGAAGGATAGGGGATAGACCAAGACATCTGGAGACCTCGAGTGACATTACATTTGAATAGTTGGAGATTATAGCTGTCAGTGAAACAAGAAAATGGGAGGGCTTCCGCAGGCGAGAGGTGCGAGACATGAATATATCGGAATAGAAGAGACGGCTACATTTAACAGTTTCGTCAGTGAAAGGGTGGGAACAAAATGCCAGCCTAGTTGAACGCTTAAATTCATGAAGTCCGGGAACCAGCGAAAGCAGCTCATCGGAGCAGTTACCGTGAAAGTATTTGTAAAAAAGACAGAGGGAGACACGTCTCTGAGAGAGCGACTGCAGATGAGATGCCAGATCAAGGCCAATTACATTGCATATCCGTCTCTGGATCTAATCAAGAACCCCGAGGCAAACAGAAGGGGCTCTAGAACATATATGACAGCAATACTCCATGTAAGGGCGAATGGTTGATTTGTAGATTTGAAGGATCGACTCCGGCGAGAAAAACTTTCGCTGCGGTGGACGAAGCTATTGACTAAATGTATTTGTTTCATCTCAGGTCAGAAGACAATGTGAGACCGAGCAGACGCAAAGAAGTACTCTCGTGGAGTTGAGCGTCAGACATTCTAATGGGAGACAGCGATGGGTATTTGTGGTAAGTAGTACAGAGCTGTTTTGTTTTTGAGACATTAAAGTTAACCAGCCAAATCCTGTACCAGTTCACAACGGATTGAAGGTCATTTTCGACACAAATGGCCAGGTTAGATTTGTCAGCGACACTAGATTTGTCTTTGAGGCAGGAGTAAATATTAATGTCGTCCGCATAGATGCCTACTTAGGAAGCTATGACGTCAGGAAGATCGTTGAGGGAGAGATAAAGAATAGAGTAGGGCCTAGGATGGAGCCTTAGGGAACACCTGCGTTCGAGGGATAAAAGCTGGAGGAGAATCCGTTGAGGACGACCTTGAATATTGGGTTTGACAGGAATGTGTGTATTAAGTCAAACAATCGACCTGAAATTCCATAACCCTGAAGCTAGAGAAGAAGGCCTGAATGCCAAACACTATCAAACGCTTTGGGGATATCTAGAATCACCGCATCAGCTTCTCTGTTATTATGAAGTGCTTGGTAAAGAAAGAATTTCAGTTATGGCCGTAAGCACATCAGCTGTAGAACGGGGAAAGCGGAAACCATATTGGATGTCGAAGAGCAGATTATGGGATATAAGGTGCTTAACCACTTCGGCGTTGATGAAACCTTCGAAGACTTTGCGAAAGAGTGGTAGGAGACTGATAGGACGGTAATTAGAAAGATCAGAAGGGTCTCCAGAGTTCTTAAAGGCAGGAACAATGGATGAGGACTTCCAAGTCTGGAAAACAAGAGTCATTGATGCAGTAGTTCTATAATTTGATGAGGGCAGGGGGCAGTTCAAGTGCACATTTCTTCAGGACAATGGCTGGTATGCTGTCTTCACCACTAGCCTTGTGGGGGTCAATTTAGAGATAATGCCCAAAACTGATGACGGGGATATGTGAAACTCGCTCAATAGAGCCTCAGTTCTAAGGAGCAAATCGGGTGTGGGTACACCAGAAGAGTCGAGTGTTGAATTGAATGAGAATTTCCAAGCAATGCATTCAGCCTTGTCGACAGAAGTCAGAACCTCAAACTAGTTGAACAAAGGAGGTATAGAGGGTTTGCTATTGTTAAGTACGCTCTTGCAGAGACGCCAAATATCCTTGGAGCTGAATTTGAGAGATGCAATACGATCTTTCATTCGAGCAGCAAATAGTGATTTTGCGTCATTGAGGACATGTTTACGCTCAGAGACAAAGAGACGTCTATTGCAGTCAGACGTGTCGCTACGATATAGGTGGAAGGAAGTGATTCCTATGGGCAGAAGATGTGGTCTCATAATTTTCCCAAAGAAAATAGCGCGAAAGAGAACAAAAGAGACTACAGTGGGATTTGATCTCGCCCACTTTTCGCGCCAATAATCACTACTCTTCCTTCAAATTCTAATATATAAAACGCAAAAGTGTGTTTTGTTTGTTACGATTGTATGTCTGTGCTGTAGGTGAGTTAATTACCTTGCACTGGCGACGTAAGGTGTAAATGTTTTTGTGATGACAAACCTTGAACTACTCGGAGATGTCTACAAAGATTTGAAATGCCGACTTTACGGAAGAGTA
>OZ010597.1:60245613-60358113 GCA_963932145.1 Acanthosepion lycidas | reverse complement strand
CAAACTGGTGCCGACAGCATATGTGCAATGATTTATTTTTATACTAATAAAGTTGTTGGGGTAGTAAACCTTGTACCTTACTTTTCGGACTGATCTTGTATCGTCTACATCAATGATTCCCAACGTGGGGCGCATACGCCACTGGTGGGGCATAGTAATATTTTGCAAGGGTAGGGGACAAACGTACGATGTGCATATTTTGTCATATAAAACCAACAGAATAAGGCAGCAACTCGAGAAAGAGATATTAAATCGGGATTGTTTTCTAGTGTCGGAGTGAGAGTGTTAATTTTAGTGCGTCTTAATGCATACGATGCATATACAGCATGCATACATAAAAATATTTTGTGTGTATGTACGCACGTGTGTAATTGGCATACATGTAAGAATTAAATATTCCTGGGGGTACCAGAATTTTAGAAATACCAAAGTGGGGCATGGTCCAAAATCGGTTGGTAACCACTGGTAAAACTGTATTCTCTTCTTCACGTGATAAAATGGTCTAACATTCACTGCCATATTGGAGGACCGGTATTTCCTCACATATGATTATTTGATTTCTTTTTAACAAACGTTTCCTTTGCTCACATGCACAGTTCATGTCCTCGTTCATCATCAGCATCCTTCTGTAGAGCGGCATCTCTGCTACCGCAAGTTTGCTGTTCATCTGCGAGGAAAGTGACGAGCATTCCCTACGGTAGAAGGTAGGTTGATATTATTAAGCTTTCGAGCCGAATTCGAATTCCAGTCGAATCCGTTACATTCACTTAGTGCTAATACCCTTGCGAAAGGTATGAATCCTCTTCTTCTCCCCAATAGCTATGGGTAAATAACAGGACGAACCGGGTCCTTTAGCCTTGGATGGTAACTTGTCTACCTCAGAAACAAATGGCAACCTACTGCGGGAAAATATCTGACTCATCAGTCATGTATCGAAAGATACGTGATCGCCTAAGTGTGTATCACTCATGGCATATAACTGACTGATGATCTGTCAAGAGGCGTAATCATTTACAGAAATAAAGAATTTTAGAGACTCTACATGAAAATATGTATTTTGGCAATTATGACCACAATATAAAAGTCGATGTGCCAAAAAGAACATGTGAAAAATTGCTTGTTATTAAATCTTCAAGAGTTTTGATTTTTATTGCCATGAAAATCCATTTGAATTCAGTTTTTTTGTTTTGTTATCTTTCAGCATGTCTATATTTGAGTTTTTTCTTTCTTTTTTTTCTTTGCCGATTAATCAAATGAAAAAAAAAGAAGGAAAATGAAAGGAAAAAGTCGGGAAAGAAAGAGATTAAAGTTGAAACTGAGGTGATGTGAACATGTGCAGTTTTTTCTCTTATCATCTGTTACGTAAAGAAGAAGAATGTTTTTTTTTTGCCAGTGGAAATGAACAGATCAGAAGCCTTACGTTTAATTCATTTTTTCCTCCGATTTTTATTTTCTGAAAAAGAAAAAAAAAAAAGAAAAGAAAATGCTAGTCTCTCACTCAAATGTAAATTAACTTTCATGTACGATAAAGAAGCCTCAATGCATCGCGTGGGTGGTTGACTGTCGTAATTTCCCTGTGTAAAATATAGGATGAATGAAAAGAAAAAAAAAGAGGGAAAAATTGTGTGTAAACTTGACGTCGAAGAACACTTAAGGGCGGAGACAAGGATTACTAAGGGGTTGGCAAGATAGCTTTTAAAGTTACTTCATGGGCAGGAGAGATGACAGACCACTATTCTCACGTCGACAGTTACCACCAGCGTCCCCACTCTGCCTGCTATTGTTGTGTTTATTCTGTAAAAGCTTTAGGTGTGACTTTTGTTTAAACTTTTTTCTCTCTATATTTTTTTGTCTATCTTTAACATTTTTTCATCCTTTCCTCGACCGCCTGCAACTATCAATTTTGGGAACGCCAGCAGTTTTTATTTTGCTTCCTTTGTATTTTTTTTATTCTATTTTTTTTTTTTGCCTTTAATTTTTGATGTTAGGTGTTTAAGATTTGTTTTTGTTTGCTATTATAGATTGGTTTTTCGTCATCTTCGTTGGCAAATAGCGATATATCTCTGTTCCTTCGCTGTCTGTCTACCTTTTCCCTACACCGATCCCGCTACTGGTATGTAAACTTACTATAATCACCTGTTCGGACAGGTGCTTGCTTTTCGATGTGAGAAGAGACAGGGCTTGGAGGCAGAGACGAGAGAAATTGGGAAATAGAAAAGGACAGGTGAATAGAAAGAAAGAGCCTAAAAACTTAGTATGAAGATTTCGATATTCTGAATTCTACTTTGAATCCAGTTCACCCCTAAGTAAGTCAGTAAAGCCACAGAGACGCACGCGGTTACTGGGTGTGGAAGAGTTGAAATAGGAACATTGCCAAGGAGGAAGAGTTATCAGAAGAAAAGCAGATAGCGATAGACATTGCATTTAATTGTTTTTTTGTTTTTTTTTAGATTAAAGTAAACTGGAAAGCATGAAGCCGGAAGGGATTTCCACAAGCGAGAAGTGCAAGAAAAGAAACTGTTAGCATACAATTTGCGGTTAACTCGTTACCAGTTCAGTACTGAGGTTAAATTCAAAGAGTCTAGGTAACATAGACAAGAGCGATATTTATTCAGATATATACACAGAAATGTGACACAAAGCCAAAATGGGGAATGGGGAACAGGACGAGCTTCTTTTGTCTTAACGTTAAGCTAGTCAGAAATTCTGACCAAAACATACAACTATATTTCTTACACCAAAACAACGCCTTCTTACTTACCTTTCTTACTAACAGTCCCCATAATACCTCTTGTCTCTATAAAAGTTCTAACTACTTCCCATATGTACAATTCATAGTCTGTGGAGGAAGGAAAATAAAACTAGCCATAATGAGTATTTACAATATGAAAACAAAGCTATTTACAAAAAACTAAAAAAATAAATAAATAATGTTAGCAATAAAACATCCCACAATCTCTAAATTTGGCAGACACTTCTGTTAACTGGACGAAATTATTTCTGAGATGAGGTATTATGTACACTATTTACATAATTCGGACTATTGTCCTCATCTTAGTCGCCATATTTATTACAACGTTTCGGCCGTTGTACACTCCGGCTTTCTTCAGGTGGTTGGAATGTCGAGCTGAACGCTAGGGTAGACTAGTTCCATGCGTCATGTTTAATGGATGTCAGTTATCAGTTATCTGCTGTTAATTCCCCTCTCCAAGTTCTCCACTGCCTTAACCAGGTATTGAACTAACAACAATTTGGGTTCTGTCACTGGATCTAACTAACACCTTTATTCACTGTGCTATGTGTCCTCAAATACAGTCTAACCCAGTGAGCGAAATAAACTGTTCTGTTCGACATTCCAACCACCTGAAGAAGACCGGAGTGTACAACGCCCGAAACGTTGTAATAAATATGGTCACAAAGATGAGGACAATAGACTGAATAAGGTAAATAGTGAACGAAATTAGTGTGAGACCAATAATATAAAAACAATCATTCATCCCAAACACTTACTCACACACTCATTCATGCACAACAACAATTACGGAAATCACATCGAAACAAAAGGCGTCCCGGGTCCCCCAGAGAAAAATATAGAGAAGAGCAATATTTATTTGTACAAGGACAAATTGAGGAATGAGAAAAAGTGCGGCCTTCATCTGTCTTAACTTTAAAATTTATCTAGTCACAAACACTGACCCAAACACGCAACAATATTCCTAACACCAAAACAACGTATTGTTACTTAACTTTCTTACTAACATAAACCATAATACCTCATTGTCTCTATGAAAGCACTAACTAGTCCACATATGTACAAGTTATTGTCTATGTGGAGAAGGAAACAAAACAACAATTTAAAACTAGCCCTAATGAATATTTAAAATATGAAAACAGAACAATTTTACAAGAAACCTAATAGCATAATGCTAGCAATAAAAATCCTCCCAATCTCTAAGTGTGGCAGAAACGTTAGTTCACTGGGCGAAATGAATGCAGGACTTTAATAACATAAAACATTCGTTTATCCCATGCACCCACACAAACACACTCATTCAAACACAAAAAAATACACACACAAAACGAAAGAATAGTTCTTATCCGAACATTTACCACAGAATTATTTGTAGAAAAGGCAAACGTGGCAACCTAAAGGCGGTGAGAAACTGTCTGTAGCCGAGATGCCAGATCGGGGCGACTAATATTGCTGATTCTTCTTTGGATTTTTTAAAAGAACCTCGAGATAGATAGAAGGGGCAACGGATCATATGTAGCTGCAATATTCTAAGCATGGACGAATACTAGACTTATAAATATGTAAGACAGATTCTGGCGAGAAAAATTGTTTAGCACGACATAGTGAACTAACCCTGCTGGCAACTGACCTAGCAATGGATTCAGTGGCCAAATCCCTGTCTTACGATCATTTCTCTCAATAATAATTGAAAAAAATAATTCAGCATGATAACTGGATTCTGGGCGATTTCCTTACTCGGTTTCCTTCCTGTGCGTATAAAAAATGTCACGACATAATGAACCAACACTTTTGGAGACTTAGCAATTGATTTAATAGACGCTATCCACTATATATTAGTTGAAAACGTTATTCCGAGAATACAAAATGAATCAAATTCTTGGTTAACATCAGTCTTGCTGATGGAAGGTAAAAAAGTTGACTAGGAAGCAAGAAGTCGGAAGAAACTTTCATATGCGTGAAGTGGGAGAGAAGAAACTGTCAGCATAGGACTTACGGTGGCATTTAGCCTTTTCTACTGTAAAATGATGATACGTTACCACCAATCTTGTACTTCGCTTAAATTCACGAAGTCTAGTTACCATAGCGGAGAGTTCATCAACAATAACCATGAAAGTATTTATAGAAAAGACACAACGAAGCTAGGTTACAGCGGTGGGAAATGGACTGAACCCGAGATGCTAGGTCAGGACCAATAATATTGTAGATTCTTCTTTGGATTTTATCAAAAATCTCTAAATATATAGCGAGAATACTAGACCAGATTTGACAGCAATATTCAAAGCAAGGACGAATAGTAGACTTATAGATATGTAAGACAGACTCTGGAGAGAAATATTGTCTAGCACGACAGATGAACTAATCCTGCTGGCAACTGACCTAGCAATAGATTCAGTAGCCAAATCCCTGTCTTACTATCATTTTTGTTAATAATAATTGAAAAAATAATTCAGCATGATAACTTGATTCAGGGCGATTTCCTTACTCGGTTTCCTTCCTGTCCGTATAAAAAATGTCACATTTATCACGGGTGCCAGATTATCGGCTTTTCGGCTCAGGGAGGTTTAAATAATATTAAGCCAAAGCTCTGGTCAGAGGGCTTCCCCCTAGGTAGTCCCTCATTCTGAAGGGAGCTGGGTTCATATCCCGGCACTCAAGCTGTCCTCAAAAAGGGAAATGCCGAAGTGGATTAGGCTATTTTTTCTACGTTATTGTCGTTAATCCCAGTTTAAACTGTCTTTATAACACATTCGGTAGCAACGTGGACGCACTAAAAAATACCCGCTTCTCGGCTGGGATCAAAGTGTAATATTGGGCAGATTAAGAACATTTCATATTTCAGCGGTCTCTCTGACTTTGCAATGGAAAAAAAAATATTGAATCGTGAACAACTTATCCATTATGAAAAAAAATATCCAATGGACGCTCAGTGAATTGACAACCGTTTTGCATTTAAAAGCATAAGGAAAAAATTACGGCAATGTATAACAACGCACAACTTTGTCTAAATACTTGTAATAATGAACAACATATAGTTTTGTACTACTTGCACCCCTGAAGATGACCTTCGAAGAAAATCGAATGTACCTGGGAAATGAAAATGAAAGAAATTTAAACAGCTATTGTACATTTCTTTCATCCTTTAACATCAATACACGTAAGGTTATTCGTGAGTATGAACAGATTTTGTTAAAAATTAGCAGATATAATGTCTGTAATTTATTCAATCAGACATGCCTAAAAGAGAATTTACTTCCTAAACACACACACACATACACACACACACACTCTCTCTTTCTCTCTCTCTCTCTCACACACACACAGACACAGACACACACACACACACACACACACACATATATATATATATATATATATATATATATATATATATATATATATATATATATATATAATGGAGGTGAGAAATAGCTGAGATAAAGATTTATGGACAACGAACTGAAAAGATATCAGAATGGCGTTTGGTAGCAGTTGCATTCGGCCATCATCTTTTATCGTTATCTATCAAAGTCTCCCTGCCCCAGTCGAAGCGAATGACGCTGATAGAACCACTGGACCAGTAATTTAGAGAAGAACAAATGCGTGCGATGCCAAGAAATTTCTAACAGCTGGGATTAAACTCACGCCTTGCTATACACATCAGTACCGGATTTCTTATAGTGATATGTGTAGGTGTACATCTACGTCTCATCATTTATACGGTGAGCGATAGCGTACAAGAGACAAGGGTGTATCAGAAGCATTCCTTATACAAGAAGAACATTGGAACGACGTAGCTAAGATCAGCTTACATAAAGTTTCTACCTTCGTAATTCGGACAAGCATTTTTTAAATTGTTGATGAAAAAAATCAAATCTATATATGAGCGTGCGTGGCCAGGTTTTAAGAGATACTAATGGGTGCGTTGTCGAATGCTGACTGTAGGATTTTTTAAGACGATGATTTCATCTTAATACCGCGCGACTAAGAAGAGTTTGAGAAAAGGACACCAAGGTTTGATCCAAATCTTTTGACTGAAAGTGAGTAGATGAATTAGCTTTAAAAAATGTGCTAACACAATCCTCTATGTAATCCCTGCTGCAGATGTCCGTCCAAGCACATTTGTTCTTCTTCAGAAACCACAGAACCTAACCGTGATTTATGCTGCAGCTATCGTGGAAGAGAGCGTAGAACTGGGTAGTACACTCAAAACCTCGTCTACGATGGCTTGAGATTTCCTGTTAGAACAACTATCGACGTATTCCAAACAGTTCAGTCTACACACGTGTATGGGTTACCAAATATATGATGGAAGTCTTAGTAGTCCTCTGTTGGTAACTAAACGTTTAAAATAATGAAATAAATACGACTAGGGAGATTCTCATCTCTAAGAAGTGTGTGTGTGTGTGTGTATATATATATATATATATATATATATATATATATATATATATATATTAGCAGCATGACCCGGTGTTGCCCGTGCTTGATTCAAAAATCGTACGACTCAAACAGCAGTCGCTATCACTTGACTTAAAATATTTTTGCATTTCCTTGCCTTTAAAGGAGTGCCTTTTGCCGTGTTGATGTTGCTACATGCCTTACTTCTTGCCTATCTCACACTCAGAAATTTTTTCTAAGCTCTCACTAAACATTAAATCTATAAACGAAAAAAGAATTTAACAAAATGAACACAAAACGATCAGCTTTAAAAAAGGACTCGGAACTGGAAAAACCGAATGAAAAAAGAATGTTAACAAGAAATACTTTTCACACCCAACCCAGTTCTGCGGAATCAGAATCAACGTTGAGTTTAAGCAAGCAAATGAGCCAATTGGAGTAAAGTGCCATGCAGATTTAAATTTTTCCCACTTGGGACGAATGGAGCTATCGATATTTTTTGCATGTTAGCATGCTAGTTAACATTCGTGTCAGTCAGCTGTTGGCTCTCACTCTGGCCAATAGAATCTTCCTGCCTATTATTGGCAGCCAGCTATTGGCTCCTATTCTGGCCAGTAGAAAATGGCCGCAAAGTACATGAAATCTGCCGTAGAAGCATGAAAATATCGATTATTTCCACTATCGATGGGAGTTGGGAAATGCAATGTCTGTCTTGGCGTTTCCACTAACTTGGAGCATGTGCATGTAAATTTTGGTGCAAATCCGTCGAAAATTGCGGCCGTGCATTCGTTACACACACACACACATCCTGCCTTTTATAGATATAGATACTGATAAAAATATTACCTTAAGAGTCATTCATAATATTAAAATATTACTATTAGTAACTTTTTTTAAAATTATTATTGTTGGTTATTAATATAGTATTCGACTTATATTAAATCCCTGATTTATTTGCGGAGAAGTTGAATATTTAAATTTCTAACAAGCATTAAATTTATTTTCTTTGTGGAGTTTTTAAACATTTAAATTACTATCAAACGTTAAAATCTGTTTTTATCTAAATTGCTAAAGCTATAGCACCGCTCTTCCTCCTCCTCCAAAAACCCTATGTATATCTCTTATCTCTTTACTTCCCCCGTTTTTTCTTTTTCCCTTCTTTTTTTCTCCTTTTCATTTTCCCATATCATTGCCGTCAATTTCACCGATTAAATAGGTCAATGTCTGATCCTTACCCCCCTCCTTAAGCAATATTAAGTATTATAATAAAAAGAAATATAAAAATAAATTTTAAAACTCTCCCTTCCCTCTTTAAACTCGACCATATCTCTCATACTCTTCCTCACCACCCTCTATGTCAACTTATATATGCTTAATACTGCCCATCAAAAGTGTAAATTTTAAATTCATTTTTCATTTCACCTTTTGAAAGTGAAGTCTGAAGATCCAGAGAAAAATAAAATTCTCTGGTGAAATAAATTATTGCATATGGAGCCTTAAAGTGGTCTGTTTTTCTTTAAATTATATATATATATATATATATATATATATATATATATATATATATATATATATATATATATATATATCGGATTAAGCGTGTATAAAAGAAGAGTTAAGTTAATCTTCAAACACGAATCTACAAACGTTTTCCTTTCCAGGTTTTTCTTCATCTTTGTCTTCTTCATCCCAACTTTTTCATCATGTTCGTTTTTCTTTTCTAGCTCCCCTTTCTTGTTCTTCCTGTTCTTCGTTTTTCTTCCCAACTTCTTCTTCATTTTTCTTTTTCTTCGTTTTCATTTCCAACAACATTTTCTTCATCTTCGTTGTCCATTCCAGATTATTCTTTTACCATTTCCCTTCTAGGTTTGTCTCCTTCTTCCTTTTCCTTTCTACACTCTTCTTCTTTTTCTCCTTCGTTTTCATTTACAATTTTTTTTTTCTACTTTGTTTTCATTTCCAACTTATTCTTCTTTGTTTCCTTCCCAGTTTCTTTTTCTTCTTCTTCTTCTTCTTCTTCTTCTTCTTCTTCTTCTTCTTCTTCTTTTCCAATTTCTTCTTCTCTTTCTCCTCCGTTTTCATTTCCATCTTCTTTTTTGTTACTTTTTTGTTTTCATTTCCAACATCTTCTTCTTCCTCTTCTTCTTCTTCTTCCTTTCCAATTTCTTCTTCTCTTTCTCCTCCGTTTTCATTTCCAACTTCTTTTTTACTTCTTTGTTTTCATTTCCAACATCTTCTTCCTCTTCTTCTTCTTCTTCTTCTTCTTCTTTCTAGATTCTTCTTATTTTTCCTTTCTTAGTTCTTCTTCTTTTTGTTCCTTTTTGCATTTCAACTTCATTCGTTTTTGTTTTCCAGTTTCCTTCGTTTTCTTTTCTTCTTCTTCCTCATTTCCAGCTTTCTTCTTCTTAGTTTTCCTTTCCAATTTCTTCTTCTTCTTCTTCTTCTTCTTCTTCTTCTTCTTCTTCATTCCCAATTAGTTCCTGTCCTTCACTTACAACTTTAATCTCTTGTTGATAATATTCTTGTTCTTTTTCAAGTTCCTTAACTTGTTCTTCATTTTATTCCTTTTCTATATTTTCAGCTTTGTCATCTTGTTTTTACTATTGTTGTTTTTTTTTTTTCGTTTTTCTTTCCACGTTTTTCTTTCCACCTTCTACTTCTTCCTCTTCATCATTGAATCTGGATTTATTTATTTTCCTATTTCTCTAAGCTTCAACGGATTTCCTGAAATTTAAACACCGTATTAAAGTCAATTTTACATGTGTCGAAATGCGCTGACATTTACGTAAGTTCTGAGATCTTATATTAAAACTCACAGCTTGAGTTCAATTTTCTAATTCAAAGAATAAATCTTGACAGCATATTTAGCATGTCGAGACCACCCACCCAGGTTCTTCTTTGTTCAGCTTTAAAATTAGTTTTTTTCCCTTCTTACTCTTACGAAGGATTCATTATTTCGGCCAGTACCAGGGCAAAGTCCTTTTCAGATTTTAAATAGAATATAGAGCTATTCGCTTTATGAGACATTCACTCCAATAAGGCTGGAGAAAGGGCTATGCCAAAAACTTTGAGAATAAACAGAGAATTTCTTAGCTCGAACACAATTATATTATAAATATAAATAACTTAGATTTTCGTGTAGATTTGAGAGAGTTATAGAAATAAATTAAACTTTCGCAGAAAGAAAACGGAGAAATATATTTATGCGTGTCCTGTAGACTCGATTGTGGCATGTTAGTCATTTATGTGCCATGTGTGATACAGGCTTAGGCGATCATGTATCTTTCGATACATGAATGACGAAGCAGATCTTTTTTCCTTCAGTAGGTTGCCATTTCTTTCTGTAGTAGACCAGTTACCCTCCAGTAATCCGGTCTGTCCTGCTATTTACCCATATCTGGGGGATGAATAAGAGGATTCATACCATTTCCAAGGGAATTAGCACGTAATTGAATATCAGTTGAGTTATGTGCCACACGTGGTACACGCTTAGGCGATCATGTATCTTTCGATACACGACTGACGAGGCAGATTTTTCTCTTGCAGTAGGTTGCCATTTCTTTCTACCATCAATGACTAGAGAACATGATCTATCCTACTATTTAGCCGTAGCTGGGAGGGGATAATAAGAGGATTCATACCTTTCCTAAGGGTGTTAGCACGTAAATGAATATCAGTTCAGTTATATGCCATGTGTGGTACACGCTTAGGCGTTCATGTATCTTTCGATACATGAATGACGAGGCAGATTTTTTCCCGCAATAGGTTTGCATTTCTTTCTGCGGTAGACCAGTTACCATCCAAGACTAGAGAATACGTTCTCTCCTGCTATTTACCAATAGCTGCGGGGGGAGAATAAGAGGATTCATACCTTTACCAAGGGTAATAGTACGTAAATGAATGCCATGGATTCAATTGGAATTTGAACTCGCTTCTACCGATTCCTCAATCCAAGCCGCTATCCATTACTCCACCGTGCCTTCTTCTGTGGTATATAGGTTCACAGAATTAGCAAGTCGCTCTTTATATTGTTAGGAAGTTGCTAGACAGTAAACTGATTACAAATTCAGAGCTGTCTTCTACCTAGACTGTTTGCCAACCAAGGATTAAGCGCCCAGGCCGCCTCGTCAGTAATCCCTATCTAGGCGGATTTATGCGAAAGTGATCGCCACTGCCCCGGTTGAAATTTGAACTTGTCGATCAAAATCTTCGTGCCAATAACCAATACGCTACCCGCTAGTACATTTTTTTTAATCAATTCATCCCAAACAACTAATTCAACTAAGACGCAAAGAGCTTCTCGAAAGGAAATAGAATAGATGAGAAGGAACGGAAAACCCAATCCCGAAAAAGAAACAAAGAATAAACCTTTACTCATGAGGAGGACAGTGAACCGGATATAAACGAGAAAAATTGTCGTTAAATATCTTGATTTTTGGCCTTAAAGAATAACTGACATTTAAATAGACTTCGAGAACGGTATTTCTTAGAAGAAATAAACGCGTAGAAATATAACGAAAAGCACCCACCCCTTATTGAATAAATTAATTCTACACAGGAAGATAAGAGTAAATGAAAAAGAGAATTCTGTATCCTGGTAGATACCTTTGCCTTCAGATGTTGCGATATCGTTTGTCAGCTGATATCTTGTTAAGGAAACATCTGGAAGATGTTACACAAATTATTATGACAGTGTCTTCACAAAGGTCAGCTGCGTGAAGCATAACTCACAAGAAGCATGTGAAATGAAATTGGCAAGGTCTGCTGAATGGAGTGGATTTGATGAATTAATTTTTTAGTTGAAACCTGACAGCACACAGAATGCCTGTTCTCTATAAGACAGTGGTCCCTAGGAGCCTAAAAGACAGAGTATCGTTCGGCCGCCACGCTCACACCGGTGAATCATTCTCCCCCTCAAGCTCTCCAAAAAACACACGCTAACCTGCAATCGTCTGCTAGAATTTCCTCTCAAGCGTTGACTGGAAGAAATGGGTACCCTGAGAACGAACCTGTTGAAAAGGCCATAGGCTGATTATGAAAAATGGATGGAGGTGTGAAAACTTGCATGTATTAATTTCAATTTTTTTTTATTAATTGTTTCTTTCCAGATTAGAGGTTTAGCTGAAAAGTTCATAGGCTGACTATGAAGGGTTGATACTAGAACTGTGAAATATTGGATGCATTCATTTCAAATCTTATTAATAACATCATTGTTTCTTTCCATATGAACTGATATATAATTGTTCAAAGAAGACTGTTCATCTTAGTTAGGATTCTTGTCTCCGTTAGTAGTTGCATAATTAAAAGAAAAATCTTGTAGTTCCAACGAATGATTTATTCCATGGAAAGATTTCGACTGGCAGCTGCCAGTCTTAGTCATTCCTTAATTTGTGTAAAACAGGGCAAAGAAACTTGAAACGGTTAAGAATTCAAATCAAGGAAAAAAAATGAGTTGATGACGTTTACAAAGTAAGAGCAAGTTGAGGCGTAAAAAGAAAATGCCATTAGAGAAGGTCACAGTATTGACTTCGACCATCCGGAAATAAAATTGACGAACCAAAAGCATTTCAATCAAAGAAGAGTAGCTGAACAAATGGTAACAGCAAATACAAAAATGTCTGCAATAGGATAGATGCAGCACAACTCCATCCTGTCTGGACATCTTTGCTCCAAACAAAGATATGATATGAAAAATAAAAGAAGAAAAAAAAAAATTGAAGAGTAAAAAACAAAATTACTTTTTTTTTACGCCTCACCTTACACAACTTTGCACAGTTATACTCAAATTAAAGGAGTGACCAAGGCTAGCAACACCTAGTCTAAATATATCCATGAAATAAATCTTTCTTTGAAATTAAAGTTTTCTTTTAAATAAAACTGTTCATCCTGTTGGTCAAAAACCTCATCCCAAGCAAATATGACGTCATCATCACTGAGATACTATTGGCAGCCATTTTTTTTCATGTTGTAGAACAGATTATTTTCAAATAAGGAGAATAGAGAGAGAAAAAAAAACTTTCAGATCTCTCTCGTAGTCTCCAATCAACATAGTTGCAGTATATACCAAAAGTGGGTTCTGCACAAGCAAACGTTTTCCTGCGCAGGCATCTGCACAACGGATTGGATAGCAGCTGTAGCGGACGGGTATGCTCAGTAAACGATGAATTTATGTAGGTATATACGAGGGTAAGTAAAAAAAATGTCCCCACTTTCGCTATAACATATTTTTAGGCTTGACACGCAGCCTTCTGCTCATGCGTGCTTATAGTTGGTACGATTGTGGTCACGTGATCGAAGTTTGAGCTTGATAGCGCCAGTTTTCTTGCTGCTCTTACAGTGTAAACATTGCCTCTCCGCTAGCAGTGTGCATCAAGGAGGAACAAAGAGCCATTACTCATTACACCAAACATAGTTATAGTATACACCACGAGTGGGCTGTGTGGAAGCTGAAATGTGCCTGAGCAGGTATTTGCAACAGGGATTGTACCTATCATACGAGTGTTCCCGGGAAACGACTAACCGATCATTATGTCAATATCTGTGTTCTTATCCACATCTATCTATCTAACTATCTATCTATCTATCTATCTATCTATCTATCTATGTGTAGTTATCTCTTTCTTTATACATACATAAACATATATATATATATATATATATATATATATATATATATATATATATATATATATGAAGATGGCAATGAACTTATCTATCTATATCTCTATCTCTCTGTCCCTGTCTCTCTCTCTCTTTCTCTCTCTCTCTCTCTCTCTATATATATATATATATATATATATATATATATATATATATATATATACATACATACATATATATATGTGTGTGTCTTGTGTGTGTAGATAAATAGATAACGGACATTGATAGATAATGGGCATAGATAGATAGATAGATTATTGTGCTGGCTTTAAACATATGAAGGCAACAAAGGACATACTTTTTGCAAAGGAATCGCATTCAACAGTTTTCTGAAAGCTATAAAAATATCGCTCAAATTCAACCATGAAGTTTCTCACTGATCTTACCATTAAGTTTGAAATGATTTGAGCACATGAAATCGGAGGTTTTATTACTGAAAGAACAGTTTTAGCTCGTAACGTTTTGGGGCTATCATGTTATATGTGCAGACAAGAATTACTACAAGAATAATGTCCTCTTGACTTCGATTTGAAAGTTTCTGCCTCTATGGAATATTTAATCAAATGACTGTGGTTTACTCTAATATTGAAGCACGTTCGGTAAGAAATTATTATCAGTATACTCCCGTGTATCAAGGGCACCCCGAGGCAGTGAAATGGTTAACAAGCCGGTCTCGCTAAAATAATTACAATTGAATGATGAGATCGATCCTTAATGGGTGCACTATACTTTCGGCCTTGTGCCACATGTGAGCTACGCTTGGAAAATCTATGTATTTGGCGCCCCGGCGTGGTGTAATGCTGGTCTTGCTAAAACAATTACAACTCAATTGTGAGATCGATCCTCACTGGGTGTCCCATACTTTCGGCAATGTGCCGCATCTAAGCCATGCTTAGAAAATCCATATTGTACACCTCGGCGTGTTGTAATGGTTAGCAAGCTTGTCTTGCTAGATAAGTTACTAGTGAAAAGTGAGATCGATCCTTACTGGGTGCCCCATACTTTCGGCTTTGTGAGACATCTAAGCTACGCTTGGAAAATCGCTACTCTCGTGTATCAAATTAGAATTACCTTATTTTCTTTTGCATAATACGACCCGTGTTTCTGTAGCTAAAAGCAAGGAATAAATTACGTCTCCGTTTTACAGACGTCCATACGTAAATTAATTTTTGAAAGTTGTACCATTTTATTCCTTGAAATCTCAATGTCTAAAATATCAAAGAATTGATTTGAACCGGCTTTTTAGCCATTGAGCGTTTCTTTTACTAATTTCCGTTTCAAAACTTATTTTCGGGGGAAAAAGTGCTTTGTCGTAAGATTAATGTTATCAAAACATGGCAGACCTTGTGTATTCGCTTTATTAACTTTTTTTGATCAATTCTGATAAATTTCCAGTCTTTGAAACAAAAGACGTTCATTTACGCTGATTCACAAAGAACAAATATGGCTGACATATCAAATACCTTTTCCAAACAATTATTATCAACACCTACTTTGTGTTTTATCTATTGTAATCTTGCTGCTTCAAATAAGATTTATTTTTTTAAGTGGGGTGAAACTTTCTGAATACGTATACTTGCGTATAATACGACCCACCCTCTTTCCCTTTAAATTTCGTTAGACAATAGGCTAACGGCCGATTATGTGTTTCTGAGTATGTCTGGAGTGCCATTTGCCTTAGTCACAACGCCCAGATAGACAAAGTGTAGATTATACTGGAATTAATTTTTAGCGGATCTAAGTTAGTTTCTGGAGAGCGAGGGCATCGTATGGCGTGATCAAGAATAGAACGCTCAGACCCTCAGTCATGATGACTTGTGACTTCGTGCTATCACAACAGACGGATCTGTTCTCTTTACCTAATTCAACTTGGTTTGAAACTGTGGTATGATTTTAGGCATTTTCCAAAGATACCGTACGCTGAGTTCTCTTCCCCAGTCCGATATTATCAAGAAGGAATATTCCTAGCATATCGACTATGGTGCGATTCGAACTTGGGTCTTATGGTCAGAAAGCGAACGTTCCAACCACTCACCAACGTGCATAAATTATTAAATACTCAATTACAGGTACATGACCGATTATCCGGATTCATTGTTTCATAAATATCCATTATACCGGAACAATGACGTAATAACAATTCAATAAATCATCACTGGCCCACTAAGCATCTGAAGTATCATCGATTGTTAGAAGTTCTTATTAAACTGTTTTCAAATCTAAATTATACGTGAATCAATTGTTTGAAATTAATCTGGCTACAGCGTTTAATTCTGAGGCACACTTGTCATTTTACACAGTTTAAAAGAAACACCGAACCATCAGTGATTAGGAAATCCTTGACGGAGCTGTAGATACTTCAATACCCCAACTAAACCTAAATGCTTGACTTGGTTTGTTTTCTTTTACGGCATGTTCAACCCAATGGGTTATTTAATGAGACAAGATTTTTAGAATAGATTCGTATGAATAGAATATGTATCCTTTGTGTTTTCTTAGAATTCCAGTCGAATCCATTACATTCACTTACTTGCTAATACCCTAGTTAATACAATTATCTTTTTACTAATATGTTCACTCTCTCCCTCCCTCTCTCTCTATCTCTCTCTCTCTCTCTCTCTCTATATATATATATATATATATATATATATATATATATATATATTAGGTTGGTGCAAAAATAATTTCGTTTTCTAACATATGTTACTATGTGAGAAAATGAAATTATTTTTGCACCAACTTAATATATATATATATATATATATATATATATATATATATATATATATATATATGTATGTATGTATGTATATATGTATGTATGTGTGTGTGTGTTGATATAATAGGAAGAACTGCTAGATTGATGATCAGAAGCTCTTTAGTATTTTTGTTTAAAAAAAAACAGTGCTCGATACAGAGGTAGAGCCTAGATAATAATTAAAAAAAAATATGATTCGATCGCGACACAGAAATTACTATGTTTCGAAACTGGTCAGCAGTAGTCAGGTTTAATTTCAATATTAAACCCTAACTAACGGGTGGCAGTCTCATCATCAGGCTATGTTTACATTAACTATGCTACGGAATATTTTACTTATTTATAGTTTTGAAATGGGGGGGGTGTTCTAGGGTTTTGTTTTTCATTATCAAGGGGACACTGCTTTGATTTAAGAAGGGGTATTTTTTATATGCCAAGTTTTTGGAGTCGTGTAGGGTTGGAATTTTTTTCTGGCCACAATGGCGAAGCTTATCCGACTCCCTGTTAAAACTTTAACTGATTGATGTTGTGGTTCTGGTAGCTTTGGTGTTTATTATTTTGTTTTTTGTTGATGATTTCTTAAAGGGGCTTTAAGATTATAATTCGGTTGTGTTTTATAAAATGCTAATTATTTAAGGTGAATGTTTGCTGATGTCATCAAAAAGCCGTTATCTCATTTCTTTGATTTAATAAATTGTCGCTTTTTAGAAACTTAATAAAGTGCAATTTTTCATGTAAGTATAAAGGGCATGGGTCATCACAGATTTTACAATTTCTTGTATTTATTTTCCATTATACTTTTGGCGTTTTATTTGTTTCTTTTAAATGTCCAAAATATTTAGATAGGGAAATCAGGAAAATAAAATTTATTTGGTACACCCCGTAGTTCAACGACCTGCTTAGCAATAAGCTAGGACAAAGATTCCTAGCTTTAACTGAAAACCCTTTTGAAATATTGTAGTTTCTATGTCGCGATGGAATTATATATTTTAAAAAGTAATTATAATATATATATATATATATATATATATATATATATATATATATATATATATATATATATATATATAAAGACATATTTATATAATTATTTATTTAAAAATTATAACATAAATATGATATAAAATCACTACAAAAATAGCCATTTTGTTTCAACACCTCCAGGTGTCTTATCAAGTGATAATGTTGAATGTAATATATATATATATATATATATATATATATATATATATATATATATATATATATATATATATATATATATATATGAATTAAGCACGGTGGAGTAGTGGATAACAGCTTCGATTTAGGAATCGGAAAGCCGTTTTCGAATTCCTCTCGACTCCATTATATTCACTTACGTGCTATTACCCTTGGAAATGCCATTAATCCCCTTCTTCACCTCCTAGCTATGGATAAATAGCAGGACGAGCCGGGTTCTCTAGACTTGAATGGCAACTGGTCTACGACAGAAAGAAATAGAAACTTACTGCTGCAAAAAATCTGCCTCGTCACTCATGTATCGAAAGATACGTGATCGCTTAAGCGTGTATGACGCGTGGCACATAACTGACTGATTCTTTATAAAAATGTGTTTTTTTTTTGTAGAATGTCAAATGTATTGCTGGCAATATCTTTTGTTCAAAAATGTGTTGCTGGTAATATTTGTTTCTTAAAAATTTATTGTTAGAAATATTTTTTTTTCAAAAATGTATTGCTGTTATATTTACTATAACAATGTATTTTATGCTTTCATAGTTTTTTGACCCCAGTGTGGGGGTTAACTATTTGACCATAGCTGAGACCCTAACAGATGCTGCCATTTTGAATCAGGGTGGACCTGAAAACACGAGCAATTAAGAGGTGGTGTCACGTTTCTTAAAACCTCCAGACCCATGACTATGCTACCGGATGTAATCTATCGTCATGAATAGGACACACAGTGGATGACCCTTATTTGTTACGGCATGCTTATTATTTTCAATATAGTTTTCTCTGCTCCAACATTATTTTGTTCCAGAAATAAAAAAACAAAAAAAAAACAGGATGTTTATGATAACCACTCCGGTTTAAATATATATTTTTGAAATTATTTCTCCTAAAGTAAGGCAATTAACTCACTAATACGCAAGGGGTCAATGATTGCTACCGAATATAATTTTTTAAATCGATTTCACCCCGAGCAAGGCAGTAAAGTTAATAAGACACATAGGGTTACTGGGTGTGCAAGAATTAGAAATAGAAATATGACTGATGAGCTGAACAAAAAAAAAGGAAGAGTAATTAGGAAGAGAGTAGATAGCGATTGATATTGCATTTAAAATTTCGAAGATTAAACTTGGCTGTAAAGCGCGTAGCCGGAAGAGACTCCCACAATTGAGAAGTCTGTTAGCATAGAATGTACTGTTACATCTAGCCGGCTCAACTGTAAATTGATGAAATAATTAATTCTATTGATTAGAAGAAGGAAAATAAAATAGGACAGAAGATAACGACTGTCATTGCATTTAAAGTTTTTAAAAAAATTAAATTTGAAAAATTCCCATCGGCATTTGTAATTTTTCAACAGGGTAATTATTGAGTGTTTTTTTTTGGGGGTGGGGGGGTTAAAGCATTTCAACCCAATCAAGGTGGACGCCCCACTGTTTCGCAAGGGCTTACATAAAGTGAAGCTGAGAGAAAAGAAAAAAAAATAATTAGGAAAGGATAAAAGATATCAGAAGATGACAACAGACATTTAAATTTTTGAAGATTGTAGTTATCAGAGAAACAAGTAAATGGAAGGGAGTTCCACAAGTGGGAAGTGCGAAAAAAGAAGCTGTTGGAGTAGAAGTGGAGGTGACATTAAACTATTTCAACGGTAAATGGGAGAAACCTAGATGCTAGTCAAGTAGCACGCTTAAATTTATGTAGTTCGGGCATCAGGGAAAAAAATCTCGGCAGATCAGATGCCATGAAAGTATTTGTAGAAAAGACAGAGGGAAGCCACATCACGTCTGGGAGGATGTGACTGGAGTCGAGATATATTTCAGACCCTTCTTTGGATTTTGTCATGAACCTTGAGATGAATAGCTGGAGCAACAGACCAGATATGGCAACAGTATTCAATGCACGAACGAATGTTAGATTTGTAGATATGTTGGATGGATTTTGAAGAGAAAAAAACAAACTTTTGGCACGACACAGTAAGCCAAGTTTCCTTGCAGTAGATGCAGCTATTTTTTCGATATAGTTGTTCCATTTCAAGTAATTTCAAAGCGTAAGGCCAAGAAGCCGCAGATACACTTCTCCAAGAGTTTAGCATGAACCATGCTAATGGTGGACACGATATTATCTCTGTGGTGGTTAAATGAGAGCAGTTTTGTTTTGGAGGCATTAAAATTTACAAGCCACTTCCTACCCCAGTTAACCACTGATTGAAGGTCCTTTTCAAGAGCAGCAGCCAGGTTGACTTTGTAAGCGCTGCTAAGTTTACTATGGCACAGGAGTAAATGGTAGTGCCATCTGCGTAGATACCTACTTGGGAGCTGATGACACCAGAAAGATCATTGATGAAGATGACAGTCTCAGAAATATTACAAGAACAGGACTGTTTGAAAAGGTTTTCTTAATTTCGTTTTTAAACTGAATGCTTCTGCGAGAAAAAAAGAAAAAAGAAATATGTGTTTAAATCTGGAAATGGCAGGAATGTGGTCCTACATAAGGATACTGAGAATGCAGTGGATAGAGCAAGTAAGCCACGATGAAGTTTTAAAGAAAATAGCAACCAAAATAACACATGGTCAACAGCAGGAATAGAGAGCTGAATCTTCTTGAAAAACCTATCCTTGACAGGAGATACTGAAGACAAGAGAAAAAGAGGAAGGGTGGGTTGGTTTATTTTGTTTTACGGCATATCAACATCAGTGGGTCATTTAATGCCGACAATTTTTATTGTTGGCAATATTTTGTATTGTCAAAAATCTATTTCTGGTAATATTTTTTTCCGGAAAAATGTATTGCTGGTAATATTAATTCAAAAATATATTGCTGGTAATATTTATTTTTTCAAAAATGTATTGCTAGTAATATTTTTTTTTCAAAAATATATTGCTGGTAATATTTTTTTTCAAAAATATATTGCTGGTAATAGTTTTTTCCTTCAAAAGTTTATCTCTGGAAATATTTTTTTACAAAGTATTTCTGGTATTAAAACCTATTTACACTTTCATAACACTTTTTACCTCTGTCCGGGGATTAACTATTTGCCCATAGCTGGGACCGTAACAGGTGCTACCACCCCGGGTCAGGGTGGATGTGGGAACACCAGCAATCAAGAGGTGGTTCTACGCTCCTCAAAACATCAGATGCCTTGCTGTTGGACGCAGTTTATCGTCTTGCCCAGGGCGGAAATAAGGGAAGACAGCGAGACAATTGGATGGTGAAGCCGGCCCGGGAACCTCAGCAAAGGAAGGCAAAATGCTAAGGACCACAAAGGATAGGGATTTTTGTTGATTCATGTCCGCCCATGAACCTGAAGTGAGGAAACACTCAGTATAAAAAGAAATGTGTAACAGTGGAAAATGTGAGGGTTAGGCGTTCAAGAGAACTTTACGCCGAGCTTGAAACACACTTTTGTGTGTCAGTAAGGCGTAAGTAATGAAAAGGAATGGCGTCTTTACCAAATGAGCAAGCAACCGACTCTCCATCTAAGAAAAGTGGATTGCACTTTGTAGTCTTCATATTCATTTGTCATTTATTTACACTGTACCTTGTATTTGATATTCACGATTGGCAGTTTAAGTCCTGAGAATTTATAATTTAATTATTTTAAGTGCGATGAACAATACCTTTACATTCCAGTTATTATATCAACTCAATAAGCATATACAGATGTATGCTAACAATATATATATATATATATATATATATATATATATATATATATTAGGTTGGTGCAAAAATAATGACGTAATAATGTCGTTTTTTGACGTATTTTTTAACGCCAAGAAACGACATTATTACGTCATTATTTTTGCACTAACCTAATATATATATATATATATATATATATTGCTAGCATGCATACATATGTAAATAATAAGAATAAATATATTTCTATAAATCTCCCTCTCTCTCTCTCTCTCTCTCTCTATATATATATATATATATATATATATATATATATATATATATATATATATATGTGTGTGTGTGTGTGTACGCGCGTAATATCTACGCAATGTATATCCTATAAAAACATAATCATTTATGTATACATATCTGTACACATTTTTACACACACATGCACACACATACATATGCACAAACGTATATCTTTGTATCTCTCTCTCTCTCTCTCTATATATATATATATATATATATATATATATTAGGTTGGTGCAAAAATAATGTTTTTTCTCACATAGTAACATATATGAAAAAACGACATTATTTTTGCACCAACCTGATATATATATATATATATATATATATATATATATATATATACATATATATATATATACATGTATAACTTATACAAACAGATCTATTTATGTATACATCTCTGTACACATTTTTACACACACACATACACATACACATACACACACACACACACATATATATATATATATATATATATATATATATATATATATATATATATATATGCACAAACATATATGTTTGTATCTCTTTCTCCCTTTCTCTGTGTGTTTGTAGGATGCATTATACTAAGCGAAACAAAAGCGATGATAAGAAAAATTAGAACATCTATAAACCACGTGTTTCGCCGAGTGTGTCTGCTTTCATTGGCTTCCCCAGTTTCAAATGAAACATGTGTTGAGATTTCTGAGGATAAGTGGAGGACCATCAATGAAATTAACATTCCACATCCGTGATCAATGTCTGTCTGCCGCTTTGTTATATATAATTTTATTTAATTATTTAATATATGTTTTAAGTAAATGCTCTGTTTATAACGAACAGTAGTAATTATATTTACCGGCCTGTATATCCGAGAAATTTCATAGAAAATAAATGACCTCCGACAGGAATCGAACCTGTATCCTACACGGAAACATCATGTAGCCTGATGTGATATACCATTTAGCTACAGAAGAAGCGCTGGTTAGCAAAGACAAATTACTGTTTTTAAACAACAAATTTCTCACGATCTTTCTCGAATTTGACTTTGATGGTCGAAATAATGTAACAGCGTGGGATAATTGCAAATGCCAAAAAAATGTTTAATATCTAAAAATGAAAAAAAAAATAAATAAAATAAAACACTGAACGAACTGAGCTCCTTTTTTTCTAGGTTTTCACATAATATGCTTAGCCATTTTGACGCCATTTGTAGTAAGAAACGCTGAAAAACCGTTTGACTTATTCAGGTAGGAGACAATATTAAAATTGTTTTGTGTCAGCCCCACTAAGTCTACCCAAATCAACAATTGTGACAGGAAAAAGAATATTCAGGCTTTCAGGCAGTACTGGCTTACATGATACCAGTACAATTCCATGAGAATAACACCAATATATATATATATATATATATATATATATATATATATATATATATATATATATATATATATATATATGTATATATTCTTTGATGTCATCAGTTTAGATTTCTATTTCTGTTTATTTTCACTGTCACTGTTCTCTGAAGGTTAAACTACATCCACGTCCTGGGTATGACGATAAACTACGCCCAACAACAAGGCCTTAGATAATATTTTCGGAAAAATAATGTTGCAAGTTATACGTTTTTGAAACACTAATGTTGCCAGCGATACGCTTTTGAAAAAATAATGTTGTCAGCTATATGTTTAATAGTACTGTATATTTAATTTTTATATAGGTATATATATAATGTGTGTATATATATATATGTATATATATATGTATATATATATATATATATATATATATATATATATATATATATATATATATATATTAATTTGGCATTAAATGACTCAGATTGGTTGATATGCCATAAAACCCAACCAACCAACCAATCTAAAGGTCAACAATTTTCCTTCAAAAAATTTACATTTTCTCTGATGACACACATTATTGTGGCTTCTACGAAGGCGATGGCCAAAAATAATTATGACTACACTGCAATATTTAAGTTTTTCCACTGCAATATTTTAAAAACGTATCATACGATATATATATATATATATATATATATATTATGTATCGGAGTTTCATGTACAAATCAATCTTTAGTTTCTGTGTAGAGATTGACTATTATATATATATGTCTTAAAATAAATGTATATATATATATATATATTAGGTTGGTGTGAAAATAATGTCGTTTTCTCACATATTAACATATGTGAGGAAACGACATTATTTTTGCACCAACCTAATATATATATATATATATATATATATATATATATATATATATATATATAAATCTTCACTCAGGCATGTATGTTTTTTTTCTTTTTATTGTAATTTTTATTCTAATCTCGAATTCTATGACCGATTCCTTAATGCTCATATTAAATTTTTTAAGGAAAGCCTCATTTTTTTTTCTTTTCTTTAGTTTTCATTTTTATTTTCCTAAGTACTTTCAATCTCATCCGAGATCATCTTTAGGGGAGAATTGCTAGGACAAAAAATAATGTCACTTATAATTGTGCTCTATTTGTAAGTACGCAAGAAACACGCTCTGTTATAATTAATTTAGATTAACTATTAATGCTATGACGTTTTATCCTATTGTGTTTGATCTAAGGCCGGTAATATTTATTTGCATAATTATAATTTCAAACATTTTAAAATACTGCCATTATAATCATTTTCAAACATTATTGCTATACTCATAACTAACCTAATTTACTTTTGCTTGTTTGCTCCTTATATCGACGCCCCCCACCCCGAATTTGTCTTTTTTATTTTCATGGTGAAGTATACTCGTGTTATCAACATGTATTTTCTGAATTGTGAAGGTGGAAAAGGAGGTGTCTTGTGCAGTAAAGCTTGTATCAACAATATGCAATGTAAGCCGTCCTGATATTGTTGTCGTTGTGAAGCTAACATACATATTTACTGTTTTGTCAAAAAATACAATGTCCCAAAGGACATTCAAATTGATATACAATGTTGATATTTTTGAAAACACTAGTTGACAGAGAATAGTTTTTTACGGATGATTATGTTGGGGGTATTAAATTTAGTATAGATGCAGTTAAAAGTAAAAATAAAGTCATCAATGATAAATGTGTAGCCGACAGACAGAACCATTCGGACAGTTTCTGCATAATTTATTTCCAGAAAAGAAGAAAATTATAAGAACACAAGAAAAAATCTTTTTTAATGAATGTCGTATCAAAGAGTGATACCTTCTCAAATGCACAATATATATACATATATTTAGTTATTAAAACAATATTAATAACCAGCAATATTAACATATATATATATATATATATATATATATATATATATATATATATATATATATGAAAAATTTCTCAGAGTTAACCTGTAGGAAAAAAAACAATTTTTATAAATGTAAAAGACAGTAGGAAAACTGTTATACTTGCCGACGCATTTCCTCCAATGTGGACTTTCTCAAGGCAAAAAAAACTAAATTAATTTATTTCAACAAAGTAACTAATAATAACAAAAACAAAATGTCCTTAGCAACTGGAAGAATTTAGTAAACGCTATTTTAATACTGTTAACTGAAAATTACGTCAATTACTGTTACGTGTGGAGATATTGTTTTTGTTGCTGTGTTGACGGATTCAATCATTTTCTTTTTATTTCTTGATACTGTTCTGTACGTTTGTTTGGGAGAGTAGTAATTCTGTTAAGAAAAGGGAAATAGGAAAAAGCTTGGTAGAGATTAATATTTGAGTAATATTCAATGGCGGCACTCTCGAGGATTTTCCTTCTGAGTGAGTTATTTTCTTTTTTTATGAGTGTAGCAATTTTTTTTCTGAGTGTATCATTTTTTCGGGAAAAGTTCACATCGGACTAAACGCGTCGGCAACTATTACAGTTTTCCTATTGTTTATATATATATATATATATATATATATATATATATATATATATATATATATGTTACTAATTTATGACTGGTAAGAATAATTCCATGGAGGATATTAATCCAGACAGAGCTCAATGTAAACTACAGAGCATTATAATAAAAATGAATAAAGAAGAAAAACTTAAAGATTCATTTCGATTATAAATTTGTATATTCATCTCTTCAGACCGAAAGTTCTTTAAAAAAACAAAACAAACTAAATATATAATAAAAATATAAATATATCGAAGAGTTCATTATTTATCTATCTATGTTCATATGTATATATCTCGGTCTGTTCCGCAACTATCTATCTCGATCTCTTCCCCACTCTCTCTCCCTATCTATCCATCTATCAACTTGGTGGATCAGGGTTCATTTCCCATCTATGTATTTGAGTGTGTATATTTGTATATGAGGTTTTCTACTAAAAAGTCAATAGATCGAGGATGTGTCTTAAAATATTCTAATTCAAGAGCTGCTATATCTAAATTAGTGTTGGAGGCAACTTCCTGTGGCAAGCAGAATGATTATGCCTTAAAAATAATACAAATATATTTACATAAGGAAGTTGGAATATAAATTTGAATCTAGATTCTATAAAAGAAAAGAATGTGAGTAGCTTTTTCTATGGATTGTGTCTCCTCGGGTCGAGGGCAGTTGTGGCTCTCCAGAACGTCCTTTGTAACACTTAGTAGTTTTCTCTATATATGCTATCACTCCCTCCTAATCCCTGTGTGTATGACAAGCGTGTGTGAGAGAGTACAAAATGTTAATCAGTTAATTTTTAATATATATTTTTAATATATATATTTACACACACACACACACACACACACACACATATATATATATATATATATATATATATATATATATATATATATATATATATATATATATATATATATATTGCTAGTTATTCATATTAACCATTAAAACTATATAATTTTACGTAGAGGAAAATAATTTCTGTTAATAATTATTAGTTATTATTAAATTGGATATAATATTCTGTAGGGATACAAAGAGCGATTATTGTTGCAATTGTATTCAAATGGATCACGTAACGACAGCTTAATGACCTCACTTCCGAGTGATGAATGTGGCAGTCACTCTGTAGGCTTTTACAGTGCTGCAAAAATGTTATTTTCCAAAGCTTTTGAAAAGAATGCCTAGTATTCGTCAAGCAGTAATAATATCAGGTGGTGGTTTTATTGACGAAAACAAAATATGATGCTGTTGTATCATAATCGTTCGCAGTTAAGAGCTTACTTTTAGTCAGAATAAAACAAGTACACTCTAGTTACAGAAATGTTACTTTTTACTTGGAAAAATGCAAAAAATATCAGATTATAAGGTGTGTAATAAAGAAACGCAGTGTGGCCACAAACTATTTAGTTATATATATATATATATATATATATATATATATATATATATAATTAAGCTATCGATAAATATATTTTAATTAAGCACTGTTGGGAGATAAGATGATTGTATAAACGCACCTGCGCTAATGCAAAGCTTTTCCGTAAAATGAATTCGAGCCATCTGACTGGCCTTTGTTTACATTCTTAAAAACAATACGCTATAATTAGCTGTTTCTTCCTGCCGAATGATGACAGCTCAGTGGGAGTATCTCTGACTGATACCAAATTGGTCGGATTTCGGTCCTGGCTTGAAGCTTAGTCGCACTGAGGAGCTATGATACAGCGAAACAGTACTGCCTGCAAATGACAAACATAGACACACACATTATATATATATATATATATATATATATATATATATATATAATTATGAATATGTTAAAAGTCGCTACAGAGTAACAATCCTGTTTCAGCACTGCAAATATGTCTCCTCGGGCGATGGTAAATTACTGGTGAGTGAACGATTAATTTCAAAAGCATAATACTTCCTCTTTTTTGAAACAGAAAGACGAGATAAAACAAAGAAAAAAAAAAAAAGAAAACAGTATTAAAATGAGGCTTGAGAGTTTACCGTCATTAACCAATCAAATATGAGGCCTACGCTTAAATATAAACCAACTGAGACACATTTTTCGTATTGAATCACTATTGCTATTGTTTAGCGATTTTTAAATTTAAAGTTGTTCATATCTTACCTGGATATATATATATATATATATATATATATATATATATATATATATATATATATATATATATATATATATATATTCATGAATCCTTCATACAAAAAAACAAATATTCATGAATTTAGAAATTATAATTGCACCTATAATTGAATATATATATATATATATATATATATATATATATATATATATATATATATATATATATATATATATATATATATTAGTGGTAGAATCTCCGACTGACACAAATTCAGTCGGGTTTCGATCCGAGCTAGAGGCAACCGGATCTCTAGCCACACTGATGAGCTGTGAAACAGCGAAACAGTCTGTCTGTCCGATGACGTTATATTGGCTCCTGAAATAAATATTCATTTCAGGTGAGCTCTCTAGGGAGTAGGTATGCTTTTGTAAACAGTGACTATTATAGCTAATATAGCGAGACTCTTCGCATAGCGAATTGAGTCACTGTAAGTCACTGGGCGTGTTTGTAAAAATAAATACGCTAAAAATCCACCTACATCCCTGCCGAGCCAGCCTTCTCTGGCGATCTGCTTAGTTGAAACCTTGGTAGGTTTGTCTGGCTCTCTAGGTTTCATTATATATATATATATATATATATATATATATATATATATGATTAAATATAGTGTTATTTGCATCAGAACTCAATGTGCATTATTATGTGTGTATGTTTGCATCTCTTTGTGTTTGTGTCTGTGCACGTGTGTCCATGAACGATTGTTTATCTCACAAGATGGATTACGCAATGTTACTGGCTGATGAATTTAATATGCATTCAGCTTCCGTGAAAAGAAAGAAGAAAGCATCAGACGACATAAATTCAAAAAAAAAAAATACAATACAGCATAATTGATTATTGATACTAGATTCTCCAGCATAGATATCTCAAACGAACCTCCCCGAATTAAATACATTTTCCTTGTCTGATGATCTGTCAGTTTGCTAAATTAAGACAATTGCTTTGATATAAAGTGTCCACCATGTTGACATTTCTCATAAGTTAACTCATTGCGATAATAAATAAATAAAATAACACTCACTACGCTAAACTCCTGCTCGACATTAGTGTTTAAAAGCTAAACATTAGTCATATTAAATATATTTCTTCATATGTTATGCTCATGTACGTAGGTGAACTTACTAGATTTTTGTGTTTTTGTTAATATTCACAATAATCATACTTTATGACGCTTCACAATCTCCCATGCAAATGTTCGTCCATATTTTCTAGTGATTTATTCACTATTTTTCTCTGTTGTCTTTGACAGTCGATGCACCCCGTAAGTGCTAAATTCTCCAAGTCATCTTTCCTCATATAATGATGAAGGCGCCTCAGGAAATTTAACACACCAAACGATTAAATGTAACCGCCTCTTCTACCCGAAGACCTTCTTTTCTCTCACTTCCCGACAGTTGAACTACCTTCCTCTTACTTGCTTCACTGATAACTACAATAATTTACATGTATCGTCAATCGTCGTCATCTGGTGCCTTGAACCCCGTTCTACTTTTTGTCTATTTCTCAATCCCCACGTATACCCAGTCTTTTCTCTAATCTTCAAACTCTGTAAAATTCTGCTTGTTAAATTCGGCGATCATGTATTTTCCATTGGATAGATCCTCTGTGGCCAGGCAAATTAAATATTTACTACCATCGCGAGAAAGCATGATAGGATCTGAGAAAAATCCATCGATGCGACCATCTGCAACGTCCCCCTTCTGAAGGATGACAAACCATGCAACTGATCTTGTCTTTGATGAACTAACGTTTTTTTTTTTTATAAAGGTAACTTCTTTTTTAAATTAGTAATTACGGATTTTATGTGCAGTCTAGATTTGTTAGAAGGGTGCTATTGCATCGATAGGTTGAGCGACACTACGACCTGTTCAGCTAGAACGCAACAATAGCGTACCATTTCAGCGATACGTTGAGTAACGCAAAACCCTGTTCAGATAGAACTATATAATTTTCAAAATAAGTGTGATATTTCAGCGACGGAGTCTTCCCCGTGTAAAGGTCGAACGTAACCATAGAATTGTCTTAATAAGAGTGGTATTTCAGAGACATTCTGATGGACAGAACACCCTGCTCGGGTAAAACGTAATTATGGAATTGTAAAAATAAGCGTGTTATTTCAGCGAAATATTGAAGGACACACTACTTTGTTCAAGTTGATTGTGACTATAGAATTATCACAATAATTGCGATAGGTTGATGGTCAATACATCCTTTTTAGGTAGAACATAATTATAGAATTTTCACAATAAGTGCGGTATTTCTGCGATAGATTGAGAAAAACGATACCTTGTTCAGTTTAATCTTAACTATAGAGTTGCCACAATAAGTGTTGCATTCCAGCTATAGGTCGAAGGACACTACACACTGCAGGTAGAACGTAACCATAGAATTGTCACAATAAGTGTGGTATTTCAGCGGTAACTTGAGGGATATTAGACTCGGTTCAGGTAGAACCTAAATCTGGAGGTGAAATAAAATGACCCGCATCGTTAATCTCTTACAGAGTCGCCAGAAAATTGGTAAGTTTTCCCTTTGCGCATATTCAGATTATTGTATCATTGGTTTTTGTTTACACCCATTCCTACCTTCGTCTTTGTCGGTACATTTCTATCGATATTCCGCCATGTTTGATCAGTTCCTCAAGGTCAACCGCTAGGAGTTGAGATCGAATAACAAACGACGCGTGACAAGATTTACCGCATTATTGCTTTTGAAATACTGTCTACCTATCGATTACAGACTTATGACATCCTGTGGCAAAGCCAGTACTGAATAAATGAAGCGTTGTGAAATACTGTTCAGGCATTTCTAATTAATTTACAGGGCGCGGCTGGTATTTGGGGACATACAGATTCATGATTAATACTGCTTCCCACTAACTTCTCATTGATTTTATTTTTCAGAAATAAAGAATGGCAAACCCTATGGTAACAAAGGAAATGAAAAGGCATGTTGTGATTATGGCATTAAAGACTGATCATAACGATTTGGATATTGCACGTTTCCTCAGCGTTGCTAGATCGTTTGTCCACAAGATACAAAAAAGAATTAAAAGACGCTGACAGTTCCCCAATATCTGTATCAAAACGTAAAAGACATTCTGCACGTTCTGATAAAGTGAGAATTTATTTAGGAAGTCAATCAGACAATTGATGAAAACGGAGGTCAATTGCCAAAAATCTGCATGTTTCTTGAAAAGAAATCAGAAGGAGTGTTCATGAAGACATTCGATACAAGACCTACGTAATGAAGAGAGGTCAATTTATGTCTGAAAAAAACAAACAAAAAAAAAACGAAAAAAAAACCCGAAAGAAAACGGTTTAAACAGATACAAAAGTATTATAAACAAACTTAAAAATCTTGCTGGTGTCATTTGATTTTTCTCAGATGAGAAAAATTTTGATCGAAATGAAAAACTTACCAGAAGAAATGACAGATGGCGTTGTTCAGATCATTCCGAGGTGCCAAGAGCAATGTGCACACAATTTCCTTCAATTATTACGCTATTGGGTGTTGTTAGTAATGAAGGAAATGTTATGCCACAACATTTTTTTCCACAAGGTCTTAGAGTAAATGCTGCTGCTTACATTGAGGTTCTAGAAAGAGTTGTCAAGCCCTGGATTGACAAAATATGCAACGGCAGGCCTTACACATTCCAGCAAGACTCGGCTCCATCGCACAAGGCTCTACAAACACAAGAATGGATAGCTGACCATTTGTACGACCACATCACACCCAACATTTGACCTAACTCTCCAGATCGCAATCCACTAGACTATTATGTGGGGATCGTTGTTGAGAACGAGGTTAATAAACAGCCCCCTAATACCAAAGACTCTCTTAAAGCTGAAATAGTTCAAGTAATGTCTGATATAAATAAGAACCAATTAATCAGAGATTTCAGCCGATTTCGACCTCGTGTAGAGGCAGTTATTGATGCTAATGGTGGTTTTATTGAACAAAATTAAATAATAGCTAAATTTCATGTTTTCTTGTTTGTAATCAAATATGATTATATTCCTTTGATCAGCAAGCTTTTTACTAATCCATAAATCTGTCCTCAAATACCAGGCGCAACCTGTAATATTGCAGAGTAAGCGGTAGTTGACTATTTCAAATCAAAAGATCAAATGACAAAAATAAACACACCACGCAAAAGCTCCGCGCAGCCTTCCGGTTTCAAACACATTTTAAATTGATAAAAATAAAATATACATGTATGATAAATAAATAATGTTTATTATTGTTGTCAGTTTACAAAAAAAAAACATAGAACTTGTATAAATTATCTTTCATCATATTTTCAGATTATATTACTATTCTAACAATTTTTTTAAGTATGATAATCTTTTAAATATAACAAACATTGCTCAGGAGTGAAGGTAGTTAAAATAAATGTCAAAGAAAAAATGCGCTTTTCGCAAACCATATTTTTCGAACACGATGATCCAAATTTTCTTTTGATTCAACATTGGGTTGCGTAACTGATAATTAGTGGTGTATTTTTTTTTTTTAATTGCCGAACATCAATTTCTTTTATTTACTATTTCAAACTAATTTAAAACGCTAAAATTCGGATCATTACGATCTGAGCTACGTACTTACCCCAAACACAAGTTTCTGCCTGTTTTGGATAACGAATCGTCGCGGTTCGACTAAGAAAGAATGGTAAAAAAAACATTGGAAAAAATAATAAATAAAATTCTTTTTGGTGGGCATCAAGTGCAAAGACAGGAAGATAAAAAATAAACAAACAAACAAGCAAAAACTACCGAGTCGTCTTAAAATAAAGCACGCTTTCGATACCAATCGATACTGAATTAGAGAGACGACAGAAAGCAGCGTATAATACACTTTCTTCGATTTTGATTAGTTTTTATCTTTTGTTGTCGTTTTTATATTTTTTTTCTGTAAATTTAAACGACCACACATTGCTTTCTTCGTCTATCCCAGTGTTTTTCTTTGGAATTTTTGAGAAACAGATTCCGCCATGTTTGATCAGCTCCTCAAGGTCAACTATCAAGAGTTCAAATCGAATAAAAACGGCACGTGACACGATTTACCGCATTATTGCTTTCGAAATACTGACTACCTATCGATTACAGACTTAAGACATCCTGTAGGAAGCTGGTTCCGACCCAGAGATATGTCTGTAAAAAAGTTAATTATTTTGGCATATGGCGTTTTATACTATTCTAATATTCTTTAATGACTTGTCGCTACAGAACGGAGGTAATTATAACTCTACACTGATTACTTTTCCTTAGATTCTGTAACTTGCCGTTCAAGTTGAAGCCAGTGGAGTGGTTTCCCTTTGTCTTTAGGCTGGATTTTGTTTATCATTTCACCCAAACTAAGGCAATAAAGTCATTCACAGGCAAGAGATTACAGAATATGAAATAAAAAGACAAAAAGAATAAAAAAAACATTATTAGGGCGAGAGAACAATAAAAGATCAGGCATTTAGAAGACAGAAGATAACGATTGACATTGCATTTACATTTTTTAAAATCGCAGTTGTTGTATCCAACACTACTAACATCTAAGGTACTTTATTTTTTCTTTCCTTTGGAAATCATTGCGCATATATGGTATTATTATTAATATTATTATTATTATTATTATTATTATTATTATTATTGATATATCCTTAGATTTATGTTGTATCCACATTTCCTTCTGGGTCCCAACCAGTGTCCTAAGGTCAGGAATGGTTTCATGACATTTTCCACTAATCAATTTTGGAAAAAATCAAAACAATAAAAACCTATGATCACGCAAATTTTGCATAGATAAAGCCCTTCGTAATGTGTGAATTAATTACGAATACAATCTGTTGTATGTCTTTAAGTCATGGGTACCAGGTATAATAATAATAATAATAATAATAATAATAATAATAATAATAATAATATTTCCTTTGATTTCTGATGTATACACATTTTCTTCTGGGTCCCAACCAGTGACCTAATGTCAGAAGTTGGTTATGATATTTTCTACTGATCATCTTTGTAAAAGCAAAAAAAAAAAAGCAAAAACAAACAAAAAATAAAATCGCACATATTTTACATAGATAAAGCTTTTCGTAATTTGTGAGCTGTACCTGTGACTACAATTTGTTTTTTGTATTTCTTCAAGGCAAGAGTTACCAATAATAATAATAATAATTATTATTATTATTATTATTATTATTATTATTATTTGTCTATGTGATAATTCCTGTTGTGTATCCTGTAGAACCGGGTCCAAACTATGGTCCTTAGACCCTGTATTGTCATTTAATTCATAGCACTTTTCTTAGTATATGGAATGTTCCTGATCTTCTGGGAAACTAGTATGTCGATGTTACCTGGGACAATGTTAGTAAACTTAGCTATTTCCTTTCTCAAGTGTCCTAGAGCCCCTATTACTATTGGTACAACCTCAGTCTTCATTCGCCACACCCTGTTAATCCCGATCTCCAGGACTTTGCATTTGGACAATTTCTCGATAATTTTCATTTCGGTGTTTCTCTCAGATGTTACTGCCATGTCAATAAGCATACAATTCTTGAATTTATTGTATTTTATGATAATACCAGGTCTGTCGGCTTTTATTTCCCTCTCAGTTTGAGTTGGCATGTTCCAGAGGATAGTTACATCGTTATTTTGGATAACTGGTTCTGGTTAATCCTCATACCATTTCTCAGTGGTTTCGATTTTGTGCTTCTATTAGGTTGGTGCAAAAATAATGACGTAATACTGTCGTTTTTTGAAGTTAAAAAATACGTCAAAAAACGACATTATTACGTCATTATTTTTGCACCAACCTAATAGCATAAGTTCTATTCTGTATATGTCGCTACATTTTTATGTCTGTGGGAATATTACTTTTTTGCTAGTTCAAGAAATCCTGAGCAAATATGGTCAAGTGTTTCATCATATTTTCCGCAGATCCTGCATTTGGAGTTAGTTCTGTCCTTGATTATGTGGAAGTGATAGGATCTGGTTGCGTGGCTTTGGTCCTGAGCTGCAATAATTACACCTTTTGTCTCAGCTTTCAACCTAGTGCTACTCAGCCACTGATGTATTTTCTGTTGGTCCACATCTGCGTCTTTCTTTCTTTTTAAGTATTTGCCATGCAACGCCCTGTCCCGCACTTTTCTTGTAATTTCATTTGGCCGGGCTCTTTTGCTTTCTGTTATCCTCGTTTGGCGTAGAGGATATTCTCTTCGACTTTCGTTAGTAGGATTTCCAGTATATTAAGCTGTTTCTTGAAGAGTGCAGTTTCTTTGTCGAGGTAGTAGATTTGGTGTTTTAATATTTGGAGGAGAGGGTTATTGGTTTTTGTAAGGTATGCTTCCAATCCGATTATTGTAGTTTTAGATATTGTTCAAGTTGGATTAGACTTCGGTCTCTTGGTGCCTGCAGGCTATCAACATGATTTCGGGCGGTGCATCTTCTTTTGGATAAGCTTTTTCCGGACATGGAGTCCAATCATTTAATGTCATTCAACTTTGATTTAACAATGTTGGAGCTGTATGTTACCATGGTTATAGCTAAGGTGTTATTGACCCAATTAAATTCGCTTTCTAGTATTAAACACACACTCCTATAAGATGCTTTTCGGATCTTTTTCTTCATAATTAAATATTATATTTAGCCTCCGCCATTAATTCCTGTGTACTTGTATATACCATCTTGGTATAGTTCCTTAATCTTGTTATTGTTATCTCTACCTATAAAAGGCAGGATGTGTGTGTGTGTGTGTGTAACGAATGCACGGCCGCAATTTTCGACGGATTTGCACCAAAATGTACATGCGCATGCTCCAAGTTATCGGAAGACCAAGACCGACTTTGCATTTCCCAACTCCCATCGATAGTGGAAATAATCGATTTTTTCATGCTTCTACGGCACTTTTCATGTAGTTTGCGGCCATTTTGTACTGGCCAGAGTGAGAACCTATAGCTGTCTGCCACGAATAGGCAGGAAGATTCTATTGGCCAGCGGGAGAGTCAACAGCTGACTGACACGAATGTTAATTAGCATGCTAGCTTGCAAAACAAATCGATAGCTGCATTCGTCACAAGTGAGAAAAAATTAAATCTGCATGGCACTTTACTCCAATTGGCTCATTCGCTTGCTTAAACTCAACATTGATTCTGATTCCGCAGAACTGGCTTGGATGTGAAAAGTATTTGTTGTTAACATTCTTTTTTCGTTCGATTTTTCCAGTTACGAGGCCTTTTTTTTAAAGCTGATCGTTTTGTGTTCATTTATTTTAGTTCCTTTTTCGTAAAAGATTTAATGTTTAGTACAGAGTTTAGAAAAAATTCGCAGTGTGAGATAGACAAGAAGTAAGGCATGTAGCAACATCAGCACGGCAAATGGCACTCCTTTAAAGGCAAGGAAGGGCAAAAATATTTTCAGTCAAGTGATAGTGATTGCTGTATGAGTCGTACGATTTTTGAATCAAGCACGGGCAACGCCGGGTCATGCTGCTAGTCAAGTTCTAAATCTGTCGTTTTCGTTAATTTACCGCCTTTGAAGGTGTCTTTGTCGCATTTCCCGATTTTAGACTCCATCCTAATGTCGTCGCTGAAGATTTTGAAAGTAGGGTTTTCTTCTGGTTGTCATCCTTGGCAAACGTTTTAAGATCATCCATATAGAATAGGTGATTCATTAAGACGCTCTGTATCCATAACTACTGTTGTTCAATATTACCATCTAATGATTTTATTTAGATCTGGATTGATGATTTTTTTCCTGCTCATCAGCCAGGTTATTTAAAGCTGGAAAATATTTTTTAATAGTAAGAATTTTTAGAGATAATGATAATTTACTGATACTAATTAGTATCAGTAAATTATCATTATCTCTAAAAATTAGATAGAGGGAAGATGTGGATTTACACCTTTCCCAAGAATATTAGTGCATTTTTTTTTTATCAATTCTCCCCAAGCAAGGCAATAATGCCACTAAGATGCAAGATGCTACTGGAAGTAAAAGAAAATGAAAAAAAGCTTTAAAAAAAGACTCAACACAATCCTAAATCAGAATCAAGAGATAAACTGCTATTCCTATTCAAAAGTAAATATAATTAACCTGACTGGGGCTGTTATCCGTTGAATTTCCAAGCTTACAGTACCTGGTATTCCCAAGTATTCACCCATCCAGGTATTGACCAAGCTCGACGTTGCTTACTTCAGTGATTATACTAGAAGCAGTGTTTCAATGTGATATAGCCATAAGCCTGTAGAAGTGGAGTACATGACTAAGACAGGAGAATTGAAATGCATTATTTTTTAGTACAGCAGAAGTTATTAAAGGATCGGTCATGTATAATCTTTCTCCAAAGGTATTTTTGCGTAAGTGACTGTAACGAACTCAACTGGAATTAGAACCCGGCTCGCCAATTTCTCGTTTGTTGAGTGGAACTAATGTAAGACAGAATATTAGTGGTGACAATAAATCTTAGAAGATCCCGCTTTTGATGTTGATTGGTATCGATATTATTAGTTTGGGGCAAAAATAATGTCGTTTTCTCACATAGTAACATATGTGAAAAAACGACATTATTTTTGCACCAACCTAATAATTTCCCATTTGCATGGGTTTTTTTTTTTAGTGTAGTCTTCTAGTTTTTCATGCTCTTCGTTATAACTTTGACCTTTGTGGTGCTTACTCTGAATATTTTAGGCTCTTCTCTATCCATGAATTTGGTATAATATCGAACGCATTTCTGTAACCGATCCATGCTATCGATTAGTTTCTTTTACTTGTTTTCCAATATTGTCTTATTGACAGTTAGTTGATCCTTGCTGTTAGACATTTTCATGATGGTCGTCTTCGAGTATAGAATCCAGAGGTTGGCAGTGAATATTTTGGAGACAGTAGGAAAGCGCAGTTCAGGTGCGCAGTGGATATCGTAGCAAAGTAGCAGAGCGTAGTTCTTCCTTCTATCATCTTCGCCTGGTCAAGTTGGCACTGGTCCTTCGGTAGGGTAAACAAAGATGGCCGCCTTTATACACGACGGATACAAATGTTCTGCGGCTTCTGATTAGTTAAACCTCTATTGGTAGATTATAAAGGAAGTTAAGTCATTTGGATTGTCTCACTAGTCATATATATATATATACCCAAAAAACTGTAACACTTGCAGCCGTAACTTTCTCAAGGAAATTGTATGTCCTCTAGGTTTTCATAGAAGTGAGGATCTTGTACATTGTTGGTAGGCAGGTAATGGGCCTATAGTTCTGCGACTTGGGGAATAGGTATGTTACTCCCCACGTGAGGCATTTAAGACATTTTTCTGGGTTCATGATTATATCATTGTATGCCCGTGAAAGGTATTTGTGGGTGCTATATAGTTTTTTATTAACAAAATTGGCTATATGGTGCATTCCTGGTACTTTCCAGTTTTGGGTTTTGCAGATGGCAACGGTTGTTTCGGTAATATTGATATCCGTCAATTTTTGTCACTCTATATATGTCTGTTGTTCCTGTTATTGATTGATTCACCTAGCTCTCTCATTGTGCATTTTTCAGTTTTCCCACGTCTTACATCAGAACTCTTCGACTTCTTGGTTATTAGGAGGGACATTTTTCTTTATTTTTTTCACAATTCCCGATATAGTTTCTTGGCATTCTTGAAGATCTTGTTTTACTAGAAGAATCTTTTTTTTTTTATAATGCCTGATTCTCTGTGCCTTCGCTGGAATTTGTTGTTTCAACCTCTCTTTAAATTTGGTACAACGGAGTTATTTTTATGTCAAAGCTTCGTTTTAGTTGTCTCCTTTTTCTTCCTTTTATTTAGAAGCGGCAATTGTCCCCGTAGATTATTTAGTTCAGTTTCTATTTTTTTCTTTCCAGACTGGTATTTGTCGTTTTCGTTGTCGTTGTGTTTTAAAATTTTCAGTTATTGTTTCTGCGAACGTTGCTAAGGCCGCGTTTATAAGATGATTCCTTTCTATCAGGTTCATCGGTCTTTCGATTTCGTCCTTTATTTTTCTATTTGCTTGGTTAGAGAGGTTGATGATTTTCTTCAATTAACGGTTCTTTCTTACTTTTGGAATTGTTGTCCTTTCCTCGAAAGACATTTCCTTTACATTCGCCCATTTATATCGGGTGTTTTTGTCATCTCTGTTTCTCTCTCATATTCGTCATTATTTTCATCTATTTGCTTGTGGACCTGTTATATAGAAATAAACTGTCGTTGTTGACACATAAGTTCGGACGTAGATCGCCAGTGAGCAAACATAGGCGATCCCATTATTCAATTAAGTAGATCACGCGACTATAGCGGAAACGCATAAATAGAAAGTAACGTGACGTCTAATTGATCGCCATTTCTAGTATATCTCTTACTATACGGATCATTATTTCTGTTCTATCCTCTATTACTATACGGATCATTTTTTCTGTTCTATCCTCTATTACTATACGGATCTCTATTCTCTATACTGTTCGCTATACTATTTCTCTATACTGGTCACTATACAGATTGATATTCGAAATAAAGTAACTATTAACAACAAAACAAAATGTCCTTAGCAACTAGAAGAATTTAGAAAACGCTACTGTATTCATACTGTCAACTGAAAATTGCGTTGAGTACTATCACGTGTGGAAGCATTGTTTTTATTTTATTTTGTTTTCTTTTTAGTAGTCACTTTGTTTTAATAAATTCATTTCGCTTTTGGCTTTTAAAAGTCTACGTTGGACGAAACGCGTCGGTTAATAATACAGTTTTCTATTGTCTTTTACCTTTATAAATATTGTATTTTACTATAGGTAATAGGTTATATAAATTACTGGCAAATAAAAAAGACCATTAAAAATAACCGATAAGACGCTATCACGGCAATGACCACCAGTACCATCATTATTATTATTACTATTATTGCATTTCTTTTTTGTTTCTCTTTCTTCTTCCTATTATCAGTAATAAAAGTCTAATAACTGTTCAAAGCTCTGCCCGAATCAGATAACAAAAAATAAGATTTGCGTTAAAAATTAATAAAACTAGTAGGTACCGATTACCTATCAGGTATATCAAAAAATAATAGTTCTTGCTTTCTGTTTCGTTTTTTTTAATCTGTTCTTCTTAACGGCGTCTTTGTTTGAATTGCAAAAGCGTCTCCTACTGGCAGCCATTGAAAGAAATTACTAAAAGTTACAAGTTATTTGGCGAAGTAGGTAATGGCTGCTCCAATTACTGCTATGCAGTAACTACTTATTTACGACGTTGCATACTGAGGACGACATCTTGGACAAATTTTACGAATGGATCCAGAATGCCTAGCAAACAAAGCCATGGAGTTTTACTTTGAAAAGACAGACATCAAAAAGTTCAGAGGTTATCCAAGAACCATCAAAGTCACCACGCTGAACCGAGGGATTCAAAGAACAAGGCAGAAAGATCCCATTTTTCCTTTGGAGAAGTTTACAATCAAGGAAGATGTGCAACGAATCCGCAAACTCGGAGAAGCCAGGGAAAGCTGGCAAAATATTGTCGAATCAGTATTGAAGATGAGAGAACATGTTAAAAACTGACCTTAAATCGAAACAGTTTTGATGATGATAGCGATGATTACAAGACAGATACTGCTAATAGGAAGAAGAAAGGAAACTGAATGCGATAATAATGATAATAATAATTTTAGTCATAGTAATGATAATAATAATATCATACAATTTGTATATATCCGTGTGTGTACTTGTATATGTGTCTGCGTGAAGAAAGTATATATATATATATATATATATATATATATATATAATTAAGTAATTCATCGAGTGTAGAAGAAACCTTAACAGAATGCAAAAAGCACTAAACGGCCGTTTCGTCCTATATTTGGGACTCATCAAAAGTGCGCATCCACTACCGAGAATTGAAGACAGATACAATATTAGGCAAACCAATTGTACCAACGGTCTCGGTGGCGAAGAGGTAACGAATTAGACTGGATATAGCGCCGCTCGATCACCTATTCCGTGGTGGACCTCAGTTAGCCTTACCTATAGGACTGTGTCCCCACGAGCCACGACTACTATCCCCTACTACTATCTATTGGGGATTATAGTCGAAACGGCCGTTCAGTGTTTTCTTCAGTCTGTTGAGGTTTCTTCGAGACTCCATGAATATATATATATATATATATATATATATATATATATATATGTATGTGTGTATATATATATATATATATATATATATATATATACATATATATATATATATATATATATATATATATATATATATATATATATATATATATATATATATATATATACATTAAGTAATTCATCGAGTCTAGAATAATAATAATAATAATAATAATAATAATAATAATAATAATTATTATTATTATTATTTTATTTCCTTTGGTTTCTGGTATATACTAATTTCTTTCTGGGTCTCGACCATAGACCTATATTCAGAAATGGCATCCTGCCATTTTCCACTGAGCAGTTTTGAAAAATAAATCGCCCATATTCTACATAGATAAAGCCCTTCGTAAGGTGTGAGCTGTATTTGTGAGTACATTTTTTATGTATTTCTTTAAGGCATGGGCTACCAGGGATTCCTTTAATGTGTCTATTGGAATCTTTTCCAATCAATCCGAGGGCTCCTACTACAACTGGAATTGCTAATGTCCTCCTGTACCGCATTTTTGAGTTTTTGTTTTAAGATTCCTTGCATTTTGATAAGTTTCTGAAAATCGTCAAAGATACATTGCAGTCTGCAGAGACCAACGTGTCAAGAAGGAGACACATTTTGTCTTTGTGGTTTTTAATCATGATATCAGGTCGATTAGCTTTGATTATTCTGTGTGTGTGCATTGTAAAGTCCGATAAAATTAGCGCAGTTCCTATCTCCGTAATCGGGTCTGGATGATGTTCTTACCAATTTTTTGCAGTTTCATTTGATTATTATTATTGTATTTTATTTGAATGTTTTAATTTGCTGCTTCATATATATATATATATATATATATATATATATATATAGCAAATCATTCACTAAGATCTATGGGAAAATAAGTGTATTTCTTAGGAAATTATTGAGTATATTGGAGTGAATTATTATTATTATTATTATTATTATTATTATTATTGTGGTTGTTGTTGTTGTTTGAAATTCGTATGACGTCCGTAGTTCTGATTAATAATGCTGTAAGGAAACACTGGGACAAAAGGTTGAATGAAGAACAAGTTTAGTCACATGAAAGACATGCATTAATAATACACTAATAGAAAATACAGTGGCTTAGTGAGGCAATGCGTACGACTCAACGCTACGCTTTGCAACCATCTTTCCTATGAACAAATGTACTACACATGGGGATGAACAAATCCATGTTCAACAATTAGTGGAGAGAAGGTTTGTCGTTGTCTTTCTACATAGCAATTATTATTTATTTTGAGTTGGGATTTTCACATATATTTTCTTTCATTAATTTACTTTGGATGACCTGAACATACCGGATTGAATTCTTCTTCTTCTTCTTCTTCTTCTTCTTCTTCTTATTATTATTATTATTATTATTATTATTATTATTATTATTATTGTTGTCGTTGCTGTTGTAGTTACGGTAATTTGCCCAAGCATGGACTCTCCCAGCTATAAGTACGACCAGGTAGTGCCTTTTAGAGTCGGACCGAACATTCTTGCTGTAACACTAGTTTGTATATGTTTTGTATTACTCTTTCTGTTAATCTATTTGTTTAACTAAATTCCTTTCTTTATGTCTTTATTTCTTTCCTTAACAACGTCCTGGGTATGACGGTAAACTACATCCGCGTCCTGGGTATGACGGTAAACTACATCCGCGTCCTGGGTATGGCGATAAACTGCATCCAACAGCAAGGTCTCAGATAATGTTTTCAGAAAAATAATGTTGCCAGCTCTAAGTTTTTGAAACAATAATGTTGCCAGCTCTAAGTTTTTGAAACAATAATGTTGCCAGCTCTAAGTTTTTTTTTTTTTTTTTGTAGAAAAGGAATAATAATACGTTTTTTTTTTGAAACAATAATGTTGCCAGCTATACGTTTTTTTTAAACAATAATGTTGCCAGCTATATGTTTTTTTTGAAACAATAATGTTGCCAGCTATACGTTTTTTATTCTATACAAAATAGGCATTTAAAATTCATATAAACTGGATTTGGCATTAAATAACCCACAGTGGTTGATATGCCATAAAACCCAAACAAACAAACAAACAAACATCTTTCCTTAACAAGGCCACAACAACTTGGCGATGAGGATGAGATTGCTATGTTAATTTACCCACGCACGCATAGACTCTCCCAACTATAAATAGGAGCAGGTACTGCCTTTTGAAGAGTGAAGTTTCCAACAGTCAGCTCTGATAGTCGGACCGAACATTCTTGCTGTAACACTCTCTTTTGTATATGTTTTGTATTACTGCTTCTGTTAATATATTTGTTTAACTCAATTCCTCTCTTTGTGTCTTTATTTCTGGCAAGGCCACAACAAATATAATTTGATTTACAGTTTCATACAATCTTGTGTCTAGTCCTTTGGCCCTGACCTGCATTCATTCTTTTGCCAGCAAGTCTTACAGCAAAATGGATTGCAATAGTTTTGTGCATGAAAGCTTTGTATATTTTTCTAATCATTTCCCCCAAAGCAAGTCAATAAAACCATTAAGATGCAAAGGGTTAATTGTTTGTGAAAGAATATGAGAAACAAATTAAAAAAATAGAAGGAACAATAGAACAACGGGAATTATGAAGACAGATGATAACGATTGATATTGCATTTAAAGTCTTGAAGATCAAAGATGACTGGAAAGCAAGAAGCTGGAAGTGAGTTCCACAAGCGAGAAGTGCAAGCGACGAAACTGCTTACATAGAACTGACGGTGATATCTAGCCATTTAACCCTACCGAAATTATGAGTAATGTTCAGAATTATATACTAACTGTAAAATGACGAGACCTAGATGCCAATTTAGTACTGCGCTTAAATTCGTAAAGTTGACATTTCAAAATAGAAAGCTTCCATAACATGTACCCTGAATTATTTTTTAAATGGCACGGGGAAAATAATTTGAAAATACTTTGAAAATGTATGCGAAGTACTCATTATCCTAGACTGAGGGCCACTCAGAGATAGAAATTATATTCTTGCTTGCTATTTAATAGATAGTTGGAGGGAGAGAGATGAATTCATGTCATCTAGAAATTAAAAGATCTTGTAAATATTTAATTTCAGGACACCGACTCGTGTACAAGTCCTTAAATATTAAATGAGATTACTGGTTTATTGCTATGTCCTCCGGTCGGGCTAGTATATTTGAGATATATCAACAACCGCTGTGCAATTTAAAGTCGCAGTCATTACATCGTTAAATACTAGGGTTGGTAAATATGGGTCGTTCATATTTATGTCTATAAGCATTTATTTGATTCAGTCATAAGTAAATATTCATCTTTTATATTTAAGATCATAAGCATGTATTTACTTCATGTATAGGCTAGTAACATTTAAGCGGGTTCAAAGGGTATATTTTTGGCCGAGCCTACGGGCTCGGAGAAACGCACTTTAAACTCGGCCTTGTGCCACATATATTCCTCGTGCGTGGGATATTAAATACCGAGATACGTCGAGATACAGTCTCTGACGTCTGTCGAACTCTCTGCTTTGGCAGAGATGAACTCGGACAAGGCTTTGCCGAAGGGCAAAGTTTCGTCCGGGGAGGTAGACAGTTCTCGAACCCGCGTATGCGGGTTTGGATGGGATATATTTTGGCTGAGCCTACGTGCTCGGAGAAACCCACGTTAAACTCGGCCTTGTGCCACATACATTCATCGTGGGTGGACTTGTTAAATATCGAGATACGTGGAGATACCTTTAGAGATACGGAGGCAGACACAGGGTGTTCTCAGAGAGTTAAACAAGAGTCCAGAGAGAGAGAGAGAGAGAGGGAGAGAGAGAGAGAGAGAGAGAGAGAGAGAGAGAGAGAGAGAGATGATTACGGCTTTACTTACAGAGACTTGTCCATATACCTTCTACTAACCCGCATTCCTGGACTACTAATCTTCACTTCAAGTCTGTATTCTTCTATCTCAATTTCTATCTCAATTTCTGTTACAATTATTACCTCAGATACAGGAAAAATAATCGGCAACTCCAGTAACTACATGATTCCACAGGCTATCCTACAACTGTACAGGAGCCAGCTCAGACTTAAACTGAAGTACTGTTGTCATATTTGGGCGTGAGCAGCTGAGACCTTACTCTCCAGCTTTGACAGAGTGCAAAGACGTTTTCGAACAGGTGACGTATTATTCTCTACCCTCCAACCTCTCTCTTACAGGGGGCATGTGGAAAGTGTCTCATTGCTTTCTCGCTACTTACCTTGAAAGTAGATGGACGAACTACATTCAATGGTCCCTCCAATTCAAAATCTTCACGGCAAAGTGACGCCATGTAACTTACATAGAAGCAAGCCAACCACATCCTCTCCGTATTACATCGGCGAGAAGTACGTTTCACTCGAACAGCTTCTTCTCGCGAACCACTGCTCTGTAGAACCGACTCCCATGAGTATGTTTCCCTGATCACTACAATCTTAACCTATTCAAGTCTAGGGTTAACCGTTATCTTTCACACCCATCCGCATAAACTCTGCCTCCTACGCTATAAGCCATTACCTCGAGTGGTTGCAGGGTACTGTGGTACAGGGTGAACGTCATCGTAAAAAAAGAAAATCATGATGGGAAAGAAGAAGTCTTAGAAGATCTTACACGTCACAGGATATTGATGGTAAGAGTGACCGAGGAAAACAATGCCTAACGAGCTTGCTGGCAGAACAGAAGAGATAACAAAAAGAAAAACAATTACTAAGATCCACAGTGGCCAGGAAATGAGGGAGAGCCACGATCGAGTACTTCCTGAAGGGAAACGGCAGACAGAAGAAGAAGAATTCTTTATTGTTAAAACATACTTTATTAAAAATGCCAAATCACCCAAGGACATTTTTGCAAAATGTTCACGAAATCGTAAAAGTGTCTTTGAACTCTGATTTTTTAATATTTGTGCATAGATTGCCTCATAAGTTAGCCGTCTACCTTAAATGTCCCCCGGGCTTTGTACAGTGGGGAGCTTACTGCAAAAATAAATGAAAATTACTAGAATATTACGTATATATTAAAGACTTGTAGATAAGTAAAACCAGCCCAGTCAATGAATTAAGAAAAGATCAAATGAGATATCCTCGTTAGCCAACTCAATTGTTTCGCGTCTAAACGATGATCAGGGACTTGTGTCATAAATCAATTTAAGTCACTACATAAACCAAATCTTGATTTATTCAGTCAATCAATCATTGATTTATTTGTTGAAGAAGAAAAAACGAAAAACAAGCATGTTTTATCTACATTATTTATCCTCATCTTCATTGCAATATTCACAGCGTTTCGTTGTACGCTTCGTCCTTCTTCAGGTGATTGGAATTTCGAATCGAACCCTTTATTTCGTAGATTGTACTAGTTCCTCGTGCCGTGCCTCTTGGGGATGTCTCAGTTATTCCCCTTTAACTCAACTCTCTTTTTGGTTTACTTCTGCTGTAGTCTGGCATTTATCCACTGGGACATGTGTCCGCCAGGACACCTGTGCATGAATTTCTGGGACTTATAAATCTAATAAGTCAAAAACCGTTTTTACCGGTGTTCATATTGCAATTTTTCCTCTATTATTATTTCATTTTTATTTTTTTTTACCAGAGCTTATATTGCAATTTTGTGTTGTTATTCATTGCTTCTCTCTTGCACTCCTTATTAGTGGTTCCCATATTGTATTCATTTCTATACTTGGTCGGCTCAGGAGATTTTTGTGGCTCAGCGTATGTGCTGATTCTTTAAGTTTTCTTATTTTCCAGTGATGTTCTCTGTCTATTATTTCAACCTCATAGCACAGGGGCGGTGATCTCCCTTTTACCTCCATACAGATAACAGAGGATAACAGTCCGAGTAATGTAAATAAACATAATACCTCATCTCACAGATATAAACAGATATTGAAGTCTGTTTTAATTTCGCTGGCTTTATATTCTGTATAAAACAGTCTATTCGAGAACAACACGGGACATAAACTGAGCCCCTGGTATTCTATACGCTCTTACATCGGACACCTTTGAAGGAAATGGAGTGACTTGGCGCTGTTACAGGATGAGGATGTTTTCGTGTTAATTGTCAAATTATTCCGAAGGGATTTTGAACACCAATATTATGTAGCATAGCCAGATAAAACCTGACGCCAGATAATAGAATTTTCTTATTTCGTTATTTAACGGGGAAAGCATTTATTTTAGTTCCGAGAGAGAATTTTCCTGAACAGAAAGAAATATGGCTCAAGAAAAGAGATAAGATAGTATCGATGAAAGAAACTGTAACTTTCGCCATGATGTGCTGATTAGCAATGAAGGCTTTCAGGCATATACGACTGACGTGCGTTGTTCTGTGTGGCACATCGAATAGGACATGGCTAAATCTATTAAATATTCAAATGATGAGAATAGTGTTAGGCAGGAAAGGAATGCAAGAAAGAAGAAGGAAAGTAAGAATAAAATGTTAGAAAAATAAGTAAGTGAGATAGAAGACAGAAACTGTTGTGAGGCTCTCCCCTTTTTACATAAGATGGACTCGTCCAAAGTATACTTATACTGACAGTGAGAATACCTGACGTTGAGCTACGTCTTGATACTGACTTTGACTGTTTGCGACGTCTGTCGAATTCTCTGCTAACGCAGAGAGGAATCCGGACGAAGCTTTGCCGAAGGGCAAGGTTTCGTCCGGGGAGGTAGACAGGGCCTGAACTCGTCTAGGCGGGTTCAAAGGCTATATTTTTGGCCGAGCCTACGGGCTCGGAGATACCCACAGCAAACCGGCCTTCTGCCATATTCGGTCCTCGTGGGTGGATTGATAAATACTGAGCTTCGTCTCGATACAATCTTTGACTGTTTGCGAGGACGGTAAGTGCGACGCTGATATCCGAAGACGTACTTGGATGGCCAAAGAGGCATTCCCAAAGCTAGGCAGAGTATTACGAGACAGGAGGATTTCGTTGGTAACAAAATAAAGAGTACTGAACAGCTGTCATCTTTTACGGCAGCGAATGATGGACGGTTTCCGCCAAGATGATGAAGAGACTCGAGACAATGAAGGTATGGTTCTACAGAAGGATGCTATTAATACCATGGACCGAACATGTGAAAGGCGATGAGTTTTTGGAGAAGATGCAAAGAGGAAAACTTACAGAATGTTCTGAAGGAAAGCAAGAAGAAAGGACTAAACCCCAATTGTAAGAACACAGTTGTTAGTAAAAGCAATGACCTAATATGCAAATTACAAATTCGAGATGCCAAAATCAAATAAGCAGAACAACATAAATATCTGGGAAACGGATTAACAAAGGACGGAAAATGCGACATTGAAATCCGAAGTCGCATTGAAATAGCGTAAGATGCCTTTCAAAAACTAAGCAAAGTATTATGAAATAGAAAATTTCCATTAGCTCAAAATAAAACAGTACTGAAATATTACTTAATATCAGTCTACGTCTGATGGCAGTAAACGCTGAAAAGTCTCCTCCACTGATGAAGAAGATACTTGAAGTAATATAAATGTGGTTCTACAGGAGGATGCTGGGAATGCCACGAACCCAACATGTCGGCAACGACGAAGTTTTAGAGAAAATCGAAACAAAAAGGACAGTTATACTTAACATTGTGACACCATTTAGGGGCGCAAAAAGAAGGAAAAAGAAGGAAAGGAAAAAAAGAAGGAAAAGAGAGAGGAAGAGAGGCGAGACTTAACTTATATGATAACGGGAGGCCACCCACGAGAAATAACATTTGAAAATGTTATTTTGATAATGGAAGACACTGGTGAGGGTTCTGTCGGCCATTGTCTTTGGGCTGGCTGGCAGGGTCCAGGTTGATACATTGTTTTGTTTAGATAGATAAAAAATTAACTGTGTCATTGTGGCAAGCAGATTGTCGGGAGTGGTGAAGTTCCCTGCGTGGAAATTTTAAAGATAAAGTCACCTACGAGAAGAGACATTTGAAAATGTTATTTTGATAGTCGAAAACAATGCTGTCTGAAAACAATTTAATAGGTCATCTGTTGACCACACACAAAGAGAGTCATCTCTAGGTTGGGTCTTTGTCGATGGGAGGTGTCATTGAGAGAAAACACAACTGGGCTGTGTTGGAATTTGAATATGACAGCGAAACAATATTTCGTTGGCGCCGAAGAATGAGTGTGTCTGGTTGACTAGCCTCTTGGTGCTGGCGAAATCTGATTGAAGAATTCCATATGCCGTGACGTTAGGATAAGAATTGAGATTATCACTCTACGGGTCGTATTGTACTCTTGGCGGCCAGAGAAGGAGAGAGAAACAAAAGAAAGAAAAGGAAAAGAAAAAGATAATTTCTTTGAACAAAATATATATATATATATATATATTTTTAAGAACAAGGCTAGTCTAGTCACGCCCACACCACACTGTTGATCGACCATTGGTTGAACGCTAATCAGCCCGGCGAGGTGATCATGTGACGCAAGGAGGCAGCCGCAGAGAGTTTAAGTATGAGGGATTACTACGAAGAAGTGGGGAGGACCGTTGACGCCCCTCTGGGGCATGGGGAGGTGTCCATATGAAAATAAGAGAAGGTGGGAGTAAGAGAAGACTTCCAAAAATGTAAATAATAAATTTTTCCTGACCGAAAACAAAAGAAGGGGTTTATGGATTTAGACTTATCAAGGAAACTCAAACTCCGACGAGCCCACCCCCGGTTTTGAATCGGCGTCCATATAAGCAAATTCGCAGCGAGCAAAAATCAGTTGAGTTAGTTTTGAGTTAGTTCTCAGTTGAGTTCCAGTGAGTTCCAGTTGAGAGCTCTGAAGCCCCGCTACTAAGAAGCTGACCAAGATTCGCGCAACTTCCGAACTCAACTTCTAACCAAGAACAATTTATTTTTTGAAGAACGACTTAGACTCACACCACCAAAATAAGCTTTGTGAATTTCGCCTGAAGACACACCAAGAACCAGTTTCTTAAAGGACAGACATCTTAGATGTTAAGACTCGCCTAAAAATCACGTGTCACAATCCATATAGCGGGTCGGGAGATAGACGCAGTCCTATGTATCCAGCAACCAGATATAAAGTATTGTTATCCTTTTTTTTATACCATTTTCGATTTATTATTTTATATCCTTTTGCACGTACTTGTGCGATACCGCCCTCATTCGAACTCAAGCTTGCAGTACGGCACCGACGCTGATTGATTTCGTCTGCCTAAGATCAATTCACAACGTGGGTAGGCAGACTGGAGATCAAAGTAGTTACTTCGGTAACCAGACGTTGGAAGCGAGTTGGGAACGACGAGGCTGGTATCGAATCTAACCAGATTCCCATCCGAATCACTTAAAGGTTAGATCATCACAATTGGCGCCGCGACCAGGATAAGACCCAGGATCGGCTGACGTCACAATTTGACGTAACGGTTGGATGTCACAACATAAGAAAGAGTGAGTTGAAATTTCTAAGTACGCAATGAGGAAAGAAGGCTTGGAAAATTTGACACTAACAGGACAGATTGACGGCAAAAGTTATAGAGGAAAACAAGACATAATCTACGTAGCCAGCTTGGGTAAAGGGATGGTAGAATCAGGTTTAGAAGAGATAACAAAAAGACAAAATTTATTAAGAGCTACAAAAGAGTGGAAATTGTGGAGAGTCACCAACATCTTCAATGAAAATGACATATAGGCGAAGAAGAAGAACGAGCTTGTATAAGTGGATGGCAGACCAGGGTTTAGGCGAGATAACACAAATACAAAATTTATTAAGAACGACAAAGGACAGGAAATTGTGGAGAGCTATGATCGTTAACATCCTGAAAGAACACAGCACATAGAATAAGAATGAGCTTGCGTAAATGAATAGCGCATAAAGAGGAAAGAGGGCTTGGAAATTTTGATACTCATAGAACAGATTGAAGACAAAAGGTAAATAGGAAAACAATTCATAACCTACCTAGCAATCTTGATTAAAGGGATGGTAGAATAAGGATTTAGGAGAGATAACTAAAAGAAAAAAATATTAAAAGCTACAAAGGAGGGGAAATTGTGGAGAGCCATGATCGTCAAGGTCATGAAGGGACACGGCACATAAAGGAATAATGAGCTTGGGTAAATGGATGGCGGAACAAGGTTAAAGAGAGTTTTACAAAAGACAGAATTTATTAAGCGCTACAAAGAAGAGGAAATTGTGGAGAGCCATGGTCGCCTAACGGGACACGGCGCATAAAGGAATAATGAGCTTCTGTAAATTGATGGCGGAACAATGTTAAGGGGATTTTTTAAAAGGACAGAATTTATTAAGAGCTACAAAGGAGAGGAAATTGTGGAGACGGCACAAAGAAGAAGAAGAAGAAGAAGAAGATAGTAGCAAAAATGTGCGAGAAACTGTAAAAAGAAATTATGTAAAAATACAGAAAGGGAAAAAAATATTTTTAAAGAAATTTATGATTTGAAGACAGAAGAATTCCAAGAAAAAACAAAAAAAAAATAAGAATAAATAAAAAACTAAAAAACAAAAAACAACCCCCCCCCCGCAAAAAAAACAAAAAACTGCGAAACGAAAAAGAAATGTAAGGAAAAGAAAATGGTGAATAGTAAAAGAAAGAATAATATTAAAGAAATGTAAATAAAATTACGGAAAATGATAATAAATATAGAATAATAAGATAAACAAACAGCGGGAGCAATAAAATAAATCCTAAGAGAAAACAATTTAAAAATAATGGCTTTAAACAAAGAAAAAAGAAAGAAGATTGTTTTCAAATAAAAGAAAATAATAGAAGGAACGCAAACATATGTCAAAAAGAATAAAAAAAAAAAGAAAAAAAAGAGAAGTATAAAATTGATGACATGAAATATATGAGAAAAAACTGCGCGTGCCTGTTGCTTAAAGAGACATCAAGAGATTTCTAACTTTGCAAATATCACCCGTTCACTACGAAAGGCGGGAATCGAAAAATGTAACCCGGGGGCCAGGGAATGCTAAAAAAAAAAAAAAAAAAAAAAAATGAAGTCAAAGAACGCAAAGAGAAATTTATGGACAGGAGAGAGTATACGTATTAGGAGGGGGTGTATCTCTGAAGTCCTAAAAAAAACCCCAAAAAAATAATATTACTTAAGAAGAGAAAAGTAATGAGATGATACAGAAAAATAGTGCTATGTTCGGTGACAGGAAATGCGAACAATGAAACCACTGCATTCTAATTCCTTGACTGAAGTGAAACGGTACTGTGTGAGAAACGGAATAGACAGATGAGAATAGAGTGAAGTGTTGTGTAGGAACAAAAATTCGTAACTCTTTTTCAGTAAATTTAAAAGATGCTGTCGGAGTTAACTCCTCCTTAATTTCCTAACTGTCCAAATTCTTCCTAGGGGTCGCTATCTCCAAAGTATAAATACTTGAGAATACTTCGCTCTCTCTCCTTCTTTCTTCCGCTTTTCAGCGGACACTGCGACCAGGTAAGGCTCTCGCAGAAGATTACGTTTTCCCCTTCGTGGGGACACTATGCTTTGTCTTGGAAAGATGTCATGAACTCTATGGGCACACACACACCTACAAACACACACGTACATAAGAACATACTTTCAGACACGAACTTTTTTCGCTCATGCACACACATTAATGCTTTTGTCTTCCGCAAACGCTTTTTGTTGTCTAATACGTATATTTGTTTGTACATATATATCTGTTTCTTGTTTTTATGCTACATTTTCTTTTAGTTGGACTCATTTCTAGTTCGCCATATTTTTGTAGCGGACTTTTTTTTTTTTATTTCAGGAGGTCCACAGGTGTTTATACCTCGGTCCGCAAAAATGACTACGAGTCTGAAATACAAAAAATGTGTTTTATTTAAGAAATAAGGAATATATCTATCGTAAATCAATATCTATATAGTAAATGCGAATGTCAGTCTGACACTGTGCCAACTTTAATCCTAGCAGTCGTAAGTTCTACTCTAACACTTTCTTCCTGAGAACAACTGATCTGTGGAACATTCCCAGGAGGATGTTTCCCCGATCACTACAATCTTAAATCTTTATGTCTACAGTTAATCGTTATCTTCCCCTCCTATCCGTATAAACTACCTCTTAACGTAATCCTCTACCTCGAGTGGCTCCCGGGCCTTGTACAAGGTAAACCTGACAAAAAAATTGCGTGAAAACAAAACAAAATTAATAGCCCTAGCTTAAGATCCCCTTGTTTAATTTTAAATAAATTTGGCACTGCTCTAGGCAGGGATTCAAGATACTATATCCTCCTAAATTTAAAGGGTGTATTATGCTTAAGTTCGTTCTCGGGACACACATAAATACATACAAGACTAGAGATTTAGTATATATATATACACGCTCTATCTCTGATATTGAGCACATTATTTCATAAATATAGCACACCTTAAGACTATATTTCTTTATATATATATATATATATATATATATATATATATATATATATGCCTTAACGTCACCCTCTGCCTCGAGTGGCCCCTTGTCTTGTACAGTCTGATATAAATCTGTGGGTGTTAAATCAGGAGAAATGTGTTGGGGTCGAAATAAGTAGGAATCCGAGGGTGTAAGGTCAGGTACATACGGCAGGTGTACAGGGACATTCCTACCAAGTTGTGCCAATTTCTGGCGGGTCAGATATTAAGCAGGAACTTGAAGAACATTTAGAAGTATTTTCATCATTTGCTGCTCTTTATACATCGGAGTAATCGGAATCCTTGCAATTTACCAATTCTGGCCACTTTTTATCGATTCATGCCTTTACTCAGTCTAGGTGGGGTGTGGGCGAATACGTGTCTGAATCCAAGTCTGATGATGCGGGTAGAGCTCTTCATACACATTAGCATCCGTTACACGGTATAAAATTCAACCGATGTAAACCGACTTTTAGCATGGTTAGCGTCAACTTCTTTCGTTTTCCGTGATATTTTTCACTCCATATTGTTGTATACAATCCATTTTTCATCGACTGTGATCGTGTGTTTAAAAAAAATAAAAGCGAGTCGTTTTTAGCAGAGAATCTAATTCAGAAACGTAATTGATTAATACCTTCCCCAAGGTTATTAGCACGTAATTGAATGTTAAAGATTTGACTGGAATTCGAACTCTGCTCTGTGATTCCTCAATTCGAGCCGCCTTCCATTACTCCACCATGTCTCCTTGTCAAGAAAGTTATTGCTGGTCATTCTGCTATAAAAAAAATATTGCTAGTAATTTTACTATATAAAATGCATTGTTGGTAATTTTACTATGAAAATGACCTGGTAATTTTTTTTCTTTTTAGAAAAAATGTATTGCTGGTAATTTAAATACAGAAATGTATCATTGGTAATTTAACTACTATTGTTGGTAATATTTTTATGAAAATTATATTACTGGTATTTTTTACTAGCACAATTATTTTTATATTTGCGTAGTTTTTTTTTGGGGGGGGGGGTACGGAGTGTTCACTATTTGCCAGGTGCTACCATTCGGGTCGGGTCAGTTAAGAGATGGTTCCGCGCTCATCAAAACCTCCAATCTCTCTTGCTGCCAAATCTAGTTCATGGTCATACCCAGTGAAGGAAAGAAGAAAAAAGGAACAAATCGATTCTACATATTTTAATTATATTCCTTTCTCTCTTGTTCTTATTGAAATATATTTGGAATAGGTACTGAATTCTTGTAATATGTTCTTTTAAAATATTTCCAAATAGGTTAACATTGAAGTGCTATGTTTTTTGGTACTGGAAATACGACCAACTATCAACAATTCACAGAGAAGAGCGACTGTTTTGCCAGGTAGAGTAATCTTGTAAATATATTAATATTATAGTATTATGTAAGACAACAATACCTCCCCCTAATATCTCACAAAAAAACCTCACACATAATGGTTAAGGCATTAGCTACTTAAGGACAACATTGCTAGATGCATATGATTAGGGGTACCATACAGGTGATGGTTCAAAATGGGGTAGTTATTTCTGCTGCAACATGTAGCTGATGGCAGCAGAATAGACTTAGCAATTATTGTTGTAGGTTTAAGAAAACTCAACACACACAGGACGATATACTTTCATTCGAAAATACGATATACACGAACTTCTTCTAACAATAAGCTCTTTATAAGGGTAATGTTATAGAAATCAGGTGCATTTGCGGTATGATCCCCTAGCCGCCAAGTGCTGATCCGTGGTTCACAGGATAACCCAGGTTAACTCCGGCAGTTAAACACGTGATCGACTCATCTGTTATGAGCCTAGGATGTGCACGCATGAAAAAACCAGCACGGCTGCTAGATATATAAGCACCCCCTCCAGAGGATAAGAGGAGATACTTTACATCGTCATAAAAATGCAGCGTCTATGTCCAGATCGGTCCACGTACCCACATATCCATTAAAGTTGAATGAAATATAATGGATCTTGAAATTTCATGTTCTTATTGCTAACGTGTGACGATAACATTCGCCTCCGCTGAATGCGAACTTGCGACTTGGAGAGTTAAACATTCGCATTAGGGAAATCACCAAAGTAAGTTTTGAAAACCTTGAATTCCCATTATAACATTAATGATAACCCAGTTTACAGTCACATCACGGTGGAACACCAATTCCCGCACAAACACCAAAGTCAGTACGTCGATGGGTGACCACTTGGGAATACCAGGTGATGTAAGCTTGAATCTACGGACGTTGTAATCGGTAATAGCTTGGAATTTTTAATCGGAGAGCGAAGTTCTAATTCCAGTTGGGGTCGTTATATTCACTTACGCGCAAATACCTTTGGGAAAGCTATGAATCCACCTCTTCTCCTTTGTTAATTAGTAACACTTGTATCACTAAAATCATTATTATCTGAAAAACAAAAACAAAAAACTATCAATCTAAAAATATTTTCTGGCTTTAAATAACCTTGCAGGTCATTTAAAACCAGAAAAGATAAGCTGTAGAAAATGAATGAATGAATCAATCAACAAAACTGAATTACAAATAGTGCATCAAACCTCTGAGTTTGCTAATATTCTGTTTGTCAGCTTCTCTACCTTCGGACGGAGAGGAACTCAGACGAAGATTTGCCTACGGACAGAGTCTCTTCTGGGGATGTAGACAGCCACTCGACCCCGTGTATGCAGGGTTTACTGGGAATTTTTTCAACCAGCGTACGCGCTCGGAAAGACCGACGTTAAACCGGCCTTGTGCCACATCCAACTCCGAGGGGAGCTCGGGTAAATACCGAGTTACAAATAGTATCACGTTTCTTTTTCGGTACTGTTCTGATGATGATGATGATGATGATGATAACGACAACAATTCCTCCTCCTCTTCCTCACTGTGAAGAACTTAGAATCTCGTTATATATATATATATATATATATATATATAGCATTCGCACCCAATTTGATGGTGTCTGTTCGATGAAGAAATCGTGCTACAAATGTCGAACAGGAGGTCAACAGACAGTGGAATAAAGCTGATAAGTTTGAAGTTTGTATGAAGATTTTATTGGGCGTGGGTTTATTTCCATTGCTACGAAATACTGCTGCAACTGTTTTCTAGCGGAGTCGATAACAGCGGGGATTCGCATCTATAAAGCATTGATTCTTTTCAAGAGAATAATGCATTTTAAGCAAATAAACGAGTTCATTTTCATCGCTAAATTCATGTCAAAGCAAAACCAGTAAGTGTCTCTGACTTCCTCCGATTACACAAATTGAATATAATTTAGAAACTGTTAAAATTCCTTTCAATCTTTCCTTTAAACTGAAATTCTTTTTCCATTCTGTTTTCGAAATAATTTTTCTTTCTTTCCTATAGAATTATATTTTCTTTCTTTCTTTTAAGCAACAGTTTTTCTTTCATTCTTTTAAATTGTACTTCGTTCTATCCATCTTTTTTTTTTCATTATTTCTTTCTTTTAAAATATATTTTTCTTTATTTCCTCTAAATCACATTTTTCTTTCTTTCTTTTAACTTATACTTCTTTCTTTCGTCCTTCCCTTTTATATTTTAACTCATATACCTTTCTTTCTTTCTTTTAAATCATATTACAGTATAACCCGGATATAAGATACTCGGATATAAGAGAAACCCGGTTATAAGAGAGATTTTATCTGGTCCCGAATTAGAGCCATACTTACCTAAACAAAATAGACCAAACCCGGATATAAGAGAAACCCGGATATAATACACTTCTTCTCCGGTCCCGACAGCTGTCTTATATCTGGGTTACACTGTATTTTCATATTTTGTCATTCTTTTAAATTATGTTTCTTTTTCTTTCTCTCTCTCTTTCTTTTATGCCGCAGTTTTTTCTTTCTTCTAAATTAAAATTTTGTTGTTTTCTTCTCTGAACTATATCTTTATTTCTTTATTTTATACAATAATTCTTTCTTTCGTTCTTCATTGTATTTTTTTCTTTTAAATTATATTTCTTTCTTTCTCTTAAGCTGAAGTTGTTTCTTTTTTCTGAACTATATTTTTTCTTTCTTTTCTCTAAACGAAATTTTTCTTTTCTTTACTCTAAACTATATTCTATTCGTTCTTTCGTTCTTTCTTTCGTTCTTTCTTTCGTTGTTTCTTTCGTTCTTTCGTTGTTTCTTTCGTTCTTTCGTTGTTTCGTTCTTTCGTTCTTTCTTTCGTTCGTTCGTTCTTTCTTTCTTTCGTTCGTTCGTTCGTTCGTTCGTTCGTTCTTTCGTTCGTTCGTTCGTTCGTTCGTTCTTTCGTTCGTTCGTTCGTTCGTTCTTTCGTTCGTTCGTTCTTTCGTTCGTTCGTTCTTTCTTTCGTTCGTTCGTTCTTTCGTTCGTTCTTTCGTTCGTTCGTTCGTTCTTTCTTTCGTTCGTTCTTTCTTTCGTTCGTTCTTTCTTTCTTTCGTTCGTTCTTTCTTTCGTTCGTTCTTTCTTTCGTTCGTTCTTTCTTTCGTTCGTTCTTTCTTTCGTTCGTTCTTTCTTTCGTTCGTTCTTTCTTTCGTTCGTTCTTTCTTTCGTTCGTTCTTTCTTTCGTTCGTTCTTTCTTTCGTTCGTTCTTTCTTTCGTTCGTTCGTTCTTTCTTTCTTTCGTTCGTTCTTTCTTTCGTTCGTTCGTTCTTTCTTTCGTTCGTTCTTTCTTTCGTTCTTTCTTTCGTTCGTTCTTTCTTTCGTTCGTTCTTTCGTTCGTTCTTTCTTTCGTTCGTTCTTTCTTTCGTTCGTTCTTTCTTTCGTTCGTTCTTTCTTTCGTTCGTTCTTTCTTTCGTTCGTTCTTTCTTTCGTTCGTTCTTTCTTTCGTTCGTTCTTTCGTTCGTTCTTTCGTTCGTTCGTTCTTTCGTTCGTTCTTTCGTTCGTTCGTTCTTTCGTTCTTTCGTTCGTTCGTTCGTTCGTTCTTTCGTTCGTTCGTTCGTTCTTTCGTTCGTTCGTTCTTTCGTTCGTTCGTTCTTTCGTTCGTTCGTTCTTTCGTTCGTTCGTTCTTTCGTTCGTTCGTTCGTTCTTTCGTTCGTTCGTTCTTTCGTTTATTTTTCTTTCTTTCAAATGGTAGTCCTTTCTTTTAAATCATATTCCTTTCTTTATTTATTTCTTTTTAATCATATTGAATTTTTCATTCTTTCTTTTAAATCATATTCCTTTCTTTCATTAAATCATATTCCTTTCTTTCTTTCTTTTTTTTAAACCGCAGTTATTTCTTTCTTCTAAATTATAATGATCTTACTTTCCTTTAAACTATATTTCTTCTTTGTTTTTATAAAACTGTTTTTTTCCATATTTCTTTATTTCTGTCTTTTATATTCTTTTCTTTTATGTCACAGTTCTTTCATTCTTCTTAAGTATATGTTTTCTCTCCTCTAAAATATATTTTTCTTTCGTTCTTCCTTTTATGCTTTCTTTTTTCTTTCTATCAAATCATATTCCTTTCTTTTTTTCTTTCTTTTTTAAATTATATTCCCTTCATTCTTTCTTTCTTTTAAGCTGTAGTTCTTTCTTTCTATTAAACTACACTTTTTCTTTCTTCATTTTAAAGTGTATTGCTTTCTTTTCAGTTGCCAGATATAGTGTTTCCAGTAGCCAACCTCTTGTCCCAAGGCAGCACTACCTGCTCAAATCCCTTGATGTAGGCCTCCATGATGAGTCCAAGGCCATCAAATAATTGAGTTCTTTTCAAAGCAGAACGATAGTTTTCCGGGCATTTGTATCTTCGTAATCACTATTAGACTCATCTAACGCTTTGTGAATCCTCTTCACTGTCCTCAGATTAACACCCAAACACTCCGAAAGGAGTAAATGCCAAGCAGAACAGCATACCTTTTTCCAAGTTTCTGGTTGAGTGAATTGCGTCATAGTGCTCATTTTAGAACTCACAGTACTCAACTGACACTACTATACTGTGCAGCCGAAGAAATAAATAAAAATAAATAAACAAAGCGCATGCGTGAGTTTAAAAATATAAAACGGCGCCAATTTACCCATCATAGCCTCACTCTCTCTCTCTTTATATATATCTATATATATATATATATATATATATACTCTCAGGATTTCATCCTCTTTGGATTTACCAATTCGGTTTACCAAGTTCCTTATAACTTAACTATTAGCTCCTTATCAAATAAGTTGAGCTCTCTTTGGATTACCTCCCATCGGATTACTATAAGTACCTCCACTTCCAACACAAAATGGAAAAATTTACACCGGATTACTCACTCAAAAATATTCCTTACCCCTCTGTTGAATCTTTCACCATATCGTTAAATTACAAAAATTATACTACCCACCAATTACTAATCCCATTTTTTTCTCATTTCGTTGTTGGAAGATTTACCTGATGATCCTGAATCCTTAAAAAAGGATTTAGGTGAAATAAATTATCGTAATGGTACATTAAAGTGATTTGTTTTTCATTACATATTAGCTCTGTCCTAACATTGAGCTCTCAGGATTTCATCCTCTTTGGATTTACCAATTCGGTTTACCAAGTTCCTTATAACTTAAATATATATATATATATATATATATATATATATAAGGATTGTAAACCCTATCAGAGAAATTGGAATGATTAGCAAAGTTATCCTGGATAAGGTCAACAAACAGATCAAACAACGCTTTGGACTTATACATGGGATTGGCCACTACATAAGTTATTAATTAGTTTAGCGGTATTAGCAACAAAAGCAGCTGCTCTTTTATCCAGTTTGATATTACGGATTTGTACCCTTCCATCCACACGGATCTCTTTACTCGGGTTTTGGAATTTGCCAAAGAATATTCTAACATGAAGAGATAAATATAATAATGAACTGTAGGAGATTTGTTCTCATCCACAATAAAGAACAGTAGGTTAAGAACTCTGATGATTTCTTTGATATTTCAATGGGATCATTAGATTCTGCATGTATTGTGATCTGGTGAATTATTTACTTTATATAACTGTAATGCATATGAAGATGTCAATATTGATAGTATTATTATATACAGATGATGGCCTTATGGTAATAAAATTTCCACTAAAATTAAGGAAGATAAATTAAGAAAATTCATATAGAACTAAAAAGTTTAAATCTTAAAGTTACGATAACTACTAATGTTAAAAAGAGTAGATTTTCTTGATGTCACGTTAGATCTCGTTAATGATATATGTCAAAATTATATGAAAAATAATGCCAACCCAATTTATATTCACTCCAAATCTAACCACCGTCCATCGGTAATCCAACATGTGCCTTTGTCTGCAGAACGTAAGATTAGCAACCACTCATCAGACAAAGGCGTGCTTGGCAAATATAGCGGTGTGTATAAGTTTTAAAGAATAGTGGCTATAAATACACTGATATCACGTTTAAAAATATGTTCATTGTGGTCCAAAGAAAATAAATAGAAACAGGAAGATCATTTGATCCACACTGCCATTTAATCAATTATTCAGTACTGCCATGAGTTTCTCCAATTGTTTGATAAACATTTTCAAAAAGTAACCCTTTTAGTAAAATATTTAACAGAAACACATTATAACTAAGTTATAGCAGCACGGAAAATCTTGGAGATCATAAAGTTACACATTAATAAAATATTAAACCAATTTAAGAATCTGGATCATAATACACGTTCCAAGGAAAATATTATTAATGATGCTGTCCAATGTAGAATTTTGACTCATACCCATTGCCAAACAAAGGTTTAAGTAAATCTCTTGCTTATCTTTGTACTATCTCTACAATAGAAAATTCGACGGTTGAAAAATTCTATATTGGAATTATTTCAAGACTAGGTGATATCAGCATAAATTGTCCTTCACTAATGGTACTTACAGAAATAACACATCACTTTCTAAATATTTTTTGGAGTTTAAAAGATGAGACTCCTAACGTAAAATGGAAAATTTAAAAAAATATATTTTTATATGAACCCTGTCTTTGCTTACAGGGAAAACTGGAAATCATCAGATTCAATGAAAAATTTCTTATTAAATCAAAGAAATTAATTAATTGTAAATTGTAAACATAGTTTACCTTTTATCTTAAAATTTAGTTAAACTTCGAAATTTGATTATGCCTTTTCTTATATTTTAGTTGTAGAGCGTTGCACCATATATAGCTTAACTTTTTATCTAATTACATCCTTTTATCTATATATTTAAAATATATTTCTCTTTTAATTTTAAATTGATATTTCATTCTTCATATACCAAATTAATGTCATAATTTTAATATTCGAGTTTAATTTTATAAAACTTCTTCTCTTTAAGACAAATATCTTCCACCCTCTCTGACACCTGCCTCGCGCCTTTCGTCTGACTGAAACATTGAAATACATAAATTCTTTATTAGTTTTTTCGACTGTTTTGTTTTTAGGTTTCGCAGTTAAAGTTCTATTTCTGATACGAGCTTCTGTCCACACACTGATAAGACAGCCAACAGATATCTTCGTCTGTCGAAATAGGCGATTCCCCATATGAAGTGATTTTGGATTTTATCGTTTATCAATTATATATATATATATATATATATATATATATATATATATATATATATATATATATATTATTCGGACTATTGTCCTCATCTTTGTCGCCATATATATTACTCCGGCCTTCTTCAGGTGGCTGGAATGTCGAACAGAACCCTTTATTTCGTTCACTGGGGTAGACTGTTCTAGGTCCACATGCCATGTTTGATGGATGTCAGTTATCAGTTATATCCTGTTAATTTCCCTTTGAAAGTTCTCCACTGCCTTAACCGGGTATTGAACTCACACTCTATGGGTCCTGTCACTGGATCTAACCAACGCCAACGCCTGTGTCCTTGAGGACATCTGTGTATGAATTTCTGGGTATTATAAACCTAATGTCTCATTAACCATTTTTACCAGTGCTCATATTGCAATTTTTGATGATATCATTACATGTTTTTACCAGAGCTAATATTGCAACTTTTGTTGTTATTATTGCTTTTCTCTGGCACTGCTTATTACTGGTTCCCATATTGTATTCATTTCTATGCTTGGTGGCTCATGAGATTTTTGTGGTCTGTGATAATTGTCCGAACAATGTAAAAAATGTACATAATGCCTCATTTCAGAAATATCTATCTATCTATCTATCTATTTATATATATATATATATATATATATATATATATATATATATATATATATATATATATATATTAGATACTTCAGATTATACGTATGGATATACGGGTTCTTGCTTTTCTATTTAGGGTAAAGTAGGTCGGCAAAGCATCTGCACAGTTTAGAGGCGGCATACATTAAATTACACCGTGCGTCTTTGTGATGACAGGAAGAGAAAAGAAATTTATTCATTCTCTTTCTTTACTGGGAGGCCTGGGCGTATTTATTTTCCTTTTTAAATTCAATAGAACTATTTACTCTGTGTTTTTAACACTTACCTCGACTTTTTTCCTGCCCACTTTTAATATTAAATTGTATTTTAATCATAATTCTCCGTTTCTTTCCAGTTTGTCTATTGTCCTGCGATTCTCGTTAACTCTTGTTGTGGTCTTGGCCCCACCAAAAATGGCTTCCCTTTTAAGGGAAAAATATGCAGTTTTGTTCGATTAAAGCTATCTATAAGTTTTTTTTGTATCAGATTAAGTTTAAAGTTTATGGTAGACGCTGTTAAATATACAATCGAAGATACAATCCCAAAATACATATTACCACAATTTGTGTTGCCACAGATTCTGTCTCAGCAACGCGAAGATAAACAGCAGCAGAGGTTGAATGACTCGGCTATCTTCGGTCTGGAAACGAAATATGATACAGCCGTGATGCCTCGCGTCCATTACAATTCACGTGATAGCATATATGCTCATGAGATGATTATCCCGCCATTGTTAAATATAACACTTCTCAGTTAAATCACTACTAAAAGCGTTAAACGTTGAAGACAGACTAGTCAGAAATATACACGAAAGACAGATGTAATCTAGTCAGCATGGCAACATAGCGATATCTCCCGTAAACATTCTTTAAACTTAATAATTCAAAAAGGAATGATTTGCGGAATTTGGTGTAAGGAACCCGCCTCCAAAGTTTGTAAAATATTTTTGATACACCATATATATATATATATATATATATATATATATATATATATATATATGTCTGATACCACTGAACTTATAGATAACTTTAAACGAACAAACCCGCATATTTTCACTGTATATATATATATATATATATATATATATATATATATATATATGTGTGTGTGTGTTTGTGTGTGTTATATAATAGTCAATCTCTACATAGAAACTAAAGATTGCTTTGTGCATTAAACTCCAATACATAATATATATATATATATATATATATATATATATATATATATATATTCGGCAAAGTTCGCCATCGCTTGTGGAATGAGCGGGGTATTCGACTGGGTACGAAAATTCGGGGTTACAAAGTTGTTGTACTTGCCATTCTTTTGTCACGGACCCCATACAGGTATCATATACGCCAGCTAGATGTTTTTCATAAAAGCTGTCTGCGTGCAATCTGTGAAGTTAGGCTTCAAGATAGAACATCTAACGTTTAATATTGGAGGAATGGAGACTTTTATCATACAGTCTCAGTTACGGTTGACTGGTCATGTCTTGAGAATGTCTGATGACAGGATACCCAAGATCCTGATGTACGGTCAGTTAGATCAGGGCTACAGGAATGTAGGACGCCCATGTCTAAGATACAAAGATAAACTGAAAAGCAACCTTTCAGCAGTCAATATACCACATAACACCCTTGAGCGCTTAGCTTTGGAGCGGGTAGAATGGAGATCAACGTGTTTTAGTGGATTCAGCAATTTTCAATCTGCTTGTCTGAATCATCTTCAAGAAGCGAGAGCAAGATCTAAAAGGTCAGCCAATCTAAAAGTGATCTCATCTCACAATCGTCACACTTGCTCCATATGTGGCCTCCTTTGTAAATTACTAGTGGGTCTTAAATACCACTTAAGATTATCGCACAAAATTTCATAACTGAATCAATAAGAATAGAGTACAATTAACATTTAATTCAAAAGAGAATGTAAAAAGTAAAAAGTAGAGCAATATTATTTATTTTAGGATATTACACCGAATAAATGTCAAAATCGCTACACAACTGCAGTCTTGTTTCGATGCGTATCAATGCATCTCAGCAGGCAATGGTAAATTACTAGAGAGTGAACGATTTAGATTTAAAAAGCAAAATACAACTTCTTTTTAGGAAAAAGAAAACGGGGGGTGGTTATAAGGTTTGTGAGATTTACGCAGATCAATCAATCGAATATGGCCTTCTTTAAGTTTAAACTAAAGCAAAGAAGCAAAAATTAAAAAAAATATATATTTTTATAAATGAGTTATGACCCGTAGATTGTCAGCTAACTATATCCCAAACATAAACTGGAGAGAATGTAAATGGTTGCATAAATTATCAAACTAGACAATTCCGTATCCTAAAAAATAAAAATATGGTGTAGATCTAATGTAACAAACTGCTAAACAAGTTTTTCTGATAGCCGTTTCTCATTAGTACAAAGACGTTACGAATTTACGCACTTGTACTATTTTGGTTGTGCGTTGTAAAGGAATGTGCATCGAAATGAAAACACGGAGAATCCTGTTCGAAGTCCAATCGAATACGTTACTTTCATTTACTCGCAAATAACCCTGGGTACGGTATGAATCCATCATTTTCTATGAGTTGAATAGTACAACAAAGTGGGCCGTATACCTTTTGCAACCAATCTACCACAAAAAGAAACGGAAGCCTGCTGCGGGAATATCTTCTGTCTAGTAACTATTTAATCGAAAGAGATGTGATCACCTAAGCGTGTATCATTTATGGAACTTCACTGACTTCGTAATTTTTTTTTATAATTGATAAATAAATTGCTTCTTTAAGAAACTAGTAAATAATTTAAACGTATAGAATTATTTCGTAAATTAATATGCAACTGTTGAATAAAGCTTCTACATATAAGAGGTTAATATTACTAACCAATCAAATACTAATACATCATTACAAGATGGTACTAATACTACCAGGTGATTAATACAAAATTATATTAAGTTCCAAGACGAAAATGAATGTGATACTTGTCGGAATTTTATCCGAAATTACCTGAAATTGAGAAAAAATAACATCCGTGCCTGAAGATGGTGAATGTTTTCACCGAAAGTACTTGCGAACAATATGGATCGAATATCTAATCCATTGTACAATTAATAAAAACGTTCAGCGAGTGATCAGTGAGTTAATGCCTTCTTAATCTGTTAGTGAAGTGAATTCGAAATTAATTACATTAACTTTATTGATTTATGCATTGAATAACCATTTTACAATATCCATTAAGCTGCATTATTTATTAATTTGAATATATATATATATATATATATATATATATATATATATATATATATATATATATATAATGCCATCCAAACAAAATGGATGCATACATCAGGAAGAGACAGTTGAAACTTGTTTGGACACTTAATGAGGAAAGAAGGCTTGGAGAATCTGATACTCACAGGGCATTGCAAAAGGCAAAAGGGCCAGAGAAAAACAACGCATAGCCCACCTGGCGAACTTGAGTAAACTGATGGGCGATGCTAGGTTTAGATTTAATAAAAAGATAACATTTATTCGGAGCTAACAAAGGAAAGGACATTGGGGAGAACCATGATTGCCAATATCTTGAAGGGGCACGACATACAGAAGAAGAATAATCTTAGAATTCCTCCTGCATTAGATTAGAAATGTTATAAAATCGACTGGTGCCAGTTTGTTTGTTTTTTTTTTTATATCCGATGCTTGAATCGTTTTTATGGCTTATCAACCATTTGAAGATTATTTAAAGCCAGAAAATAGTTTTAGGTGTTTAAATAATAGCAGTTTTAGTGATATGTTTAATTTATTCATCGCTGTGAGGAGAAAAGGCGGATCCATACATTTTCCCAGGATATTTGCGCGTAAGTGAATATAACGAACCCAACTGGAACATGGCTCTCCGATTAACAATTCTGAGCCATTCTCCATTACACCACCCGCACATCGACGCTTTACAGTACCTGGTATATTCAAGCGGTCACCCATCTAGGTACTAACCTCGATTTTGCTTCACTTCGGTGGTCGCACGGAAACTGGGGTTTCAACCTGCTTAACCACACGTTCCTGAAATTTTAATCCTTAATCCTGATCTCCTGAGTCAAAGTTTGCAAATAATTGGTATGTTTCACGGCAGATATAAAAATATTTACAAGTGTTTAACCATCGTTCAACCGGTGGCTGGGCATTAAGTCATTTTTCTCTACCACCGGTAAACCGGTGGTCAGGGCTCAAAAGTTTCAGCCTGTAAAGTGATTTTCCAAGCGTAGCTTAGATATGGCCCAAGGCTGAAATTAGGGGGCACCCAGTGAAGAACGAACTCACTGCTCAGTCATATTTATTCTAGCGAGCCAAGCTTGCTAACCATTACACGGCCGCGAGGTGGTCAGGTTCAGTCTGTAATGAAGAAGAAAAAGCCTAAATAAAATGGTAAAGAGAAAGAAAGAGAAAGACAAAAGAACAAAGAATATAAGACAAAGAAATAGAAACCCTCACAGAATGACAAGGAACGTCAACGAACAATGAGTACAAATGTGAATCCAAGCTTACAACAATTGGCCTTCCCAAAAGATCACTCATGATGGTACTAACCAGGCTCGACGTTTCTTAACTTTGGTGATGATACTGGAACCGGTGTTTTAAACCCCGCTCCATTTATATTCGAGATAATTGTTATTTTAGAATTTGTTTCATGATGGCAAGCGCATTCCAGGTGACAAACTTTTCTAATGAATATTTATGAAGAAGTCTGTGGAATTAGAATAAACTGACATTATTACATCGCTGTTTTCAGTTCAACCATTTTTCTGATATTAATCCGAAAAGTGTTTGCTTATTTTTTTATCAGAGTATCAAGAGGCCGGAAGATATATATATATATATAATCATTTTCCCCCAACCAAGGCAATAAAGCCACTAAGACGCAAGAAGTTATCGTGTTTGAAAGAATATATCGAAATAGAAAAGCATTATTAAGAAGAAAGGACAAATAAAAGAACTGGAATTAAGAAAACAGAAAATAATGACTGACATTGCGTTTACCTTTTTCAAGATCAAATTTGACTATAAATCAAGAGGCCGAAACAGAGTTCCACAATCGAGAAGTGCGATAGAAGAAACTATTAGCGTAGAACTGACGGTGGCATCTAGCCATTTAAGCCTGCCGAAATTGTGTATTGTTCAGAATTAAGTATCAGTGATGAGATCTAACTGACAATCTAGTACTACGCTTAAATTCGTAAAGCTGACTTTTGAAAGTGGAATGCTTCCATGTCAGGTAACCTGAAGATACTTTTTAAATGTCATAGGGAAACTACTTTGAAAATACTTTGAAAATGTATAAAAAATATTCATTATCCTAGACTGAGGTCCATCCAGAGATGGAAATAATATTCTTCCTTGCTATTTAATCTAAAGAGGAAGGGAAAAGAGATGAAATCATATCTAGAAATTTGAAGATCTCGTAAATATTTAATTTAAGGACACGCACTCGTGTACAAATCTTTAAATACTAAATACGATTACTGCTTTATTGCTCTGTCCACCGGTTGGGTTAGTATATTTTAAGACATATCAACAACTGTTGGGCAATTTAATTTACGGTTGCATTTAGCCATTTCAACTGTAAAATTATAAGACCTAACTCTCAAACTAGTCAGTGAAGTTCAATAAATGATACACGCTTAGGTGATCACATCTCTTTCGATTGAATAGTTACTAGACAGAAGATATTCCCGCAGCAGGCTTCCGTTTCTTTTTGTGGTAGATTGGTTGCAAAAGGTATAAGGCCCACTTTGTTGTACTATTCAAATCATAGAAAATGATGGATTCATACCGTACCCAGGGTTATTTGCGAGTAAATGAAAGTAACGTATTCGATTGGACTTCGAACAGGATTCTCCGTGTTTTCATTTCGATGCACATTCCTTTACAACGCACAACCAAAATAGTACAAGCGCGTAAATTCGTAACGTCTTTGCACTAATGAGAAACGGCCATCAGAAAAAAATACTTTGAAAAAAAAAAAATATATATATATATATATATATATATATATATATATAGATAGATAGATAGATAGATAAATAGATATATAGAAAAAGCACAGGAAAGTTATATATTAGGAAAGTGACTGAAGCCGAGATACTGTGTCAAGACCGATAACATTGCAGATTCTTATTTAGGTTTTCTGAACAATCTCTAAATACACAGCGTAAGCATCAGACTAGATGTGACAATAATATTCTATGCAAAGACATTTATACATATGGACGAGACATTGTGGCGAGAAAAAAATGTCTAATCTTTTTTTTTATGTGCCGTGTTCCTTCAGGATATAGGCGATATGACCCTCCACTTCCCTCGACCCCTCGTGGCTCTGAATAGGTTTCGTCCTTCTCCCATCTCCCGCAGACCATGTTCTGTCATCCAAGCCCGCTAGGTATGTCATTTATTGCTTTCTTTGTCTCTCTTTTCTTCTATTCGACCTGTGAGTATCAGATTTTCCAGGCCCTCCTTTCTCATTACGTGTCCCAGAAACTTCCTGATGTTAAGCATAAGACTTCTCGTGGTGTGCATCCTCTCCAAAACCTCATCGTTGCTCAAATGCTCGGTCTATGATATCCTTAGCATCCTTCTGTAGAACTAGATCTCCGTTGCCATGAGTCTCTTCTTCATCGTTGAGGAGGCCGTCCAGCATTCGCTGCCGTAAAGGAGAACAGATGTCTTTAAACAGCTCAATACTCTTTTCTTTGTTACCAAAGAAAACCTCCTGTTTTGTAATGATCTGTGCAGTTTTTGTAATGCGTCTTTGGCAATACCAATACCTCTACGGATCTCAATGTCGTATTTACTGTCCTCTCTCAAAATACTTCCCATATATTTACATTTCTGCACCTGCATTAGTTTAGTGACCCCGATCTGCAATTCGCATTTCGGGCTCAGCTTTTTACTGATGACCATGCATTGTCTTCTTGTAGTTTATAACTTAGTCCCTTCTTCTCGCTCTCCTTCCTTATCTTCTGTAGGAAGTTTTGTAATTTCTCTTCGGTAGTTGCTATCACGATTGTATAATCTAACTATATTATGTTGTTAAGACTGTCTACCAATGTTGAATCTGGTTAGGATTTCCAATTCTCTTAGAAATGCTGTATAATGTTTTAATATATTCACTATATTGTTTCCACTTCATGTAAGTGAGAAACGTTATCCCAAGAAGACGCAATGGTACACTCTCCTGGAAGTTCCCATCAGACCCGCTGATGGTAAACAATAATGGTTCTCTCAGACAATTAATCATTTTAGAGGCATTGAAATTAATAGGCAATTTCTTGCCACAGTTAACGAAAGACTGTATGTCATTTTTGAGATCAGCTACCAATTTGACGTAGTCGAACATACCAGACTTACTATGAAGACAGAAGAGAATAAATTCTAAAAGAATCAGGCGTTAATTCAGCTACAATAATAATCAATCATAGAAATTGTTAGCTATCTTCTTTTATATGTGAATGAAGAAAAATTACTTATTTCTGTGACTAGAAACTCACGAGGTCAAAGGTTAGGCGGGAAATAATCGTCTGCTAAAGGATGTCCTAATTTTTATTAACTGGAATCTTGTAAAACGCTTTAACAAGAAGGTGTCTTTAATTCTGTTTCATGCGGACGGTTTATTTTTCGCATGCCATACTCCCACTGCTCCAAGAATCACAACGCTTCCTTTTACTTTATCTGTGAATTGCAATGTCTTGTAAGGAAAGATGGTGGAGTAGTTTCTCACTGCCTTCTCTAGTGGGATTCAGAGTTTTCCTTCTTTTAGACTGGTTGGGGATATTAGTCTACAGGGTGTCCTTAAAGTCTGGATACATAGAAAATCTCATTAACTATTTTTTTCCTCCAGAGATTAAACATGGTATTGTCAAAAGAAGAAAGGATTGACTTCTTTTTCTGAGAGAAGGTGTACTCAATGAAAAGACTTCTTTTCCTAAAGAAGGTGTACTCAATGAAAAGACTTCTTTTCCTAAAGAAGGTGTACTCAATGAAAATCACAGATGTAACATACTTCTTTGAAAGCGTAAAGTTAATATGCTTACATTAACGGCAATATGGAGGTATTGCATCGAAGTCACTTGAATCTTGCAAAGTGCATCAAGCTTTGCAAAACAAAAGATGGAAATTATATTGAAATTACGCATTATTGCCTATGTGCCCAGATTTTAGGGCCATCCTATATATATATATATATATATATATATATATATATATATATATATTAGGTTGGTGCAAAAATAATGACGTAATAATGTCGTTTTTTGACGTATTTTTTAACGTCAAAAATCGACATTATTACGTCATTATTTTTGCATCAACCTAATATATATATATATATATATATATATATATATATATATATATATATATATATATATATATATATATATATCTAAAATGCTATATCGCATCAGGATGTAGCCTATGTGCCTATGTTGCCTATTTCTTTTATGAGCCGTGAATAGTCATGGTTTATTGGGAAAGAGAACATATTATTTTCCCTGTGATTTCTGCACGGTTTAAAATTCAGGGTATACCTTCTCTTAGGCTGGTTGCCATCAAAGGCTAGAGTGTACAGTCTACTTTGCTATGAGAAGAGACTAGTTTCGTACCTTTCTCAACCGTGAGACGAGGATGCCACTGACTTAACTAGTATTTGATCACCGCTAACGGATTCCAAATTTCAACGGCCTTAACCAAAGTACCTACTCGTCTCCCCTCAGTGAAAGTATGTGACACAAGGCCGGCTTCATGTGGGTCACCCATGCGCGTACAACCGTGCCATGGCCCAAATTTTCTTAGCCCCCGAAACCGTCGGCTCCGCTGTTATCGGTATTACTAACGACCCCCACTGTAATGAGGAGGTACGGCCGCGGGCACCTGCTCCGCGGCACCGGTCACTACTCAATATGTCAGTTACGCGCTATCCCGCGGCCTTAACATTTCACTAACTGACAACTGGATAGCTCTTTAGGTGAACAACAACAAAAATTCTTTCTCCGCTGGTATTTTCAGGTAAATAATGTTGTTTTCTCTCATTTTGTCATGCGATCAGGTGTTCAAGAGTCTTATAACTTGCATAGTTCTGCTGTCAGCAGCAAAATATTAATAGAAAGTTTCATAGGAAAGAGTTGATGTGCGAGTAGGGCAAGGGATATCGGCTCGGGATGAGAAATTGGAGAGCCGAGTTCGAAATCAAGTTAGGTTCGTTACGCTCAAATAAGCGCAAATACCCTTAGGAAAGGTATGAATTAATCTTTCCGTCGCCTCTGGATTGAATATTTACTCGGAAAAAAAAGGAGTAGAGGGTTATTCTTACGATCGCAAATATGTTTCGGCATTAAATAACTCACAAAGGGTTGATAAGTCGTAAAAAATATTAATCAATCATTTCCGGCAAAAATCCTGTCGTAAACGTCCCAAGTCTTCTTTTTTGTACACTGTCTCATCATTTTATTGTTGAAATGACTAGATGTAGCCGTAAGTTCTATACTAACAGTTTCGTCTCTCGCACTTCTCGCCCGTGGGACTCTATTCTGGATTCTTCATCTCCAGTCTAATTTGATTTTCAAAAATTTAAATGCAATGTTGTTTCCTTATTTCCTCTTAAATGCTGTTCTTTTATTGGCCTCGCTCCATAACAATTTTTTCTCTTGCTTATATTTTTTCGCACTCAGTAACCCGAAGCGTCTTAGCGACTTTGTTCTTTTACAAATTCCTGGCTTATATCTGCGAGTAGAACATACATCATTCTATGAGAAAAATGATGCTCAAAACAAAGCCAAAAAAAAAAAATAATGTTGAATTTTTCTTTTGAAACTGACTAAACTAGGTAAATAAGATTATTAATTCGATTATCAAAACCATTTCTGGGAAAATTATCCACGTGCAAATGAAATATAGTCAATACAGCACAAATAAAAAAAAAATATCGATAACAAACTAACCTATCGATCTTCTTATTTGATTAGCTTGCATTTGTAAATAGATGGCAGTTAATTAACAAGATGAATTAAGAGCCAGATTTAATTTGTTTGGAAATATTTCGAACGCAAAAAACATGAATCAATAAAACCTTATTTACACTTATCTACGAGATATGCGTATCTATGCACATATATACTCCAACGTATCTCATAGATATAATTTAAATACAGATATATATATCCTACACGTACTTCCAAATATAATACCCACGTACACTTAAATATCATTTATATATCCTAATTGGTTAGGGAGTGACAACTCTAGGTTTAGCTGTCGATCGGAGGTTAAACGCACTCGCTCTAGAAAGGTTAAACTTAGAACTTCTGGTTAGAACTATTAGGTTGGTGCAAAAAAAATTCGGTTTTTGACGTATTTTTTAACGTCAAAAACCGACATTATTTTTGCATCAACCTAATAGCAATTTATGGGAGTTATGAGTTTAAGTTTATATGCCGTGAAAACCTTAGAACGTAGGCTTTCATAGCTCTGCACAATCTCCTGTCCTTGCAGCTCTAAATATATTATCCTTATTTCTGAAAACTTTGACGCCATCCATTTATTCTAGATCGTCATGTTATGCGTTGTTTTCCTCTGTTACTCTTGCCCTCAATCCATCCGGTGACTATCAGATTTTTCGAAGACTCCCTCGTCATTTTCCCAGAAATTTCAACTGTCTCTTTGCGATGTTAAGTATAGATTTTCATTTAAGTTTCCATTTTCTCCAAAACCTCGTTGTTGCTCACATGCTTCGTTTTCTTAGTGTCTTTGGGGTTTGCTATTGGTTGAACCATACCAAGCCCCACAAAAAGCCACCGTTACAGTACATATTGTTAGAATAGTCCGACTGGAGATTAATGTTATTTACAAGGAACAAAATGCTGATGCCACGTGTCGCACTTTGAAGAAAGACGCTTATTTTCCTTTGAACCCGAAGCAAACCACTCTGAATCGATTGCTTCTACGTGACTGTTCTCCACATAAATGTAGTTGGAGTTTGGTTACTATCACAGTAGTCTCCCCTTATTTATTTATCTGCAAATCAATAACAAAACACAACCAGGAATAATTATACTTTTTAGTTTGCATCTCCCTATTTAGAAAATTAAGAAAAATACATTGAAAATACTTGTAAAATTTGCAAAAAGAAAAAAAAGAAAAAATACACACATTCATAAAACTAGGGATCTACTCCCTTTCTATTTATGTGCCATTCCAACGGGATGTATGCGATCATGGCTCTCCACAATTTCCAGCCCATGTAGCTCTAAATAACGACAGTCTTTTCGTTATTTCAAAACCCTGTTCTGCCATCCATTTTCTGAGGCTTGTCAATTGTTGTTTTCCTCTGTCCCTCTTGCCTGAAATCTGTCTTGTGAGTATCAGATTTTCTAAGCTCTTCTTTCTCATTATGTGCCCCAGAAATTTTAACTGTCTCTTCCTGATATTAAGTGTCAGTCAGTTGAGTGCCATATGGGATATACGCTGGGGTGAACATTTCTCTTTCGATCTATGACTGAATAGGTAAAAGATTTTCCCAAAGTATGTTGACATTTCTTTCCGTGGTAGACCAAGGCTATAGGATCCTGTCTGTCCGGCTATAGGGGATGTTGTGGAGAACCATGATCATTCAAGTACTGGGAGACATGACACAAAACGATGTCTTATTTCATAATACTTTAATGAAAAAATGATTAATAATTTTATTTCTTTTATTTTTTTGCTTCCATCTTGATCAATTATGCATTTTATTACGAAAAAACAATGTTTTCTAAATTGTCAAAAATGATTTAACACAAAAACTATATTGTAAATGTAGTTGGAGTTTCGTCAATCTCACATTAACTTATTTATTTATCTGCAAATCAATAACAAAACACAATCAGAAATAATTATACTTTTTTAGTTTGCATCTCCTAACTATTTGGAAGATTAAGAAAAATGCATTGAAAATACTTTTAAAATCCTACAATGTTTTAATTATTTCATATATAACATGAAGAAAGCTTAGATAATCCACAAAAATAAAAGTTCATTACAGCTCTAAATAAAAGCAGTCTTTTCATTATTTCGAAACCCTGTTCTGTCATCCATTTTTTTCCAAGCTTTTCAAGTATTGTTTTCCTCTGCTCCTCTTGTCTGCAATTCATACTGTGAGCAACAGATTTTCCACGATCTCCTTCCTTAAGTGTCCCAGAATTGACAACTGTTTCTTTCTGATGTCAATTATACATTTCCTTTTAGTTTCCGCTTTCTCTAAACTCTGGTCGTTGCCCAAATGTCCAGCCGATGGTATCCCCAGCATCCCTCAGTAGAACCATATATCTGTTACCTGTAGTTCTTCATGTTTAAAGAGATTATCCAACATTCACTTCCATATTCGCTCGTGTTTCTACCACCACTTAAGAAACAGATAATAAATGAGAATCATTTTTTGTTGTTATTATTTCCACGTTTTGCTGTTGCTAATTTTCGAAGAGTATTTATTCTGTAGGCATTTTTTGAAAATAACTCTGGATAAATAATTATAAACCCCACCCTAAAATTTATACATACCAAAATGCTTGTATAAAATGAGAAATAAGAAGAAGTGGAAGCAATAAAACGAATATAATTTATTATATGGTTTTTATGTTGGCGACACGAGAAACAGTAATACGATAAATAAATTGTAAGAGGGGATCAAATAATAATCAGAATACGGCAGAATGATAAAATAATGAATGAGTAAATTTTATCTTTCTTGCATGTTTATATATATATATATTATAAAATAATGTCGTTTTCTCACATATGTTACTATGTGAGAAAACGAAAAATTTTTGCACCACCCTAATATATATGATCGACTCTCCCGTCTATTTTACCCATAGCTGGAGGGAGAAGAAGAGGATTCATACCTTTCCCAAGGGTATTAGCACGTAAGTGAATGAAATGGATTCGACTGGAGTTCGAACTCGACTCTCCGATTCCTCAATCCAAGTCGATATCCATTACTCCACCGTGCCTAAGAAGAAGCAGATGCAATAAAACGAATATAATTTATTATATGGTTTTTATGTTGACGACACGAGAAACAGTAATACTGAATAAATTGTAAGAGGGGATCAAATAATATATATATATATATATATATATATATATATATATATATATATATATATATATATATATATATATATATATATATATATATATATATATATATATATATATATATATATATATATATATATATATATATATATATATATATAATACTAGCAGGCTTTGCCCGCTCGCTACCGCTTCACAAAGTAAGATATATTCACTATTTGAAACAAAAATTTTAAATGAACATTTCATTCATGAATTGGCTGGCTTATTATAGTTAAGGAAAATTTTTACAAATATTAGGTTGGTGCAAAAATAATGTCGTTTTCTCACATATGTTACTTTTATATATGATTTCTGAATTAATTCATTGATATATATAGCCATGTTATATATCATTTTGAAGCGCGTTTTTTGCTCTATCGAATCGTGTTATTCGTTACCGTTCTCAATCTCTTCATTCATTTTTTTGCAGGCTTTTCGACAGCATGGACAAAATTCAAATACGCACGATTTTCTTGTTCTAGTTCAAACTAGGCCGAAAAGCTGCCGAGACAGCTCGTGATATCAATGATGCGTTTGGCCCAGGAACCACTAACGAACGTGTGGCACAACGGTGGTTCAAGAAATTTCGCAATGGTGACGACTCAACAGTCGTTCGCCATTTAAAGCAAATAGGGAAGTCAAAAAAGTTGGATAAATGGGTGAACGATAATAAAAAAAAACATCGTCAAAAAACGACATTATTTTTGCACCAACCTAATAGATGCCATCTTGTCGAAGGCCAAGTAAAATGAAAATATAACACATAACACATACAGGACGATATTCCTAAACAGAACTATTTTTGATATGAAAATCAAAATAATCCTTGAATGAAAGAACACTAGTGAAGGGCAGTTAATTAATGAAATATACTTTTTTAAAATCAATATGCAAATTAGGTAAATCTGAATAGTGACATGGCCTAGAAGTAGATAATAGATAAAACAGATACTTAGTACGGGAATGAGTAACAAATTAGAATTAAGGCTTTTTTAACCTCGGAATTCTTTGTATAATTGTGCATTTATGCATGTAGATTCCATAGTATAGGTTTTACTTAATAAGTTATGTTTCTCTAACTCTTCAAATGTTGAATGTATAATTCATTCTATTTTCCCATCTTTACAATATATTAATTTTATCGTATAAATTGTCCCCTGTTCTGTCACCCATGAAAGAAAAATAATTTACAGCGGATTTAAGCTAGTTTATAATAAAACGTGCACTGCAACTTTGTATACAAAAAGAAAATAACAGTTACACATCTTGAACCATGAAAGGAAAGATAATGGCTAGTATAATATATTAATATATATTTTTAACCTCGCATCATCTGGCAACCTTGAATCTGAGTTCAATGAAAATCGTTCCCTGCGGCTAAATTCTCTAGAGCTTTTGAATGAGCTATGAATCATTAGAATCGGACCAGTGGGAGCGGAAGAGTTGCTGGGACACACTCACACGCACAAACACACACGCATACACTGTACTTTATATATAAGATCCGGATAATTTAGTTGGAAAATAAAAGGAGTGTCCAGAAATTTTTTACCTGGAATATGAGTGTTAAAAGCCAAATATTCCCATTGTTACTTGAAAAAAGAAAAGAAGTCGAATTTTCTCACAAACCCAAGTGTTGACAGTCTGTCCGATAAAGAGGATGTCACCTGTTTGTGTCTGCAGAGAAGAATTGGGTTGATTCTCATTGGTTTAGAAAGGGTGAATTAATGATAATTAAAATTTTTATAATTATTTTATTATAATTACTTGTGACAGCATTGCCAATTTTATTTATTCTTTATGGGCACGATAAACTGACAGTATAATTCATTTATATTCATTTATTTTTCTATGGACAGGACAGCAACCTCAATAGAGACATTATGAAGACGAAGATAGAGGATCATTGCGAGCGACCGGAGTTTTAAATCACGTGCTACTGCTCGATGTGGGATTCAATTCTTTTGAATAACCAAATTTTAAAACCAAGGCAACGTTTGTTATATACAAAGCGAAAGAAACACTCATATATATATATATATATATATATATATTTCAATTAAAAGGTGCAAATATAATTTATAAATTAATGAATCATTCATACAAAAAACAAATATAGAGGTTAATGATTTAAATGGCGAGAATACGTCTTCGCAAACAATATAAATAAGATACATCAACCCCGAACCTGTATATGAATGATATGATCCCCGTTTATAAATTCCATTTGCATAAGGTCTTTTTAATTTTACAAGCTTTCGTCTGTTCCTACAGACATCATCAAGTATGGAAGTAGATTTTGCTCTTGCTTTTACTTCTCAGTAATAAGAGGACAACGAAAATAAAGATGTAATCCGAAAAAATGCTATGAGAAATGTGTTATTGTTTTGGAACGTGCGGTCACAACGCTGAGTTTGAATTTAAATTTTAAGTTTGTGCGTTTTTGTACAAATATAACAATAAGAGAATTCTTTTTTACTGGTAGATTTTCCCTGAATACGGCATGAACTATGTTGTTCAATAATTACAGTAATGTCACACTTATTATCCGAGAGTTTCACGTTGGATCAGTTATTTTAATTTCAATTAAAAGGTGCAAATATAATTTATAATTTGTTTCCGACGATGTATTCTCGCCATTTAAATTATTAACCTCTGTATTTGTTTTTTGTATGAATGATTCATGAATATATATATATATATATATATATATATATATATATATATATATATATATGTGTGTGTGTGTGTGTGTGTGTGTGTGTGTGTGTGTGAATTAAAAATCTAGAACAACTTCTTGATGAAACCATTCCGTGGGAGCATAAAGGTCGGTATTCCAATATTTTATTCCCCACCCCATATATATATATATATATATATATATATATATATATATATATGTATGTATTTGTGTGTGTGCGTCTATATATATATATATATATATATATATATATGTGTGTGTGTGTGTGTGTGTGTGTATATACAATAGGATTGGAGAATACAGAATAAATTCCAATACCCAACAATTACTATTCTTAAAACAGTGCTCAATACAGTGTAGAGCAGATATAATTATTTATCATCACTTGATAAGACACCGAAGGTGTTGAAACAAAATGGCTAATTTTGTAGTGATTTTATAACATAATCGGTTGCAAAAAGACCCGGATAATACAATTTGTACAATTAAAAAATATATTTGAACAAACCGATATCATTGAAAAACATCAGTAAGAAAAAAAAAAAAAAGATAAGAATAAAGATATTCGTGTTGGTCAAAAATAATCAATCAGCATCGCAATGCCTAGTCAAAAGAAAAAAAAAAAACAGCGACAGAGGATAAACGTAAAAGTGCTCAATATACTAAACAGAGCAAAATCTATAAAAGCTAGTGAGCCAGAACCTACCTACTAACGTTTCACCTAACGGATTTTCAGGGTACTACTGGCTAGTAGTACCATGGTCTGTAGTACCTGAAGATCCGTTAGGTAAAACCATGGTAGGTAGGCCCTGACTCACTCGGTTGCACACATTAGTGAGTCAGGACGTACCTACCTAGACTCGAAGAATTAATTCATCGAGTCTAGCAGAAACATCAACAGGATGCACTAGACAGCCGTTTCGTCCCCCAAATAGGATGCAATGCGCATTCACTACCGTGAAGTGAAACCCGAATGGTTACGATAGGAGGAAAAAGGTCATACCAACTGTATCAACGTGCTTCGGTGACGAAGAGGTAACGAATTATACGAGGTAACGATATAGTGCCGCTCGATCACATTTCCGAGTTTCCTTTACATCGTAGGACTGTGCCCCCAGGACCCACGACAACTATCGCCAAGCCGCTCCATCCAGAGCAATAGAAGCCCGTATATAGAAATTATTAGTAGCATTTGAGATAATTATAATTAAGTAATTCATGGTGTTTAGAAGAAACCTCAAAAGAATGCAGAAAGCACTGGATGGCCGTTTCGTTCTATATTTAGGACTCATCAGCAGTGCGCATCCACTACCTAGAATTGAAACCCTGACAGTTAGGTTATCAGGCGAACATCATACGAAGAGGTGATGAATGAGAATCGATATAGCCCGGCTCTTCACAAATTCCGTGGGGGAACTCAACCGGGTTTTCCTAACCCAAAGGACAGTGACCCCACAACCCACGACTACTATCCCCAAGCCTGTCAAACCAGAGCATTAAAAGCCGGTTCAAGCAAGGTTATAGAAGAGAAAGAAATTATTAGGAGGATCTGAAAATCATAATTAAGTAATTCATAGAGTCTGAAGGAAACCTCAAAAGAATGCAGAAAGCACTGGACGGCCGTTTCGTCCTATATTTGAGACTCATCAGCAGTGCGCATCTACTTCCAAGAATTGAAACCCGGACAGTTATGTTATCAGGCAAACGTCATACCAACTGTTCCAACGGGACTCGGCGAACGAAGCGACAGCGAATCAGACTCAATATAGTGACGCTTGATCACATATTCCGTGGTGGAACCCATCCGAGTTTCTCTTACCCCCCTACGAGCCACGACTACTATCCCCAAGCCCCTCCATCCAGAGCATTAGAAGCCGGTACAAGCAAGGATATACAAATAATAGAATTATTAGGAAGATTTGAGATAATTACAAGTAATCCATCGAGTCTAGAGGAAACCTGAACAGAATGCAGAAAGCACTGGACGGCCGTTTCGTCCTATATTTGGGACTCATCAGTGCCTTCTGCATCCTGTTGAGGTTTCTTCTAGACTCGATGGATTACATAATTATAATCATCTCAAATCCCCCTAATAATTTCTATCACACACACACACACACACTTGCTCCATATGTGACTTCCTTTGTAAATCACTAGCGGGACTTAAATGCCACTTAAGATTATCGCATAAACTTTCATAACTGAATCAATAAGCTGTCAGATCCTCAGACGTCGAAACCGACGAACGAGTCCATTATGTATGTATATATATATATATATATATATATATATATATATATATATATATATATTGTATAAATTTGGATCAAATAAATGTAGAATGTTAGGATAAGGAAGAAACAGGAAACGTTAATAAATTTAACGTTTCACTTTTATTTACGCATCATCATAAAATAAATTATAGAAGAGAAAAGAACATTTGATTTTTTTTTTACTTTTTCTGTTTGTTTTTTATTGATTAAGCAGACCTCAAATGTATCTGACATATCAAGCAGCGTCTACGTACAAATCGTGTGTTTGTTTGGATGATAATGTGCATTCGTTTCTGTGCGTGTGTGCGTTTAGCGGGCATTTTCGTCTGTGTTTGATGGCTGTCTGTATATTGATTTGGTAGGATTTGTGTGAGAGTGAAAGCATTTAATTTACACCTGTTGTGGTTGTAGGGAGAAATATCTTAGATTATGTAAGTATAGGTTTGATGAAAATCGGTCATACAATAAAGTGTGTTGGAAGTGTTTATATAGATAGAAAAATATTCATAAGATCTCTCTCTAAGTATTTCCTATGTAATGAATTATGTTCGTTATATGAAGTATGAATGCCAGTGTAATTAGAAAAGAACATAAATAATTACGTAAAAAAATATTTACTGGGAATTATACATATTTACGCTGTTTGATAACCCAACACGAAAACGGAAAGAAAAATATTCAATCATGAAAGAAGGTTTTGAATACAAACGAGATATATATCTAGTAGCTTCTGTAGAAAGCCAAAAAAAGACCCAAGAACCAAATTTTGCAGAAGAAATCATAAGAAAGTTAAGCCAAGGATAACGCTTTTGAACGGATGAAACAATCCTCTGCGTCGCCAATATCCAGAACGTGCTAATAAATCCGATGTTGATAAAGTTAACACTCATCGATAGCTACGGGTTTCTGGATTAAAGGCTGCAACGGAATGCTTTATTCTTTCAGCACAAGACCGGAGACTTTTCACTAGAAACTTTCAGGCAAATATAATAATAATACAGGTTCTGAGACAAACATCTGGAAATCATAGACGATATAATCACAGGATGTTTTTTATTTGCGCCAAATGAATATAAAAATCGTTAAGATAGAGTAGGGCAATATTTGAACTAGACAATGTACAAACACTTTGGAAAATTTGTTAATAAACCCTGGTATGAACATCACCCAGCACGGGTTACAGAAATAGAAGTCATCACAATTCTATGGAATTGCACTATTTTTACAGACTGTAAGACGGAGGCGAATAGGTCAGACATAACTGTGAAAAACCGAATTGCTTGAAAAAAACAAAACAAAAAAGAAATCTTGCCTACTAATTGATATGTCTTGCCAAGCGTACAGTAACACAGCAACCAAGGAATTTGAAAAACTATCAAAGTATAAAGACCAGGAAATCTAAATAGAAAAAATGTGGAAAGTAAAAACAGGAATAGTACCAGTCATAATAGGTGGGCTTAGAATTATTATGTGATAAATATCCAGAAACAATTGACAATCTTGTATCAGGTTGCATAGAGTTATCACCCACAGAATATAAAACTGGGCATGATAGAGTAGGCTATTATCTGCACAGGAAAACTTGCTACTTTTACAGGAAGGAAACTGAAAGAAAGTGGTATAAACGTTACCCAGATCCGACTACAGAGATAGGGAATGTAACAATTTAATGGAGCTTTATAGTACGCACAGAGACAGAACAATCAAAGCTAATCATCCAGACATCAGGATCAATGACCACAAAAACAGAATGTGCTTTCATATTGACATAGCAGTCTATGCAGATTGCCATGCATCTCTCTAACAGAACTGTATGTCCTGGAGTAACAAGATGCCTCACGTTTCACGTACGATTTCAATGTCAAGCGTTTTTTTTTCACTGCTCTTTGGACTGTCATAAGTAAACCTCCTCTCTCAAGTGCCAAATGCTTTATAAATTCAGTTGGATCTTTTCTAATTTAACATTTGAGTTGAAATGATGATCCTTCTTCATGTTGTGACCACCTGATCTAGTTTTCCTCTTTACTGTTCGCTCTTTTTTAAAATTCCCCGATCCCTTTGTCACCTCGCGGCAGTGTATTGGTTAGCAAGCTTGTCTCGCTAGAACAATTACGGTTGAGTAGTGAGTTCGATCCTCACTGGGTGCTCCCTACTTTCGGCCTTGTGCCACATGTAAGCTACACTTCGAAAATCGCTATTCACCGATCCCTCCATGGTTCTTGAATGGGCATGGAAGATAGAAGCTAGAGTTTGAATGATGGTAACATTACTGTTAGCCGCTACGATTTTTCCTCTCACCATTGCGCAGTTGAGAAGACATAATGGGGATGAAAAAAAGCGATTTTAAACAGATCTGAATAACTCAAGGTGCTTTTCAGTATTTCTTACGACAAATGCTATCAAGATGGCTATACGTCTTACCTGAAAACCTGAAAATGACTCAATTAGTTTATTGTTTTTCTAGACATTAAACATTTTATGGAATGGGCAATTTTGCTGTGAGATCCGGTGTCTGTGTGTGTGTAAATCAAAAATCTATACTCACAAACTCACACACATACATATATTGTGTGTGTGTGTATATATATATATATATATATATATATATATAGATAGATAGATAGATAGATAGATATGTATATATATATATATATATATATATATATATATATATATTGTGTATATATATATTGTGTGTGTATATATATATTGTGTATATATATATATATATATTGGGTATATATATATATTGTGTATATATATATTGTGTATATATATATATTGTGTATATATATATATATACATATATATATTGTATATATATATATATATATTGTGTATATATATATATTGTGTGTATATATATATATATATAGTGTATATATATATTTTGTGTATATATATATATATATATTGTGTGTATATATATATTGTGTATATATATATATATATTGTATATATATATATATATATTGTGTATATATATATTGTGTGTATATATACATTTTGTGTGTATATATATATATATATATTGTGTGTATATATATATTGTGTGTATATATATATATTGTGTGTATATATATATATTGTGTATATATATATTGTATGTATATATATATATATATGTATATATATATATTGTGTGTATATATATATGTATATATATATATAGCGTATATATATTGTGTACACACACACACACACACACACACACATATATATATATATATATATATATATATATATATATATATATATATATATATATATATATATATATATATATATATATATATATATATATATATATATGTGTGTGTGTGTGCATAAAATTTTGTTTTTTGTATTTCATGAATAGTGAATGTGAGTTCAATCTCTGGGTCGTGCAGTATGTACTTGAACTCAGTGAAAACTGTCGATCACAAAGAATAGGGCGATGTCCTTTGACATGAGCAGTGGAAGGAGAAAATCTACCAACACACACTGTAGATTAATTAAAATGGTTCATTTCTCAATTCCCTGTAGGTTGCCTAGATCAATATGCACCTGAAGAAGATCTGGGGGCACAATGACCGAAACGTTGTGATAACAACAGCAATGATGAAGAAAAATCACCCGAATATGAATTGTGTAAATAATACAGAAAAGTGTCCTTTCTCTACATGCACGAATCTCTCTGTCTCTCTCTCTGTCTCTCTGTCTGTCTGTCTCTCTCTCTCTCTCTCTCTCTCTATATATATATATATATATATATATATATATATATATATATATATATATATATATATATGAGTGTACGTATGTATGGAGTATGTGGGTGTAGGTTGATGTATTGGCATCGCAAAATAGACGAGCGATCAATACATATTATTTAAAAAAATGCCCGTTGATAGCCTGTAATATCAATAACAAACTGTATTACAAATTCGCTAAATTATTTCTCACTTGTTGCGCAAGCGATAAATGTTCATTTTTAATGGAATATGGAAGACATGGCTGAAATAATCTTTACGTACATGACAAAAATTCCAACAACGGAAAGCACAAGCATATGCATCTACTCGATACAAGAATTCCTTAATTTTCGTGCCAAACTGAATATCTCTGCCAACGTTATTCATCTGTAAGTGGGACCACATAGGACATTTCACTTGCATATATAATACATTTGATTGTCAGCACGTAATTTTTAAATCTCACGAGAACTGAGTAGTTCTCGCGTCTCTACGTATTGTCACTATTGGCACATAACTTCGCGTTGGGAATGCATATTATTAGCCGAATATAACACTTAGAAAAACGTGATATGCCTCAATTCGTAAGAAAGAATAGCATCAAAACATTCAATCACAATAAGAGCTATCGATTAATATATATATATATATATATATATATATATATATATATATATATATATATATATATATGTATGTATGTATAGTATGCTGACGAAAGAAGGGAGATAAAATTTAAAAAAAAACAACATAAATAATGATACTGATCAGGCTAATAAGATTTTTTTTTTGTATAAGTAGGCATTTTGACAAAATAGAAGTATGATGAAAGAGAAAGATGTTAATAAGTGCAATTCTCGGACCCGAGAAATAGAAATGAAGTTGGACATTTTGGTGGGAGGATTTTCTTCGCAAGTGTAATATTACTTATTCGATTTAGTTGTTTGGGGCTAGCTGTTTATAACGATTAGTGTTATGAAAGGTCTGAATTAAAAGAAGTGTTTTTGTGAAAACTGAATTCATTGACAGTATTTACATTATGCGGACTATTGTCCTCATCTTTGTCGCCATATTTGTCACAACGTTTCGGCCGTTGTACGCTCCGGCCTTCTTCAGGTGGTTGGAATTTCGAACTGAACCCTTTATTTCGATCCCTGGGGTAGACTGATCTAGTTCCATGTGCCATGTTCTCAAGGACACATGGCACAGTGGATAAAGGCGTTGGTGACAGACCAGTGACAGACCCAAAGAGTGTGAGTTCAATACCCAGTTAAAGCAGTGGAGAACTTATCAGAGGGAAAATTAGCAGGAGATAACTGATAACTGACATCCATCAAACATGGCACGTGGAACTAGAACAGTCTACCCCAGTGATCGAAATAAAGGGTTCAGTCCGAAATTTCAACCACCTGAAGAAGGCCGGAGCGTACAACGGCCGAAACGTTGTGACAAATATGGCGACAAATATGAAGACAATAGTCCGCATAATGTAAATACTGTACATAATACCTCATCTCAGAAATATAGACAGACTCTGAATTCATTGAGTATGCCAAGATGCCGATTTAAACCTAGAAAGTGTGGATTTATTTATATATTTAAGCCGGATTTTTTTGTTAATCATTTCACCCCATTTAAGGTACGAATATCACTAGTACGCCAAAAATTACAGCGAGGGAAATTAAGTGAGAATGGGTATAGGGAGGAGTGAGGAAGGGACAAAAGTTGAACGGGATTCAAGAAGATAGATGGCGATTGACGTGGCATTTATATTTTTTAAGATTATAGTTATCAGGATAGATTCTCTTAAAGGAGAAGTGGCGATTACATTTAACTAATTGAACGGTAAAAGGGTGGGGTACCTTAGATGCCAGTCTTGTGGCGTGCTTGGTTTTATACAGTTTGGGCACGAGTAAAAAAATAAAAACACGTTTGAACTGCTGACATGAAAATATTTACAGAAAAGACAGAGGGAAGCCATATCACGTCGAGACGCCAAGTCAGGATCAATTACATTTAAAATCCTTCTTTGGATTTGGTCAAGAACCTGGAGATTAATAACAGAAACACCAGGCCATATATGGCAGCAACAGTCACGATGTTTTTATTTGCATTTAATTGAAGACGCTAAATGGTCGCAAGTAAACTTGACGTACCGCATTTGAGTAAGGTGGCCTTTTACAGATCTAGGTTAGTTTCTTTTTGTTTTAATGAGGTCGAAACATCGCATCAGCTGCCGATTTCTGACTTCTAGTAGAAATGTTTCTTTGGGATCGAGAGCGTCGAGATTAAGGAGAGTGAAACGAAGCATCTGATTGTCTGAACGAAACAACTTTCCACAGTTCTTTGAAATGTGGGTGGAACACCGTGTTCCTAACTGGAATAATTAGAAGGAATCTAGGGTACCACTGTCATGGGCAAACTAGCTTTACGTTAAATTAAATATTAAATATCTAGAGCATTTTCAAGCGATTTCATGTTTATTTGTCTTTTTTATTGAATAATGACTGGAAAGCTGGTTTTACAGTTGATTACAACTGAGCAGTGAATTTAGTTTTTACTCCATATTGTTACCTCTGTTTCTGAACAATCTATCACTTGTAGCTCTTAGCAATGCTTGTCTTTTTACTATTAGGTTCGTGCAAAAATAATGACGTAATAATGTCGTTTTTTGACGTATTTTTAACGTCAAAAGACGACATTATTACGTCATTATTTTTGCACCAACCTAATATTTCCCTAACGGCTTGTTCTGGCCTTCGTTTACAAAACTCCCTAAGCAGTTTACTCGCTGCTTCATTCTTTTCCTTCCCTTTTGCCTTCCCTATACACCGTCAGTTTCAGATTTTACAAGCATTTTCTCGTTATCTTAAAACAAACATGATCACGCCAGGTTCTAATTTTATCGAATAGTAATATATTCGGAAAGAAAGATATCTATTTTCTTTGAAAGGAAGAAAAAAAAAGCCAATGAATTCTGAGTCGATCACCTTTGTCATTTTTTTCTGCCCCTTAAGTTTAACATATAGAAGATTTAGAAAATAAGTATGACAGGGAATAGCAATAGATTTAACAATCATTAGCAGCGCGGCCCGTCGTTGCCCGGGCTTGATTCAAAAATGCACGGATCCGACAGAGTTAACTGTAATCCTTAACTCTCCCCCCTCAGTAAAAAGTGTTTTTTGAATAGTCTTAGACTTATGAGGGTGTTCAGCTACACCACAACATCAAGAATAAGTAAAAGAGTTTTGTGATAATTTTTTTAACTATATTTTATTCTAGGTATCTCTAAATGATTTAATGTTAAAAAAATAATGTTATAATAAATATATATAAAATATATTTGTAAATACGGAGTGCGTCAGAAAGAATCCCTAGAAATATTTCCTACATAATATTAAGATAGCTGGATGAAGACACCATTGCCACAAAGATCATACCATTATGTGGTGGTTTCATAAGTATAGCTTAGGTGAGACATAAGACTGAAAGTATGGGGCACAGAGTAAAGATCGAACTCACAGTTCAGTCATAATTTACTCAACGAGACAAATTTGTTAAACATTACACCACGGCGAAATATTATCTCTTCTTATGACTTGACTAGCAGCATGGCCCGGCGTTGCCCGTGCTTGATTCAAAAATTGTACGACTCATACAGCAATCGCTATTACTTGACTTAAAATATTTTTGCCCTTCCTTGCCTTTAAAGGAGTGCTCTTTGCCGTGCTGATGTTGCTACATGCCTTTCTTCTTGCCTATCTCACACTGCGAATTTTTTCTAAGCTCTATACTAAACATTAAATCTGTTACGAAAAAAGAACTGAACAAAATGAACACAAAACGATCAGCTTTAAAAAAAGGACTCGTAACTGGAAAAACCGAATGAAAAAAGAATCTTAACAAGAACTAGTTTTTCACACCGAACCCAATTCTGCGGAATCAGAATCAACGTTGAGTTTAAGCAAGCGAATGAGCCAATTGGAGTAAAGTGCCAGCCAGATTTAAAATTTTAACACTTGTGAAGAATGCAGCCATCGATTTTTTTTTTTGGGATGCTAGCATGCTAGTTAACATTCGTGTCAGTCAGCTGTTGGCTCTCACGCTTAAGCGTGTATCACGCATGGCACATAACTAACTGCATATGCGACTTTTTCGTTTCCATTTTCTTCAAAAGTTCCTCGTTGTTTACTCAATCCGTCCAGAGTGTTCTTCATTTACATGGCTTATCATTTTTTACCTTTATTGTATCATTTGCACAGTACGCACAAAGATGGCGACAGCAGCACGTGATTGACGCTGTGAAAATTGCTTCTCTTCAATTCCGATAAGTGTGAATTGACATCGCACCCGCTCCCGAGTTATTGTCAACTAATAGATTCACAGTGCACGAAAGTTTCGAAGACATTCAAGTTGATTAACTAAATATCAATTTACAGAATCTTTGTTCTCACCATGAGGGTCCTTTGTTCAATTTTCCAAGCACTTGAACATATTTTAATCTGAATACTGTTGGCCTATTTTTCATTATATTTCCTGCAAGGAAGGAATGTATCAGACGTTATTTCTTTCATACATCTTTCAATTCAGACCAGTTCGGTTGCATATTCATTCTATCTTCATTAATTTGCGACAGTGTATACAGACGTTTAATAGAGCCGCCATTTCAGTCTGAATTTAGAGGTAGAGGAAGCGGGGAGAGGACGATTGGTTTTGTTTTGTTTGGTTAGTTTTGTTTTACGGTATATCAACCTCTAGGTTTATTTTATCGTCTCGTCCAGGACGCGGATGTAGTTTATCGTCTTACCCAGGCCGCGGATGTACTTTATCGTATCGTCCAGGACTCGGATGTAGTTTATTGTCTTACCCAGGCCGCGGATGTACTTTATCGTATCGTCCAGGACTCGGATGTAGTTTATTGTCTTGACCAGGACGCGGATGTAGTTTATCGTCTTGACCAGGACGCGGATGTAGTTTAATCTTCTTGCCCAGGACAGGTGGAGAGGCCGAATTTAATTTGAAAAAAGCATAATCAAAACATGACAAGAAAGAATATGAAGTTGTTGATATTTCAATAATACTTTATAATATTAGCATTGACCTATCGCTCGCATCCTTCTATGCATGCCTATCTACTAAGGTGGCTATCCAATCCCTGTTGCAGCACCTGCTCAGGCACATTTGTCTTTGTTCAATGCCAACCTGTGTTTCAGTCAACCTGTGGTTTATGTTGCAACTATGGAGAACAGACCTTAGTTACAGTTTCTGAAAAAGGCGATCAACAGTCTCAACAAGCTCAGTAAGCTTGAAATCTCGGTCACGATGACTTGTGACTTCGTGCTAGCACAGCCATCGACAGGTCCCAAATAATTCCGGCTACTTAATTTCACTCACATGGCTTGTGTCGACCCGTGGTATGGTTGTCAGGAACTTTCCAAAGCAAGCCTTACGCTGGGATCGTCTTCCAGGCCCATGACATCTAGAAGTCGCCATCCTGACGAAGTGACCACGAATGAGATTTGAAACTGTATCTCATTGTCTGAAAGCGAACGTACTAAACACTATACATACCGTATTTTCTGGGGCATTCGACGTGGTGTAATGGTTAGAAAGATTTGTCTTGATAGATCAGTTACGACTGAGGAGTGAGTTCGCTCCTCACTGGGTGCCCTATATTTCGGCCACACTGCGTCCAATGCATCAGTCTCATGTTTGAGAGGGACATGCAGATCACGAAAAAGGTGGGGTTCACCAGGAACCAGTCCACGCATAGAGCTTAGCTCTGAAACTAGGACTCCAGAAAATGAACAAATGTGATACCAATAAAAATATCCCTGAAAAATTTATAAAGGAAACAGATATTAAAACATTTTTTTTGGAATTGCGCCGTATTTTTATTCTTGTTTTGTAGAAATACCAGATTTTACAGAAATATTTGCTTTGACTGGTATATTGCTACTTGCTTTGCGTGTGTCTTTGTTTATATAAAGGGTACTGAAATCTGCTTTTCTGTATCTATGGTGAGCGTCTTTATTTGCCAACAGGTACCACATTTTGGGGTTATTTGCCTATATGTACCAGTGTTCACTGATACCAGTAAATTTCTTTGCATCTCTTATGAATTTACTGTATGTGCAGACGTTGCGCCCTGAAAAACAACAAAAGAATGAAATATACTAAAATTCTTCTTTTCCAAAAATTTTCCTGGTAATTAAACCTTGCCTCAGTTTTTCTTTATTGTTACTGAGAAGGTAAAATAAAAGTAAGTTTATAATGCTGAATATCTCGGTTGTGATGTCTCCATTTTTTTAACCTAAATATTCCATGCCAAAATCTGGTAGCGTCCGAAGCGTGGTTGAATCCAACCAAATACAATAATTGAATTATCGATAATTGAAATATCGATTATTGAAAGTATATTATTATCAGCACTGGTATGAACAAATTTGTTTTTTATGGCTTATCATCCTTTCTGAAATGATTAAATAATAAAAAAAAATATTGCGTTGCATTTAAAAGCAGAACACGTAATGCTTGAAATGTTTAAAAGATAAAAACTTAATGCTTGAAATATTTAAAAGCTGAACAGGTAATACTTGAATTGTTTAAAAGCTGAACACGTAGTGCGTGAAATGTTTAAAAGCTGAACACGTAATGCTTGAAGTGTTTAAAAGCTGAACACGTAATGTTTGAAGTGTTTAAAAGCTGAACGCATAATGCTTGAAGTGTTTAAAAGCTAACACGTAATGCGTGAAATGTTTAAAAGCTGAACACGTAATGCTTGAAGTGCTTAAAAGCTGAACACGTAACGCTTGAAATGTTTAAAAGCTGAACACGTAATGCTTGAAAAGTTTAAAAACTGAACACGTAATGCTTTAATGTTTGAAAAGCATATCTTTACTTCCGGTACCAATCGGTCAAATTTTTTACCTATACACTGTTTATTTTTTTTGTTCCTATAAACCTTATTTCGATCTTTAAAATAATTAAATACTTCTCTTTATCAGCCAATGCAAATATAGAACCTAAAAAGATTTAAACAATGTTTTTTATTACTTTAAGTCTTTGAAATTCAGGAAATTAAAAAAAGAAAAGAAAAGCGACCCTAGTTAAAACTGCCAACAATAAATCCGGTTTCATCGTATGAACGTTGATGGAGCAAACAAAATTTTGTATAAGTTGCTAATATAGATATCAATATACCATCAAGTTGCTCATCACTTTAAAAAATAAAATCACCCCAAACAAGGTGGTAATGCCACTAGTACGCTGTGGGGTGGGGGTATAGGAAGTAAAGGGGAGGGAAAAACTATGTTTAGGGAGGATTGAGTTCAAGAAGATAGAAGATGGTGATCGACGTTATATTTAAAATTTTGAAGATTATAGTTATCATGGATGCACATAAACGGAAGAGAGTTCCACAGATGGGATGTGTGTAAAAAAAAAACAAAAAAACTGTTGGTGTAGAAGTGGCGGCTATATTTAGCGATTTCAGCAGTAAACGGGTGGGACCTATATGCCAATCTAGTAACGCCGTTAAATTCATATAGTCGGCGCACCAGGAGAAAAAATCATCAGAGCAGTTGTCATGCAAATATTGGTAGAAAAGACGGAGAGAAGCCGGGTGACGTCGGTGAGAATGTGACTGACGTCGAGATGCCTGGTCAGGATCACTTACATTACAGTCCGTTCTTTTGATTTAGTCATGAAATCCGAGAGGTGGCAACAGTATTAAATACACGGATGAATTGTAGATTTATAAATGTGCAAGATGGATTTTGACGGAAAAGGTTTTCTGGCACGACACAGTCAGCCAACATCCTTGTGGTGTTTTTGATATTAGGAGTGCTGACAGCAAAAACAAAATATATAAAAAAAAAAATCATATTTGATTTGTATTTGGTCCCAACTTTATTCAAATTCATATTTATTTTTTAATCATTACTCCCCAAGCAAGGCGGTAATGCTACTAGCACATACTTACAGGAAGTGAAAGTGAAAGTGAAAGTGAAAGAGAAGACTAAGAATAGGGAGGATTCCGAAAGGACAAAAAATGAACGGGGTTTAAGATGGTGATTCTTGTTTCATTTAAATTATTGAAGATTGTTGTTCGACAATTCGGAAGAGCCAGAAAAGAAACTGTAGAAGTAAAAATGGGGCCGCATTTAGTAATTTCAACAGTAAAATGGTCGGAACTCGTTGTTAATCTTGTAGCAAGCTTAAATTCAAGTTGTCGGGGCATCAGGGGGGGGAACAACAACAACAAAAAAAACTAGTCAGCTTAGTTGCCATGAATATATTTGTAGAAAAGGCACGTCACATCAGTGACTGAAGTCGAGATGTTTGATCAGGATCGATTCCATTACAGATCTTTCTTTGGATTTTGTCAAGAATCTCTAGATGTACAGCAGATATGGCAACAAATACGCAGCATATGAAATGTGTGAGAATAGAAACAGGACTGAAGTATCAAATTCTTATCAAGGTCAAATACTTAACAAATGTCTTTGCATAATTTTTAACTCATAAATGTACACTCGTCTCCATTTGTACTGAGCTGGCAGGTGTCATTCTGATCTTCATTACAACACTTCCTGTCCGTAAATATATACCTCCGCCATTTTGAATTGTCACCTCTCAGGTGCTAATGATCGTTGGCAAGTGGCAAATGTTTTTAATCTCGCCAATATATTTTACCATTTTTTTTCAGATACCATCCCTTACCATCATCGCTTGGACTGGGGCACAATGCGTTTCCCGCTGAAACGTTTTAAACCAGGTGAATCTGTAACTGCAAAATATCTTTTTTTCCCGCTCATTTCACGTTATTTTGGCATGATGCTGTTCCGGATAGAAGATCGTTACAGCTATAGAAATCTCAAGGTCACACCTACCTGGAAGATATTAAAAGCGCAGGAACTTCCGGGTAATATAACATTTTAGAATTAGTTTAAAACGCATTAGTTATATTACTCGGACTTCTCTGTCTATATTTCTGAGATGAGGTATTACGTACATTATTTACATTATTCGGACTATTGTCTTCATCTTTGTCGCCATATTTATTACAACGTTTCGGCCGTTATACGCTCCGGCCTTCTTCAGGTGGCTACCCCAGTAAGCAAAATAGAGGGTTCAGTTCGACATTCCAATCACCTGAAGAAGGCCGGAGCGTACAACGGCCGTAACGTTGTAATAAATATGGCGACAAAGATGAAGACAATAGTTCGAATAATGTAAATAGTGTACATTACTCGGACTGTTATTCTCATCTTCATAAGCATATTCACAACTTTTCGGTCGTTGTATTCTTCGGCCTTCTTCAGATGAATGGAATTTTGAACTGAACCCTTTATTTCTTCCACCGGGGTAGCTTGTTCTAGTTCCACGCGCCATGCCACTTCCGGATGTTTCAGTTATTTCCTTTTAACTCAACTATTCATGTTTTGGTTCAGCACTGCTTTGAATTGGTATTGAACTCGCAACTATATATATTCTGAAAATAAAGGAATATACTTTTTTTTTTCCTTTGATATAAATTAAATTCATCTTGATCAAATGGGAGTCCCCGCGAGAACCGCCTGAATTTTTTTCCCCCGTTGATTTACATTTGAACAAAAGAATGACTGCTATCCAAAATATAGAAAGAGAAAGCCAGAAGATGGAGGTCACATCTGCAAGATCAAAATGAAATAATATGGATGTCAAGTTGAGCAAGAAATTGTCAATCAGTGGGTAATGCCTTACAATACAATTTATTGTGACAATTCAACTGTCATATCAATGTTGAAATCTGCTCATCAATTTTATTCAATCAAGTATTGCATCAAGTACATATCAAATGCGTCAGATCAAGCTGTTTTTGAACCACCCCCACTAAGATTTTTCCCCTTTGATTTAAATTAAATTGAAATTTGAACAAGGCAATGACTCCTATCCAAAAGGAGAAAGCCAGAAGATGGAGATCACATCGGTAAAATCATTGAGTAATACTGAAATGCATCATTTTTCTCCACAAATTTTCATAATGATTTAAAATGAAGAATCATTTTCTTAACAAAAAATTTGTGTGACACGTAGAATGGCGAGGGCAATTCAGCTAGTAGTTAAATCAATCGAAGCTTAAGTTTCAAATGCTATCGAGCTCATGTTGGTGGGCAAACTCAACCCATGGCACCGTTTGAAACTACCATAGATACATGCGTCGATTCGGCCAAGGTTTTCAGTGAAACTCGGTTTCAGCGAAACATATAAATAAAGACACTAAGATGCATGTGGTTATTATTAGGTTGGTGCAAAAATAATGTCGTTTTTGACGATTTTTTTTATTATCGTTCACCCATTTATCCAACCTTTTTGACTTCCCTATTTGCTTTAAATGGCGAACGACTGTTGAGTGGTCGACCTCGAGTTCAACACCAACTTCTCGTGTGGTTTTGCGAGGATCGGCTTCAATTAAGGCTTTCAAATGTTCGTTATCAACCGCAGTCGGCCGGCCGCGACCGTCTTCATCTTCGAGGCTCTCGTCACTGTTGCGAAATTTCTTGAACCACCGTTGTGCCACACGTTCGTTAGTGGTTCCTGGGCCAAACGCATCATGGATATCACGAGCTGTCTCGGCAGGTTTTCGGTCTAGTTTGAACTGGAACAAGAAAATCGTGCGGATTTGAATTTTGTCTATGCTGTCGAAAAGCCTGCAAAAAAATGAATGAAGAGATTGAGATCGGTAACGAATAACACGATTCGATAGAGCGAAAAACGCGCTTCAAAATGATATATAACATGGCGATATATATCAAGGAATTAATTCAGAAATCATATATAAAAATAACATATGTGAGAAAACGACATTATTTTTGCACCAACGTAATAAGTATGAAATAATATTAGAAAAAGAAAAAAAAATATTCTTAAGTAGCGAGAACGATGAAAGAACAGGAATCAAGAAAACAGACGATAACGATTGCCAACGCATTTTGAAGATCAAACATGACTGGAAAGCAAGAAGCCGTAAGCGAGTTCCGAGATAAAGCGAGAAAGAAGCTGTTTTGCATAGAAGTTGCGGGTCTAGCCATTTCAAATGTAATACGGTGACACCTTGATGCCAATCTAGTACTGCACTTATATTGGTAAGGTCTACTATTTACATTGTTCGTCCTCACCTTTGTTGCCATATTTGTCACAAAGTTTCCGGCTTTCTTCAGGTGGTTTGAATGTCGAACTGAACCCTTTATTTCGCTCACTGGGATAGACTGCTCTAGTTCCACGTACCATGTCTAATGGATGTCAGTTATTTCCTGCTAATTCCCCATAACCAGGTATTGAACTCACACGCTTTGGGTCCTGTCACTGGATCTAACTAACGCCTTTATCCACTGATAACTGTGTTTGAATTACTAGATATTATAAAACTAATGTCTTCAGCATTCATTTTTTACCAGTGCTCATATTAAATTTTTACTGTTATCATGGCATAACAGTTTACCTCAGTGAGCGAAATTAAGTCTTCAGTTCGACAACCTGAAGAAGGCTGGAGAGTACAACGGCCGAAACGTTGTGCTAAATGTGGCAAAAAAGATGAGGATGAAAGTCCGTACAATGTAAATAGTGTACATAATACCTCATGTCAGAAATATAGACTTGTAAAGTATATTTAGCAAAGAGGAGAGTTCATCAGAACAAATATGGAAGTATTTATAGAAAAGTCAGAGTCTGTGATAATTGTAATGTCGTTAAACTTAGAACAAACCAGTTTTACTGGCTTTTGAATATTTTAATACTGTAATGAGATAATGGAAAGTGAAACAAGGTTACCATAGATGGTATGGAAAATTATAATTTAATTACTAGTGTCATTAAATTAGTTAAGAAAACTTTGTTTTGTCACCACAAAAGACGGGCCAATGTTTTCAAATCTAAAAAGTGAGAGAGGCGTACACTGAACTCATTTTTTAATCATAAGTACTTCGTAGTTGGGGTTATTTCTAGGTGAGGGTGACGTAGTGGTTATTGGCCGTATTGAAGGGCCGGGTTCAAATTACCGCCTTGTTTGAACGGAAGTAGGACGCGTGTTACTTATTAAACAACTGTTTATGGAAGGATGGTGAAATCGTGAGTAGATGTATGGAATAGGTAGCTGTGAAGAGAAATGATCAGTCAGTCCATGTGTGATACACGCTTAGGCTGTCAATATCTTTCGATACATGACTGATGAGGCAGGTTTTTTCCCCACAATAGTTTGCTATTTCTTTCTGCGGTAGACCAGGAGCCATCCAAGGCTGCAGAACACGGTCTGTCCTGCTATTTACCCATAGTCAGTCAATTCTGTGCCATATCTGATACACGCGTAGCCGATCTTGTATCTTTCGATACATGACTGACGAGGCAGATTTTTTCCCGCAGTAGGTTTTTGTATCTTTCTGCGGTAGACCAGGAGCCGTCCAAGGCTACAGAACCGGGTCTGTCCATAGCTGGGTGAAGAAGAAGAGGATTCATACCTTTCCCAAGGGTATTTGTACATACGTAAATGCAATGGATTCGAGTGGAATTCGAACTCGGCTCTCCGATTCCTCAATCCGAGCCGCTATCCATTACTCTACCGTGCCTTGAAAATATAATCCCCTAGAAGTAGATGATCCGTGATGCAAAAGAACAGAATCTAGAAACAAAAGATGGGAAGACTTAGCAAACCCATTTATTTATTCCGGCTTAAACAAGGCCTTGTGTCAAATTTCATTTGAGTGCTGTGTGAGGATTTTTACTTTTTCCTTTTCAAATTGAGCTGGGTGACTCAGTCAAATGAAAGAGACGCAACAAATCGAAAATTTAAATAAACAAACAATTTTAATCGTGGATTTTATTACACGACATCTATTCATGTGGTTCTGTCTTCTGTGAACTGTTCGTGCAAAAAAAAAAAATGAATATTCGTTAAAAGAAATGACATAAATAGTGTGCAGAATATTGAATTAAATCTCTCTTATTTTTTTTACTGTACCGATTCAGCCGATCGACATTTTACTGCGGCTACAAGAAGCTTTTCTAAATTACACCATTCTGACAGGTTTTTGTTCCTCTGAAAGAAAAAAAAACTGCTGTCGACACAACAGAAAGATGTATTCAGTTTATTTGTCGACCTATTGAAGGTACGATAAAAACTGGTAAATTTCTCTCTCAGTCTGTCTTTCTATCTATCTAATATAAGTCTATTAAGTTTCTCTCTTTCTCTCTCTTTATCTATCTATCTATCTATCATTTCACCCCAAGAAAGGCGATAATGCCATTATGACGCAAGGGGTTACCAGGACTGAAAGAGAACTAGTAGATTTTAGAAGGAACCTGGAAAACCAATACGAAACAGGAAACAGGGTGTATCTATCTATCTATCTATCTATCTATCTATCTATCTATCTATCTATCTATCTATCTATCTATCTATCTACTTTTGTTCATACATATCTGAATTCAATAAGACTCTCTCTTCATCTCTCTCTCTCTCTCTCTCTATATATATATATATATATATATATATATATAGATTCAAAACTATAAATTAACTTTTTTATCTATCTATCTATCTATCTATCTATCTATCTATCTCTCATTTCACCCCAAGAAAGGCGATAATGCCATTATGACGCAAAGGGTTACCAGGACTGAAAGAGAATTAGTAGATTTTAGAAGGAACCTGGAAAACCAATACGAAACAGGAAACAGGGTGTATCTATCTATCTATCTATCTATCTATCTATCTATCTATCTATCTCTCTATCTATCTATCTATCTATCTATCTATCTACTTTTGTTCATACATATCTTAATTCAATAACTCTCTCTCTTCATCTCTCTGTATATATATATATATATATATATATATATATATATATAGATTCAAAACTATAATTTAACTTTTTTCTCTATCTATCTATCTATCTATCTATCTATCTATCTATCTTTCTTCTTTTGTCTATAACTCTCTCTTCCTCTCTCTTTCTCTCTCTCTCTCTCTATATATATATATATATATCTGTATATACAAACTAAATAAATTCATTAAGTCTTTTTCTCTCAGTCTCTCTCTATATATATTCATATCTATCTATCTATCTATCTATCTATCTATCTATCTATCTATCTATCTATCTATCTATCTCCTTTTGTCCATATATCTCTCTCTTCCCCTCTTTCTCTATACAAAACTATATAAATTCATTGTCTTTTTCTCTCTGTCCCTCTCTGTATATATTCATATCTATCTATCTATCTATCTATCTATCTATCTATCTATCTATCTATCTATCTATGTGTATAATACACCCGTTCTCACATATATCGCAGAAAAGGCATAAATGAAAGATTGGCAACCTTTTCTTATTCAACTCGATTGTTATGGCTTCTTGCTGTCTTGTAACTGGCGATATTTCCCTGTGTACGTTTCATCGATGCCTCTCAAACTCATTCGAGATTGTTAATCTAATAAGTCCGTTATAACAAAGCCATATCACGTCATCACATAAAAGGCCTTCCACGGCGGGACAATATCATTCATTCGTATTTCTTTACGTCGAAACTCGAAAGCCACACTAAACTGATAGCCATTCAGCAGTAAACGACGGCGCCGATTTACTCCCTCGACCACGAAGGACTGCAAACTACTCTACTTTTCAAAAGAAATCATTCCGTACAAGTTCTTGTGATGATCGTTTCATTGAGATTAATGAGCCAGACGAAGTTTTGAGGATACCTAATGAAAAAAGAAAGCTTGAGGGCATATTGGAGGCAAGAGAGAAACAGCGACTAACCTAACAAGCTTGTCCAAGTCCATTGCAGAACACGCAGGGGTGGGGAATTATATAAAAAAAATCTTTCATGGACGTGTACACCAACCATGCAAAAAATTAGGACAAAATCTGTCTATATTTCTGAGATGAGATATTGCAATTATTTACATTATTAACATTGTTCGGGCTGTTGTCCTAATCTATGCCATATTCACATCGTTTCGGCCGTTGTACTCTCCGGGCTTCTTTAGGTGATTGGGATTTCGAACCGAACCCTTTATTTCGTCCACCGGAGTAGATTGTTCTAGTTCCACGTGCCATGCCTCTTCCGGATCTCAATTATTTCGCCCTTACACACTGGGCCATGCGACCTCGAGGACACATGGTTCAGACGATAAAGGTGTTGATTAGATATAGTGGGCAGACACAAAGTGTTGTGAGTAATAATACCAGGTTACAGCAGTGGTGAACCAAAAAGTCTTGGAGAGGGGAGTTAAAGGGAAATCAGATGTAAGTAATCACCTGAAGAATGCCGGGACGTACAACGGCCGAAATGTTGCGAATATGGCAATGAAGATGAGGATAACAGTCCGAATAATGTAAATAATATCAATAGGAATTTAGTATGTAATTAAATTTTTTAACAATCCGCGGAATGAAGTTGGTCGGATTCTTTGGGTCAAGTTGTCACTGTTTTTTTAATTCATTTTTCTACAAGAAACTGGCATGCATACTTAGCACTGTTTTGGGCTTGTTCTTCAAGGTTTATTTGCAAGCAAATACTACAAGGAAATTACCTTGTTGAGAACAAAACCGTTCATCCTAACTGGAGAACATTTGGAGTCTGATTGGAGCTAATGAAGTAATAACACCTTGCTTTTTAACGTTAAAAATCGTTTTTTTTTTCCCATTCAGTCAGAGATACCTGCATATCGTGATTAAACATGCCCCAAACATTACCAGCTCTTCTGATTATTACCAGCTACGAAGTGATCAATTATTTTCCTTAGTCTACAACATAGCTCAATGCTTGAAGTATCGACCCAGTCTTATATGAATAAGACGAGTTCAGTATTAGGATCATCCTTATAAAAATTATATTATACCAAAGACATGTCGGCAAAGATTGAGAACCACAGACAATAAAACATTGGGAGGAAATTCAAAATCTGTTTAAAACCTTGGAGATATTTCCGCTAACCCACGATTCTTCAGAAATAAGAATATTATCAAGATTATTCTTCTATGTGACGTGTCCCATCTGGACGTGATAGATCATGGCTCTCCACAACATTCTATAATTTGGACCTCTTTTGAAATCCCTATCTATAATTTGTCTTTTTGCTATCTTTTTACATAAGTCCGTTGTTAGGTTACTCGTTCCTTTCGTCTGTCTTTCATGTTTTCTTTTTCTATGTGTATTATCTCTTCAGGATATGGGCTATCATGGCTCTCCACAACATCCTATCTTTTATAGCTCTTAGCAATATTTTTCTTTTTATCATCTTCGGTTCTGCTATCTGTTCACATATCCTTGGGTGGCTCACTGTCCCGTTTGACTTCAGTATCTCCTGTGAGTGTTAAATTCTCCAAGCCTTCTTTCCTCATTGTGATTGAAATGTCAACGGTTTCTTTCTGATTCTAACGATAATTGCGATTTTTGCTTATGTTTTCTTTAAAACTTCTCAGCATCTTTCTGTAGCGCCAAATTTCAAATACGAGGAGATTCTTCAGCATTCGTTGCTGTATAGGGCCGTAGATATCACACAACATGTCAACGCTATTTTCTTTGTTTATCACGAAATTGTCCTGTTTTATCTTAATACTTTGCTTAGCGTTTGGAAGGCATCTTTCGCTATTCGGATGTGACTATGGAATTCGGTCACTTCCGGGATATTTAAATTGTACGGTTTTCATTTTGGCGTCTTCAAAATTTACTGTTTAAAGGACTAAATATATATTTAAAGAACTAATTACTAATGCTTTTTGCGCCGATGTGAATATAACGTGCCCAAATGGAATTAGAACTCGGCTCTCAGATCTCCAATTCTGAGCCGTTATTCATTACACCACCCGCACATCCAAGCTTACAGTACCTGGTATTCCTAAGCGGTCACCGATCTAAATACTGTCGTGGCTCGACGTTGCTTAACTTCAGAAATCGAACAAGAACCGGGGATTCATACGTGACACTTGAAGTTTCTATATAACGCAATTCAATTAGTTATTGCGTCTATGCATTCTTTCTTTTTTGTGGTGGATGTGTGTGTGGCCTAATGGTTAGTGGATCGGACTGAAGAATCGGAGAGTCGAATTCGAATCCCAGTCGGGTTCGGTAATATCCTAGGAAAAGGGATTTAACATCTATAACATTCTGTGAATGTTTGACTGGGGATATAAGAACGTGAGTCTCTAACACCTTGAATAACATCCGATGTCTAGTCCTAGGAGGTACTCTAAAATCAGGCGTAGCTGAGCATGTGTACAGGAAAACGGAACACAACAAGCCCATGTAGAAAGAAAACATTGAAAAAGAAGGTTATTGAAAAAAAATAGAAGAAATTTTAGAATTTCTTAAATTTCTCAGCAGGCCAAATATATAATTAATATCCGATTTATACTTACGATGTGAACCAGAAAAGTAACAGGACATAGTGTGTCGCAGGATCTATGAATGGGGTCAGAAAATATATAATTGCGATTTCATCTCTTATTTTATTAACAAAATAATTTTGGGCAGTCAAGCGATGGGCAGAGAGCAACGAACGAACCAATGCCAAACTCAAGTTCTTCGACGTGCAGGTTATCGTCCACATGGATTTCTTGACACGGAGGCGGGAGGCAGACGAGTAAACAGGGTATCTACAAAGAGATAATTGCGGGGTTCAGTGTACGAGAAGAGGCGAGAGTTGTGGTAGGAAAACTCGTGGCTTATTTACCATACAACTCGCTGAATATGTATATCAAGCCCTGAACAATAACGGTGATGCCCGAGCTGCGGTTCTAGAGACCTCGAAGGAGTCTGACAGGGTTTCACATGCGTGTCTTCTACGCAAAGTCCAGGGCTACTGTATGTCCAGGACGGATGTTTGATTTAATCCAATCGTTCCAATCAAATCGTACAAAGAAAGTTGCTTCCAGATCCTTGTAACCCAAGGCCCTGTTTGAATCCTAAGCTGTTTATGATCTTCATCTTCCTGATGTCATCAGTTCTAAACTAGCTATTTATGTAGGTGACATTACCATTTACTCTTGTCTCAAGACCGAATCTGTCAGAGCTGACAACGTAAATCTGTTAGCAGCTCTTGAAAAGGAACTCCAATCAGTGATTAACTGAGACAAGAAATGTCTTGTAAATTTTAACGCCATCAAAACGAAATTGTTCTCATTTAGCCATCATAGAGAAAGTTTTTTTACCTGCCATCACCATGGCTGATGCTAAACCCCTGGAAAGCAACGCACTTCGCCTTAATGGCTTTGTGCGGATCTATTACGCACGAACATACATACATACAAAAAATACAAATCACATACAATGCCAAACATTCATTGGTTAATTAGTCACCACTACATTATTATAGACAATTTACAAATCGCAGCAATGCGACAATTTTGTAATTGCTCTATTTTTAAGTAGTCAGTTTTGTGCACTTATGGAAGAAATGGATACCAGAAGCTTTCTAAAGTCTCCCCAAAGTTCGCTCGCTGATTGGTCGATGTCAACCAATCAGATCGTTTGCACGTGAAGAATAATTCTTCCCGCGCAACGACTTGGAGCCTATAGTCGCTTATTTAAGCCAAGATTTTTCTAATGCCAACTAGTGAGATTCCAACTAACAAACGAACCCACGACAGTTGAAACCATGCGCCAACTTTCTCACTCACACACACCACTCACATGCTGAACATACCTTGTACACACTCACATAAAATCTTATTACACAATAAGATCTTTCAAGAACAATCATTAAAAGAGACCTTAATGAACATTCTTCCAGTGAATTTTGGAACACTAAAATAACAGATAAAGAGAGATAACTCTTGGTTAATTCAAACTTTTCTTACTTAAATGCATGCTTTCCTTCACATCGTTGATTGATATTGTATATTTTGTTAAATACATATTTTATGTGTAACGATGTCTTTTAGTTATCCTTTTCTGTGTGAGCTTTGTTTCCTAATCTAAACTTAATGTGGTGAAGTCCGCTACAGCCTCACGTTTTGAAGTGACCACATCGAATGAATAGCCGCATCTACTGTAAGGAAAGTTGTGTCACTGTGTCGTGCCATAAAGTGGTCCTCATCAGAATGCAGGTTGTTTGCTTACAAATCTACTATTCGTCCGTGTATTGGATACTGCTGCCACATCTGGTTTAGTGTTCCTGCTTATTTAATCTTGAGGTTCATGACAAAATCCAAATAATGATCTGTAATGTAATCGATCCTGATTTGGCATCTCAACTTCAGTTCCTTTTTCACAGACCTGTCTTTTTCTGAAAATATTTTCATGGCAAAGTACTCTGAAGAGCTTTTTTCCCTTGTGTCCCGAATACATGAATTTAAGCGTTAAATAGATTGGCATCTACTCCCACCCTTTTAGTGCTGAAATAGGTAAATGCAGCTCCTACTATTACTCTAGCAGGTTTTTTTTTCTCGAACTGCGGAACTATATTCTGCTTACTGGCTTAAAAAATTCTTAAAGTTAAGTTCTTAAAATTAAATTCTTAAAGTTAAATTGTTAAAGTTAAATCTTAAAATTAAATTCTCAAAATTAAATTCTTAAAATTAAATTCTTAAAAAAATTAAATTCTTAAAATTAAATTCTTAAAATTAAATCCTTAAAGTTAAATTCTGAAAATTAATTTCTTAAAATTAAATTGTTAAAATTAAATTGTTAAAATTAAATTGTTAAAATTAAATTCTTAAAGTTAAATTCTTAAAGTTAAATTCTGAAAATTAAATTCTTAAAATTAAATTCTTAAAATTAAATTCTTAAAATTAAATTCTTAAAATTAAATTCTTAAAATTAAATTCTTAAAGTTAAATTCTTAAAATTAAATTGTTAAAATTAAATTCTTAAAATTAAATTCTTAAAGTTAAATTCTGAAAATTAAATTCTTAAAATTAAATTCTTAAAATTAAATTCTTAAAATTAAATCTTAAAATTAAATTCTAAAAATTAAATTCATAAAATTAAATTCTGAAAGTTAAATTCTTAAAGTTAAATTCTGAAAATTAAATTCTTAAAATTAAATTCTTAAAATTAAATTTTAAAGTTAAATTCTTAAAGTTAAATTCTTAAAATTAAATTCTTAAAGTTAAATTCCTAAAATTAAATTCTTAAAATTAAATTCTTAAAATTAAATTTTAAAGTTAAATTCTGAAAATTAATTTCTTAAAATTAAATTCTTAAAATTAAATTCTTAAAATTAAATTCTGAAAATTAAATTCTTAAAATTAAATTCTTCAAATTAAATTCTTAAAATTAAATCCTTAAAGTTCAATCCTTAAAATTAAATTGTTAAAATTAAATTCTTAAAATTAAATTGTTAAAATTAAATTCTTAAAGTTAAATTGTTAAAATTAAATTCTTAAAATTAAATTCTTAAAATTAAATTCTTAAAATTAAATTTTAAAGTTAAATTCTTAAAGTTAAATTCTTAAAATTAAATTCTTAAAGTTAAATTCCTAAAATTAAATTCTTAAAATTAAATTCTTAAAATTAAATTCTTAAAATTAAATCCTTAAAGTTCAATCCTTAAAATTAAATTCTTAAAATTAAATTCTTAAAATTAAATCCTTAAAGTTAAATTATTAAACTTAAATCCTTAAAATTAAATTCTTAAAATTAAAACCTTAAAATTAAATTCTTAAAGTTAAATTCTTAAAATTAAATTCTTAAAATTAAATTCTTAAAATTAAATTCTTAAATTTAAAACCTTAAAATTAAATTTTTATAAAATCTTAAAAATGAAAATGCAACTTCAGTCACCATCTTCTATCTTCTTGAATCCCGTTCATTTTTTGTCCTTTCCTCAACCCCACCCCCTATACTCAGTCTTTTCTCTCTTTGTTTTACTCCTCGTAAACTCGTGTGTCCTAGTGGCATTTCCGCCTTCCTTGAAGTGAAATGATTTAAAATAAAAAAGGTTTCGCTATTCCTGTTCCCCTTTAGATTTCATTTTTAGATTTCTCATCATCTATTAATATATGTTGAAATAGTTGAATTCGGAATAGGGGGTAATATAAGTTTCGATATACGAGTAGAAATGGATGACTGTTTGGACTGGAAAATCGGAGACCTGAGTGGAACTGTAACTCGAGTCTCTTAATTCACTCAGATGAAAACATCTCTGGGAAAATATATGACACCAAGTCCCCTTTCCAGCTATGGGCTAAACAGTAATACTTGTACCAGTAAATTCTTATTATCACCAAGAAATTCTTACAGACAAAAAATAGATTTTCGGCTTTAAATAACCTTAAACAATTGCCGTTGTTCCAAGGTCCACCTTGCCACGGTAGTTGCACATGTGAAATTCCCAGCATATGGGGAAATAGTGAAACCCCCAAACAAATAAACAAAAAAACACTATGAAAATACATTTCTATAGTAACAACACAAATATATTTTTATATAAAAATACCAACAATATATATTTCTAGTGAAAATACCTGTCTATAGTAAAATGAACGGCAATATCTATTTATAGTAACATGAGAAACAATACAATTTTATAGCAAAATGAAGAATAGAATTTTAAATCAAAATGGCCGGAAATACATTTTATCTGTAATTAAATTGTATTCAAAATATTTTGATTTCGGCATTAAATAACGCATAGAGTTAAAGCGGTAACAATTCAATCAATCAAATCTTAGCGAAAAGAAATAAGTTAACAAGAAAGCAATACGTATGTAGATCATAAAATATATATTAAATGTTTACCTATGGTGTGAATTGATCCTAATCTTTCATTAATAAACATCCTTTCCTAACAAGTGCAATAGACAAGTGTTGAGAACCTACAAAGTGAGACGATTAGATTTCAAAGTGACGCCCTAAGCAGCAGTGAATTGAGTGCAGTCAGCTTTGTGTTTATTTAAAGAAATTGGCTTTATAAACATAGACAAATTAGTTCATCGCAGAGACTTTTATCTGATATAATATTGGCTTTTGTCAGTCGTGGCTGAGTATAATTGCCGATAAAAATAACTATTTAAGAACATACATACATAAACAAAAACGCCTGGCAGTTGGTTCTATCACGCTGAAACACGATCAGCAAAGTTGAATAACATCGAGCCCGGTCTGTACCTAGATGAGAATAAAACATACTGGGTGTGCGGGTGGTGTATTCAACGACAGCTCGGAAATGAAAATAGGGTTCGTTTAAATTTGGTTCCATAATATTTCCAAGATAATAATAAGGAGTGCCTAGATACCCGTCTCTTAACGCAACTAACAATTCCCTTCGGTAGTCGCCAACTCAGTCGTTTATTCAACAGCCACGTTTTATACTGCAATTATACTGATTGGTCTTTCTGTGATCGCGCGTGATCAGCAGTTTAAACAAGGCCAGCGCACTCAGACACTCGGTCACGATGACTTGTGTCTTCATGCTAGCACCACCATTAACAGTCTTCGAATAGTTTTGTCTACTCAATTACCCTCATAAAGCTTGGGTCAACCTATGGTATAGGTTGAACCAAGCCTTGTGGTATCAGCGTGTGGTGTTGTTTTTGCAATGATAAGCGACTGATTTATTTTTATGGATCATTAACACTTTGTGGGTTATTTAAATCCGAAACTTATTCCGGATTGTGTTTGGTTGTCTAGAGTACCCGGTGTTCTCAAGCGGAAGTACCGTATTTCGCTGCTTATAAGACGTTCCGATGTATTAGACGCACCCCCACCAATATTAAAGGAAGGAATAGGAAATGTTGTTTTCCTTACAGCCTTCGCTACTATCCCTAATTTTACATACTGAATGGTATATTTCAGCTTGAGAACCTAATCAATCATGATAAATTCATCAAAGACGGAGAAGTACCAAATTTATGGCAATTTACAATTCAATAATTAGAAGAGAAATTAGAGTGTCTAATACCACGAAACACTCACTAATCTCACGAATTCATCACCAACTAGGATAGTGCACGAATTTTAAATTTGATACAGGGCTCAGAATTGGATGTAACTAGAGAGGTAACGCTACCCCACACCCTAAACATATAGCTTCTTTCACCGATCTTATACTTAATAGGGTTTACGGTAGTTTTTGGATATATTTTATAGGAAACAAAATACCTTTCATAAGCAGCGAAATACTCTGCTTAACTTCGACGATCGAACGAGAACATTTTCAATAAGATTTGACCGTAAGGCCTTCCAGACTAATCAAACATGGTGAGATTCGAAACCGAGTTTTATTGTCGGAAAGTGAACGCTCTCACCTGTCGGCCACAAGCCGATATACAGCAGAATGAAGAAAGAACACACTTGCAGACAAAGACGTCAATACCTTGCCATATTTTTTAAATCGTTTCACTCCAAACAAGGCGATTTTCGAGTGTGAAAGAAAATGAGAAGATATTAGTGAGGGGAAGTGAGAAAAGGACGATAAAAGAACAGAATGAGCTAAGGGAGAAGATGGCGATTGATGTTGCATTTAAATTATTGAAGGTGGCAGGAAAGTAAGAAATCAGAAAGGAATTTCCACGGGTGAGAAGTGCGAGAAAAGGAACTTAGAATAAAAGGTTGCATCTAGAATGTTAAACAGAAAATCTCTGAGACAAGCTTAAATTCAATTAGTCGAGACACTTGATAAAAGAGCTCGTCTGAGCGGTTGCCATGAAAATGTTTTTAGAATAGACAGAAGTAAACCAGGTCACGTCGCTGAGAAACTGACTCAATTAGAGATGCCTTGTCAGGATCGATTACATGACAGACCCTTCTTTGGATATTGTCAACAATCTGTAGATGTATAGCAGGAGCAACAGCACAGATATGACACCAACATTCAATGCTTGCACGAATAGTATATTTATAGATTGAATTTGATGATTAAATATTTTCTGGTATGAAACAGTGGACCTCTTTACTACTAGCCATTTGCACAAACACCTTAGATAGGTTATTATGCCGCCTTCTTATGTTCCAACTGCCCTCAATATGCCCCGTGAGTGTCAAGTTTTCCTTGCCCACTTTCCTCATAACGTGCTCTAAGGTTTACTATTATCTAGTACATATTTTGTCCATGGTATTCTCAGCATCCTTCTCTAGAACCAAGTTTTTGTTGTTTCAAGTATCTTTTTCGTTTGTGCGGAGTTTTTCCAGAATTCAGTGGCATATAGGAGGATTGATATATACATAGCAGTTCAGCCATCGTTTCTTTGTTTTTAATAAAATTTTCCTGTTTCTTAATACTTTACTTATCTTTTGGAAGGCATATTTCGCTATACCCATTGTACCTTCGGATTTCGGTGTCATATTTTCCGTCCTCATTAAAAAAAAAAAAATCCTTTGTTGGAATTTAATTTTTTAACTTTTTTATATTTCGTTGTTTTATATCTGTTATGGTCCGGTTCGTTGTACCACGGTGATAGTCCAAGGTAGAACCAATAAAGAAGAACTCGAACACGGATATTGAATAACACAGATAAATTCAAACAGGAATATATACAGAGACGTAGAAAGTGTTAGTATGAACAATCAGGTTTAGTAGAGAGAACAATGTAGTCTCGACCAGTATCACTATTCCAATGTCTTGCAGTAATTGTCTGAACGCGACTGCCTCTGACTCGACACTTGACTCGACACTTGACTCGACTTGAACTAAGGACCCCTTACCTACTCCTGAGGCGCAGTATTTATTAAGTATGGAATAGTCCATTATTATTATTATTATGGGTAAGATCCCATAACAATATCATTGTTGATATTGTGTGCTGTTTCTTTTGCTAAGAAACATATTCGGTCTTCCTACAATTGATGTGACTCATTTCTTTTCCCTTTCATTCATTGTCTTATGTAAGAGTCTCCTTGTAGCGTCTGCTCTGAACACCGTGACATATGAATCTATTAAGCTGTTAAAATCCTTGGCACTAATAATGAATCCTGGTAGTACTTCTAATTCTCTCTGCATTGTCTCCCTGTAAAGGCTGAATATGTCCGGCGAGAAGACCCACCCTTGCTTTACGTCACTTTTAATTTTCAGGAATTTACTGGATATCCTTATGCAGGTGATTTGCACCCATTATAAATTCTGGATTATTCTAATATCCTTCTCAAATAAATCAAGTTTACCTGGCAATTCTTACTGACAGAGAATTATCACTGAACTTTATTGAAGATATAGCGTAGCAACGATATTAAAGGCGTCTGTGATTGAAACGATTTGCTCTAATTATTGTTTGGGTGGATCAGATTTGAGGCAAATAAAAGAGTGGAGCTGCTGGTGACCAAAATCTATTTCAATAGATTGAGATTTTCATCTCGCTAAGATAATTTCTATTATTTGATATTTAGATATGAAAGACACGGTATATATGAATATAAACCAATTACGCGCTTCCACCAGAGAAGAATTCAAGAATGTATGCATGGTCATCAGTAAAAGGATGAGCTCGAAATGCGATTTGCAGGTTGGAGACACTAAAATCATGCAGGTGCGGAAGTTTAAATATCTGGGAAGCGTTTTGGCAGAGAACGGTAAGTGCGACACTGAGATCCGTAGACGTATTGGGATGGCCAAAGACGCTTTCCAAAAGCTGGGCGGATTATTGCGAGACAGGAGGATTTCTTTGGTAACAAAGATTAATGAACGGTTACGTGACATCTGTCCTTCTTTACGGCAGCAAGTATTGCACGGTCTTATCAAAGATACTCGAGGCAACAGAGATGCAGTTCTACAGAAGGATGCTGAGGATATCATGGACCGAGCGAGTTATCAACGATGTGAGAAGATGCAAACAAGAGTGAGGCTTATTCTTAACACCAGGGAGAGGCAGGTGGAATTTATGGGGCGCGTAATGAGAAAGGAGGGCCTGGAAAATCTGATACTCACAGGTCGAATAGAAGGGAAAAGAGACAAAGGAAAGCAGCCCATGACATACCTAGCGGGCTTGAGCAAGTGGATGACAGAACTGCAGGAGATGGGAGAAGGATGAAACCTATTCAGATCCAAGAGGGATCGAGGGAAATGGAGAGTGATTATCGCCCACGTCCTGAAAGAACACGGCACATAAAAAAAGATTAGACATTTTTTTCTCGACACAATGTGTCTTCCACATGTATAAATTTGTTTTTGCATAGAATATTACTGTTACATCTCGTTTGATGTATGACATACGTAGCGAGCTTAAGCAAGTTTGCGGGGGGTTACAGTGGGGGCGAAACTTGTTGAGAGTTGCAAGGGATAGAGGGAATTTGAGAGCCATGATCGCCTGAAAGGACACGGCACATAGAAAGAAAGAAGTACTACATATTTTGGTCTTAAGTTTCCTCAGATTTGCTTAATTTTTTTAGTTATCCTCTGAGATAAGATGAAAAGATTATATTAAATTAATTGTTATCTCGATCGATAAAAGGCAGGGTGTGTGTGTGTGTGTAACGAATGCACAGCCGCAATTTTCGACGAATTTGCACCAAAATTTACATTCACATGCTCCAAGTTAGCGGTAAGGCCAAGACGACTTTGCATTTCCCAACTCCTATCGATAGTGGAAAAAATCGATTTTTTCCTAATTCTACGTTCTTTTGTACTGGCCAGAGTGAGAGCCTATAGCTGGTTGCCACGAATAAGCAGGAATATTCTATTGGCCAGCGTGAGAGCCAACATTTGACTGATACGAATGTTAACTAGCATGCAAAAAAAATCGATAGCTGCATTCGTCACAAGTGGGAAAAATTTAAATCTGCATGGCACTTTACTCCAATCGGTTTATTCGCTTGCTTAAACTCAACGTTGATTCTGATTCCGCAGAACTGTGTTGGGTGTGAAAAATTATTTGTTGTTAACATTTTTTTTTATTCGGTTTTTCCAGTTACGAATCCCTTTTTTTTAAAGCTGATCGTTTTGTGTTCATTTTGTTTAGTTCTTTCTTCGTAACAGATTTAATGTTTAGTATAGAGCTTAGAAAAAATTCGCAGTAAGAGATAGGCAAGAAGTAAGGCATGTAGCAACATCAGCATGGCAAAGGGCACTCCTTTAAAGACAAGGAAGGGCAAAAATATTTTAAGTCAAGTGATAACGATTGCTGTATGAGAGTGTCTGCTAAAATGAAAAGTTGGTTCAGTGTTTGTGTTTATCATTATTTCTCGCCAGAAATTATTTTACATATTTATAAGTCTACCATTCGTCCATGAATTGAATATTGCTGCCGCATCTGGTCTAGGTCCTCTGCTATATATTTAGAGATTATTGATAAAATGCAAGGAAGATTCAAGCCACGTAGCTTCCCTGTGCATTTGTAATAAATATTTTGTTGGTAATTGTTTTAGATTGGTGACAACATATCATCCTTTTACACTTGAAATGGTTAAGATATAAACGTGAGTTCTATGCTAATAGTTTCTTTCCTCGCACTTCTCGCTTGTGGAACACTTGTTTTCCAGTCAACTTTGATCTTTCAGTGCACGTATCAAATTCAGGAACCCTTTCTGTGTTAGTTGCTGTAATGCTTTGTTTAGAATGAAAGTATTAAAAGCTTGATATGGCTGTGACTCTATACGCCACAGTTGGAGTAAATCTCTCGCTCATGAAAAATGAAGGATCAGTAAAAAAAAAAATCCTCAACTTCTAACGAAACGCGACTCTCCCAAGTTCAGCGCTAGTTTAACAGATGAATCATGTGCTAGAGGTTGGGGATCGTGGTATAGGTTCATGGAGGTTGGGGATCGTGGTAGAGGTTGACATAGATTCAGAGTCGTGGTAGAGGTTGATTGAGATTGAGGATCATTGTAGGGGTTGCTAGAGATTAAGGAACGTGGAAGAGATTGATAGAGATTGAAGAATGTGTTAGAGGTCGATAGAGATTGAGGATCGTGGTAGAGGTTGGTAGAGTCTGAGAAACGTGGTAGAGATTGATAGTGAATAAGGATCGTGGTAGAGGTTGATAGAGATTGAGTATCGTGGTAGAAGCTGATATAGGTTGAGGATCGTGGTAGAGACTGATAGAGATTGAAGAAAGTGGTAGAGATTGATAGAGATTGTGGATCGTGGTAGAGATTGACAGAGATAGAGGATCGTGGTAGAGATTGAGAATCGTGTTGGAGGTTGATAGAGATTGAGGATCGTGATAAAGGTTGAATATCTTAGTAGATGTTGATATAATTTGGGGAATCGTGCGGGAGGTTGATAATGATTAAGGTATCGTTGTAGAGT